>JBBJLR010000018.1:12404845-12418099 GCA_037577145.1 Brachypetersius gabonensis
ACACACACACACACACACACAGAGAGAGAGAGAGAGAGAGAGAGAGAGAGAGAGAGAGAGAGAGAGAGAGAGAGAGAAATATTCAAGAGCGCAATTAAAGGTCTATACAAAAATAAATACAGCACAAGTGAATTTTAAAAGTGTTCCAACCTCTGCGGAACTGCAATGCTAGCTGTGATTGCAGTCTCGGACATCATTCTCCAGCACTACTCTAATGAAGAGGACTGCCTGATGCTTTATTGAGATGCCTAGCTAATGATTAGAGGTGATATTAAGGGATTTGAGCCTGTTAGGGGTAACAAGATGCTGTTCGCTGCACTTGTCATGTTAGCAGGCTCGGCAGCACGGCGAGACCTACGTTATTGGGTACAAACTCTAAGCATGTCGTGACGGGGAATATTACTCCCTTACTGAGCTAATACGGTTATGAACCCTCATCAGGCTCAACTTTTAGGGTACTCGAGCTGAAAACATTTTTTCATGATGCCAAGAAAAGGAGAAAGCAAAGCAGGGAGGATATTTACCTCCTTCATTTTCTCTCCACAGCCTGCAAGATTATTGCCTAGCGTTATTACTGCCTTCCAACTGGGAGCAATTTATTTAGATTAAACCTTGTCGTTGTTTTCTTAATGCATTTCTGAAAATATTAAATTGTCTGAGTCTGGATATGAACGGGGAAGGGAGAACAAGGGAGAGAATGGAAACAACAAGAGGCCATATGAAGAAGGGAGAGAGCACAAGACAAAGGCAAAAAACGCTAGCTTTAAATTGTTCCATGAGGTAGATGGGAAACAGGGCAATTCTGCCATGTTTTCATCAGGCCCGTAGTCAATGAAATGCAGAGAGGAGTTCTCCGTGCACCTTTTGCACTGTGAAAGTTATAATGATCTCAATTACACGCCCATCCGTCAACACAAACGAGTTTGTTTTCTGCAGGTGTCACCATCCCTGATGGAAATGTCAACAATCCTTCCGTAGATTTAATGAAAATGTCAGGGGAGAATATGACAAAACGCTGGCAGTGGACACAAGCTATCCCAGGAGTACTCAAAGGCTGATGAAACCGCCCCTACCCCCAATCATGGTCCCACAGCTCCGGACAGGGGTGAAAATGTAGACAGAGGTTCATCTCACTGCGATCTTGCCCCAGAACTTGGTTCCTTGTATGTTGTGCTGTATAGCTGACACATGTGGGAATTAAAGCTTGGACTGGACAGGAACCGCACACTCTTCACCAGTGCTCAACTAAGAATTCTTCAACAATCAGCAAGTAAAATCATGTTTTTTTTCACCTGCCAAGTTGTATTATAGCTTAACAGAAATGACAAGCTGTCAACTTAGATACAAAGATGACATGATCAGTCTATGTAGCCATTTTCATCTGTGTATTACCTTAAGCCACAGTACAACATACATCTGACAAGTTTTAAAGCTTTTGTAGAGCTTAACAGCTTAGAGACTGGCAGGTCAAACATGGAGAAAGACAGCTAACAGCTCCCTTGTAGTTAGACTTTAAACTTCAACACACAACAATTATATTTTTGTGCAGTTACTTTCAGTTATCCAATTATGTCTTACAACTGCATTGCAATATCAAGATGTTAATATGTAATAAATAGACAGAATAACAAATAAACGGGAGACCTGAGGTTATTTATCCCAGTATTTAACAATAATTAAGCAGGAAGGGGTCAAGTGTGAATGTAAGCCAGAAAAGCTGACACAGCAATCAATTGGCACTAGGCCCGGTACAATACCTGGGTAATTACTGGGATGTTCATACATAAACAAAAGCCAATATATTATGGGGAATATATGCCTTTGTCTATAGTACAGGCAGCAAATTGGAATGGTTCTGTAACAATTCACCAGTGGAGTTTTAGTTTACTTTCATGAGTGAAAATGCTCTGAAAGTTCATGCTGTACACAGTTCCAGAAATAATACGCTACCCTATCTATGCAGGAATATGTTGTTGTATTAGATAAATGAAGGAGCTCACAATCTGTTTATTGGAAAAGTCATGAAGTCATGGTAAACATACCAGTAATACCCAGTAATAACCAGGGCTTTATGTGTGAAAAGGGATAATAATAAGACAAAGACAATAATAAGACAAAGTTGCACATGCTGAACAAGAAAAATCAACACTTTAAATTTTTTAACTAGAAATGTTTGAATATTTTAACTAGAAATGTAAGAGAAATTATTAAATTACTTTTAAAATGCCATTACTTATTAAATGTCTCTAATAAACCATGAAACCATGAACTTTTCCACCACCAATTATGAAGTATTGAGTCAATTACCCTTCACTGCCAATGAGAGACATTATGGATCAAAAATAGGTCAGATAAATGAAACTTATTTTCTTAACTCCCTTTTCAGGTTGTTTATGATTATATTTGCAAGCCAGTAACAAATTAGGAACTGTTTGGTGTAGTGTAGAAAACATGCCTACGCAGCTTATGTTTGGCCAAATCATTACTATTGATTCTTTGTCAGTGGAGTTTTCAGTATTCCACAAAATAAAATTGTTGCTTCAAACTGGTACCTCTTAAACCTCTTTAAAAAAATCCATTCTTAGGGCAATTGAAAAGAATGGCATGAATAAGCTGTTTGAACAGCACCAAATGCCAGCACTTCACCTACTCCCAGCCCTAAGTGAAACATAAACTCATTCAAAGTGTGTGTTCAAATTTCATATCGTGATCTTATAACGTTTTCCCTGTTTTGTCTTGTAGGGAAGTTCTCCATTTTTTCTAGTCTAATGCAGAGCAAGAAACCCATCCTTAGGGGATAAAGCTAAGTGCATTTCCTGTAATTTCTAGTCCTTGGATTCTTTTCTGAGCACTGTGGATGACACTGATGATTCGTCAGTAAATATAACTTGCACTGTGTCCATGATGCAAACAGGCAGTAAGAGAGAGCTTTGGGAGAAGGCAGAAAAGAACAACGGCCCACCGGGGCAACACTTTGAACAAGTCACACATTTATATCATACCAAGAGATTTCACAAGAGATTTAACATTTCTGGAGGAAAGGACTGTGATATTTCAGGCAGAACTTACTTCTGCATACTTTTTATCTGTTTAACACTTGGATGCTGCAATTGCCAAAAGAAATAATAATGTAAATTATTTTTTGGAACTGGTAGAGGTAGAGGGTGGAATCTGACATTGATACCAAATTTGTATTTGCAAGTAGAAGACACATGATTTAAATTTATTTGGAGAAAGATTGGTTTTCACATCAAAAAACAAACATCCAAAAACTATAAATAGAATTTGAATAAATTAATCCATGTAGTCAACAGTGATAACACAGGTCAACAGGTCAAAATAATCAGAGATACGTTTATGTGGGTGGCCATGGCTTCTATAGCATCATATGGTGAACATAACCCGAGACTGTTAATAAATGTTGATCTAGAGATAAGTTAATCTGGGTTTTGTAGTGTTTTTTTCATGCTGGTTTCAAAACCGTGTTTAGTTTTTCCCACACGTACAGTTTTTGTGATGAAGCTAGTAATAAATTTCATGATAGTTGGTATAATTAGCATATGATAAGCATATTGTAAGCGTTTTTGAAGAAACAGTGGTAGCTGACTGACACTGATCATTATAACTATGCCACTATGTGTGTCTGTCTGACATCACACTCAAAATATTGACAGTTCCTTGATTGGTGCCTGCGGTTTTAATAAAAACAGCATGCAAGTCTATTGCAAATCTAATATTACTCAAAATGCAAAAAGTTGATGTGACGACAAAACAGTTTAGAAGAATATGTTGTTTTTTTTTGTTGACATGTGTAATGTGAACTTTGACATTAACCATTTCTCAATGTCAGGGCAGAATCTGGTTTGAATATAATAATCTTATTGTTGTGTATATGATATGCAACTTGGAAGGTTGATCGACAAAAGTATTGGGACACCACAGAGAGGTGAACGGTTTTCGGAACATAACCCCTGATCTACTCTGGCTAAAAATATAAATGAGGACTCGTTGGAAAGGTCTCCTGGAGTGGGGGGGCTCAACCCTAGAGTGCAATTAAAAAAAAAAAGTGCTTCCAGGTCGGCCACAGCCTTGTGTGAAGTCATCCAGAAAAAAAACTATATTTATTGCCACAAAAAGACAGAGGATATTTGCCTTTTTGTGTAAAACTGTGTAAAACTGGGATATTACTGTACACAAACATACATGTGTAGAGAAAGAGAAGTAATTACATGTAATAGTCCTAGTGGCCTGGTGTTAGTCACACTTTATATGTGCATTAACAAAATTTTTTCACAGAGGCCTCTTCGGTCACAGCTAACCACAAATAGTTTAGCAGCATATGTCCCGTATGGCTCCACAGAGCTGAAACAGTCTGGACTGAGCTGACTGATGTCCTAGCTGGCCTGTTGTCCCATCTTTTTCCCCCTTGACTGTGCTCCTTCCCTCAGTATTATGTTGATGCAGTCTCTGCTTGAGCCTCAGCTCTCTGTGGAGTAGGACTCTGACACAGAATGGACTTTAGTGAAACACATGGCCGGGCTCATGCTGTTCCAGCCTGGCTCCTGAGCCTCGGGGCTTCTGAGGATAACGCATGCTGTCTGACACCGCCTCTCTCAAGCGAGCATCCACAGTCCCATGCACAGCATGTGCTGTAATAAGCATGCAATTATGCCAGGAAAAGCATGGAATTGACTCATTATAACAATTGCTTACTACACATTAGTTCTGCCCTCACATTAACCTTATTTTTCACTTCGGCAATTAAATATCGAAGCTTGTAAAGTGCAAGGTAACCAAGTCTAATCGCTATTAATTAGATTGTTTTTTGCCTTAGAAAAAACAGCATTACATGAAATGTATTATCCTATATCATTTAAGCACTGGAAGTATTACACACCTGCTACTGAGTTTACCCAAGCTGAACAATATGAATACACACAAAGACAACTCTCAAGACGTACTTTGTTACTTTGCAGAAAGCTACTAGGCAACAATGCGCTTATACTAGCAATGTGGGCACAACATTAGTTCGACACACCAAGCGGACAATGACATTTTCCAAAAATGCAAAGTCATATTGTGGCAGCACTTGCTTCGGGCATTTAATACTCACAGAATTTGGTTTCCAAGGCAACTGTGCATTACAGGAGAGCATAGAGGGAGAGCGTGCGAGAGAGAGAGAGAGAGAGAGAGAGACAGAGCAGATATAATTTTTATGAGATTATATAAATGAGAAAGAGGGCTAGGGAAGGAGTGGTGTTATGCTGATTATGTAATGAATGAATACGGATAGGTTGCGCGAGAAAAATCCCACTTTCCAACTGATCATTCTCCTTCCTAGAATTCTTCTGCTTCAGAGACATGTTTAAGACGTATGAAGGCAGTCGTGGGGAAGCTAAAGCAGGTTCCCGTAGTTCAGACTGTTCAAAGCCCTGTGCGTTCTTCTGTAGAAACATCTCACATCCCAGAGTGAGGGATACTGTGGATGAGGCTGCTAGGCTAAACGCAAAGAGAAAAAGCAACAGAATAGGCACTTGTGGCAGTATTTGGAGACTGTTAAGAAGGAATTTGTGTGGGTTACTGTAGGATGAGGTACCAAAAATATTCACAGTTCATTTTTAAGTACAGTAAAACTGTGTTATAACTTCAGAGATGTTTGGGCTGCCTTAAAAATAAGAGTTTGTTGAACTTTTAATAATAGGCTAACAGAATGTGATACCGAAGTTAACCAGTTACCTCAAAAAAGTTGAAACAGCCCAGAAAGTGATGTTTTTGAGTTAGAATACCACTTTGCTATATAATACTTTGTCCTCCAAGAAAGACTGCAGATAGCTAATGGGTTAAGAGGCTGTGTCAATAATATTTACAAACAGACTCCAAATTCAATATTTACAGAACCGATTTGCATGAGCTCCACATGTCTGGGCTTAACCTAGAATCGGTAGCTAATCAGACAGTCCTTTAGACATAGACCTATAGACAAGACAAGCAGCAGATTTTAAATATTAATAAAATTTAAATTGACTGGAATAGTGCACACTTTATATTTTATTCTGTTACATTTTATTCTGTTACATCTATCACAGCTTCACTTTCTCTTTCACCCAAACTCAACACTCCACAGGCTCCAACACAGGCTTGTTTTTACTGAAAAAGACTCCCTGCTTTTCAAGACTAGGGGAATCAGGTGGAAAAAAGCACAATGTTACCGTGACCGATGTTGGTCTGTGTGTAGTTGTCATTTCTTCAGGTATTAGAACTCCACCCATTTTTATGATTTATGAATGTTACAACAGCAGCCATAACGCCATGCTGCTGTGGGTCACAACCACAGGGTGTGTTAAAAGAATTCTAATGATGTCAGGCAAGTGTTAGGTATTTGACCTTAGATGTGACCTGTACAAAAGTTATGTTCAAATTAACCCAAAGTATTAAACTCAGCAAATACATAGCAGCTGTGCACTGAAATGTGCAGAAGAATGTCATATTTTGAGAAGATAGAAGAATCTTTATTTGCCACATGCATAGTCATACAAGAAATTCTTTCTCTGAATTTAACCCATTCACCAAGCGAAGCAGTGGGCTGCTGCCAACAAGGCATTACATTACAATGCATTACAATGTTTACTGTTTTAAACACTGTTATTGTGTTTAAAATCTTTTTTTCAGTGACTTTATCTTTATCTGAAAAATTAAGAACTGGCTAAATTGTCAATAGTTTCTGCTGGAAATGACCAGTTGCTACAAATTTTAAGCACTGTAGAGAAAAGAAAAAAAAAACAAAAAAACTGGAACCGTTCCATTTTTTTGTGTCAAATGTTCCAGCTTGGTGGAAAAATGCCAGTAGACTCAGTGTAGATTCAGTATACAAAGTTTAAGCCTAGGGCTCTCACCAAAAAAAGGCAGCCTCCTTTCCCCTTTATCACTCTGTCCAGTCATCCATAAAAGAGAAATAAATAAATAATGTCCTCATGAATAAATAACCGGGGATGTATTCTTATATGCCACTTGCTGTGTCCTCTCATTCACAATCCAGGCCACACTAATACCCATGGGCCACATACCACATACACGTTGCCTGATATCTACGGAAACAAACAAAGGACGGACTGGGACGGCTGGGTAAAGTGTGCGTAAACAAATTTAAGCAATGCTTATATGTCACACGTTGCCATGTTTTGATTAAACAAGATTATACGGATTACGTTTAAATCCGTCCACACCTGGAATATTTAAATAAGGAGAAGAACACCGTTGCTTAGACCATATTTGGACCATGTTTTTCTTGTGCAACGAAGCTTCTGGAATTTTCAACCACTTACTCTGAGGCATGCAGGAGCTGCCAATCACATTAACCAGGGAAAAGAAATATTATTAATACAGAAAGAGCAGAAATGAAATGGCTCCTGTATCCCACTACACGAGAAAAATGATGCTCTTCATCACTACTGTTAATGTTCCATCATTTCAGACCAATAAAAAAAAAAAACTGCATAAAAATTTCTCCATAGAGTCACATAATTGACACTTCAAATTTCCCCAGTGTGGCCTGTACAAATGCAGGGTAATTTTAACCCAAAGAGGATGGTGTGCTTGTACTAATTTAAGGAACATAAAAGCAAAACAATTGCACAAATGCTTTTGTGGGTAAAGAAAAATAAATAAATAAAAAAATAAGGCCAACGCTTTTACTATCAATCTTGAATATTCCCAGTGAAGGAAAACATAAACAGAATTGCTGGGTGGAACACATTTTTAGACAGCACTTACAAGGAGAAATATGGCAATTGTTTCCAGGTTTGGGTGAGAGTCATACATTTCTGGCTCCTGGTAGCCACATGGATAAGTAATAGCTAGTAACCTCAAGTGTCACCCCGACCACCGCAACAAAGAAAAAGCATTTTTCCAGCTCAACGACCTCCATGAACCTATAATTCATGCCACTGAAAACCATTCCATGTCTACTTCCACTGAGTAATATTGATTTTTCTGGATATTTCACACCTGACAACAGTACTTAGCATATAAAACATTTAAAACATTTCTTTATACTAATGCTAGATTATTATGATTATTATGAATAGTGATAAATCATTTTGTGTTATAATGATATTAAAGGAGAACTCAACCATTTTTCTACATTTCTAAATAAGACATCAGGAGAATATAATTATGATTGTGAAGTAAATAGTTTAACAGACATTTCAGAAATTACAAACCAAATTGCTAAAATGTCAGCTGTTTAGTTAGCATTTCAGCTGTTTATCTTTTCTTTTTTTAATAAACAGCATTTACTGCATGTAGTGCTTTTACATCAGACCACTCTGAATGACTTTGTTTATAGATTGTTTTAAAATAGATTTAAAAGGATTTTTGAGACAATTACTTGTACCAAGTTGGCAGCATTTTAATGTTTTTTACACCAATTTGTTTTTGCACACAACTATTGAAAAAACTGATGTTCATGCCTATCATCACAACTCAGAAATCAACAGGAACTGACCTATCAGATGGGTTGCTCATGATGCTACACATCTCTGTTCAGCAAATCCTAGTCTCCAGAAGTCATTTTCTGTGCTTCTGTGTTTTGAGGGCACTGATAGGGGCATATTTCCAAAGCTGTACCCTATGTCAGCTCTGCCAATGCTGTCTGTGACTGGCTACATCAACAAATGCATTGATTTTATTACTTTCTCCAAAAGCGTTATCATATTCCTCAACTAGAAGGAACTGATGACTGCACAACTGTATGAGCTGTTGAGAACTAGAAACACTGCCTTTGAGTCATATGATAAGGCAGCCATGAGAACAGCAAGGCTTATCCTGTCCCATGCCATCAGAGCAGCGAAGGCTGCACATGCTCAGTCACTTCCAGGACACTGGGAATACATGTGGCAGAGCATCTCTACTTGCCTGTGACAGAAATCCCTCCCATCCAGATGGGCTGAGTCACTACTACTTGAAGAATAGAATGACCCAGCGGTGAGGACAACCACTATTCTCCCAAAGACCAGGTGCTTTGCCTGACCATAGCTGTTGAGAGAAGAACAAAGGGCTGTCAGACCAGACAACATTATTGGCCAAGTACTGACCTGATGGCAGATGTTCTCACCGACAACTTTAATATACAGTATCTCAGAGGATTAGTGTCATGTCACAAAGCAAGCACTAATATCCCAAGTAGTCATTGGTGTTCTGCCTCAATGACTACTGTCCCGCAGCAGTCACACTTATCATCATGAACTGCTTCAAAAGGCTTGTCATCATGCACATAAAGTCACAGCTCCCCTGACTACGTGCTGCTTCAGAGCATGTAGGCCGTAGGGCACGAGAACAGGGCTTTTTCTTCCTGCTTGATTTTAGAAATATAATGCCGCTTTACAGAACAATCTGCAACAATGAATTAATGGACGCTACTGTGGTTTGTTTTCATAATTATGTGCACCACTGTGGCTGTATATTGCACACTAGAGCCCGTTAGGCAAAAACAAATATCTGTAAATGCGTTGGCAATAATGTCCATGGTGCGAATGGCACTTGGCTTCAACTGGCAGCACTCAGCTGTGCCAATAATTGCAGCAGGGAGCACTCCTGTGTATTATGGCTTTGCATGAAGCTTAGCTTTGTCTGTGTTGATTAGCTGAATGGCATTGAGTCTGGGGGTCAACAGGGAGCAGAGCTTGCTGTCCAGCTCTAGAGCAAACAGCAGTGACTCAGGGACATGGCCAAAGCCCAATGGCTAGAGCTACATCCAGAAAATACACTACCACAGACAAAAAATGCTTTTCAGCTCAGAATTTAACTGGGTTTTCCAAAATTAAGTTTAATACAGTATGTAAACAATGTTTCAGTTTCAAGATGTACCATTCACACTTCATCCCACACAGTTCATGTTTTGAAGCTTCAAAAAACTGTACATTTCTAAGTAATTATTTTGTAATGTCACAAAAACCAACACATTCACATACACCTGCTAAATTGGCCTGCAATTCTTGTACATATACAATAAAATAAATATGGACTCTTTAAAACTGATATCAGTCTAAACTGTAATTTTGTAGCACTGAAAAATAAAACAGTTGTCCCACACACCACTTCGCACATTCTTACTTTAGGCCATCTGTTCATCATTCTTGGCCTTGACGGCATGCTTCTTTTTTCCCTTGTGTCCATGGCGTGGTCATGCCAGCTGAGAATGGCCAAGTTGCTGAAGAGACCTGCATCCCCTGTGCTCTTCATCTCTCTAACTCACTCTCTCCAACAAGCCCTTGGTGGATGCTCCACTCCATATGTAGTCTACGGTTCTAATTAAATAGCCTAGCTTGGCAGTGATGCATGCCATGCGCATGTGGAATTTGCTTTCTCTTTTCTACAGTACGTTACAGTTGACCCACATATGCTTCCTTGTTGCCTTGGGAATGTGGAACACTGTGGAATTCAGTTGCAGGACTCTTGTGCTGTCTCACACTCTCTTCATTTTCATATTTCCTTTTAGGCTTAATACATGTGTACATCAAACTGGTCTCAGGAGGGAAATGCGTAAATAACAAGCCATTGGGAATTTCCTGTGAAATTTGCATTGTAGTTTGCATGGAGTTATTACTGTCGTCTTGCTGTGCTTTTCCCAAGAACATATGTAGTTACATATTTGCCTATTTGGCATATGTTACACAGTGCATTAGTTTTACATACAGTTAACATTCTGTAATGATATGTTAGCATGCTCTTCTGATATGTTTAATCAAATATGAATGGTAAAATATCTCTTTCAGACACAATATGGTATGGGCTAACAGAGAACTAACTAACAGAGAAAAAATGTTAACATTATTTTTCAAATATTTCTCTCAACAACTGCAACTTATAAAGGTTTGAACAGAACAGCACTCCAACACAAATATTATTAAATATGGACCTGGAACTAACAATTTCCTAATGTATTGTTCATAATAAAAATGAAGACAAAAACAAACAATAATCATATATATCAACCTTTGTATTCAGTACCACTTCACTTGGACATTGGCTTCTTGCAATGTTATTACAATTACATATTACCTCTACTGGTAATTGTCATGGCATGCTACAATGTTCAATGTCATACTAATTTGAAGTCATGACATTGTATGCATCACATCATCTCCATATAATTGCCATATATGGTTATATTAATAGAAATAATAGCATATGACATGTTTGTTAGTGTTATGTCAAGTATATTATGGCATGAAGATTGATGTTTGGGGCTGGTAAACATTGAGATCTTTGAGATCATGTTTTCTAGGACGTATTTTGAGGCATCTGGGTAAAAAATGTAATGTGGCAGCAAAAAGTGTAATAGCTTAGTGACATCAAGTCTATCTCTAATGTCTGTCTGTCTCTGTCTCACCTCCGTCTGTCTCTCTCCTCTCCCTTTCTCTTTGCTCTCTCTATCTCTCTGTTTGTGCAGTTTAATTGAGGTGCTGGCAATTAAACTATGCCCTGGAAGCCATATTCAGCTTGCTCAATAGATCGTGGCAGCATCTCCAGTGGAAAATAAAGTGCCTTTGTCTGCTGGGTTCACCTCCCTCACCCCTCCTGGGAAATTCTCTGATGTTTACAGAAATGTTTAGAGGCGCCGGACACAGTTTGAGTGCAGCTCCCCCTCTTTTGAAGATTGGATCGTCCCGTCTCTATGACACCACTGTCTTTATCTCTCGGATATTAACCTTCCCATTTCCCAACCGGTGGTATGTGTCTAATTATCAAGCAATTCCATTTGTTCAAATGAGGGCAAGTGTGTTCACCTAATGTACTGAATATCAGTGGCAGAAATGGCAAAGAAAGGAAGGAAGAATGGGGGTGACAACCTGCACTCAATTAACTACTTCAATAGTGTCAAAGGCTATTATGATATTTCAGGACCAATTGTTTTTTTTAAAGCAAACCTGACAAAGATTTTATGAGAATGCTTGGTGGAGCTCTGTTCTTTTGCCAATTCAAGTCAGTTCAGAAGCATGATCTGTTCAAACTAGACATATTCAGACAATGTGAACAACCAATCAAAATCAGATTAGAGAGGTGGGCACTTGCAGTGTGAACACAGTTCAAGCATATCTTGTGCAAGCTGTAAACAATGTGTAAATTATTTAAAATAATTTGATATATAAACACTCCTCCAGGTTCCTTTCGTTTTCTTTCAAATAATCACAAATGTCTTCAGCATCCCAATTTATAATCAACACCATAAATTTGGCATCTTTTCTGTGGCAAATCTTCACAGAAAATGCAGATAAATTGGCTAGGCTACCACATAGCTATCTTCCAGTAAATAAAGCTGAGACATTTTCCGTAGAGGTTGTTCTTCCCTTGGCAGCAAACAGAGTGTTAATCAACAGCCCATTCACAGCTGAGGAGCTGCCTTCAGCTGTTAGCATTAGCCAAGTGTTACGCCAACAAAACATATCAGCCCACGTCGCTACAGTTACACAGGAAACCAAAAGAAAGCTGTTTGATCGGGTCAGTAAAGATCGCCTCCCTCCAGATGGATTTTGGACTCCTCCAGCTAGCTAGCTGAGTAATCTGTTAGTGTAAATCATTCTGTTATCGCCACTGGTGCACAAAGTTACAGAGTTTTTCACACCTGCTAGCTATTAATTGTTGCACTCGGTATCTGAGACAATATCTAGATCCACTACCACAACGGTTGCAACGATTAGAAATTTTGGTGGTACGATTATAGGATTATATCTTGGAAATCACGGTATTCACCATTATTTTACTATTTCACCATTATTTTACGTGAATTGATTTCACAACTGTATTAACATATATAAATCACACAAACACATTCTATAATTACACAAACACATTCCTGCCTGAGGCAATACGACTGTATAACTCTTCCTCGCTCTTTCTCAGCATTAATAATACTATAATAATATTAATATTAATAATAGTAATAATAATAATTTGGTTCTCACTCAGATCGTGCAATATTACTCATCTGCTTTTATTTACTCATCCCCCCATCACCTGCTGCTACCTCTTTTTATTCATGGCACAAACACAGTCACTTTTCATAACCACTTGCAATAATAATGTTATTTTATTATATCTATCATAGTTATTGGTACATTTTAGAGTTATTTTGATATTACATTTCCACTATTGCTACTGTTCTGTTCATTTTGTTTAAACTCTTATCGTATATCTTTATCTTCTCTTCTTACATTGAGCATGTATAAGACAAAATAATTTCTTATCATATATATA
>JBBJLR010000018.1:12425693-12439406 GCA_037577145.1 Brachypetersius gabonensis
TAATAATAATAATAATAATAGTTATAATAATAATAATAATAATGATACTAGTGTAGTGCTTCTCAAACAGTTCACTAAAATGTCCTAAAAAAATGAAATTATACTTATTATGACATCCATGAATAGATGAACTACTATAGACACTTCTGTAGAGACTTGGAACTGCATTTGAAGTGCTTACTCATGCATGATAAGCACCACAGGAGGTTCCTCACATTTCACACAGGCATTTGAAAATACAGAATATTTGAACACTGTATCTGGGTCAGCTTTACGTTCACCATAAAAAATTTAAGCACTTTAACCATGACTTTTAATGTCCTTCTGAAACATGGGGAAAATGGGAAATCAATTTCTCTCTTCTTCCTTTAAGTGTAATTTAAGCCACATTGCCTACTAATGAAGACATTACTTTTGTTGGGCCAACTGATTACAAACAAAACTGCATAACAGTCTAAATATATTTCTTATTTGTTTTTCTTATTCTATTGGCGGACATAATTATGAAGTAAGCTACTTTTGACAGTTTTGTCCACTTGCTAGTTATGTTGTCATTTGCCCATTCTAGAGTGGAGATAGTAGACAGTAATCATGGGAATTTATAGGGCCAATGAGCCGAGCTGCAATTACAGCAATTCCATACAGCTGAATGAAATCGGAGTCGCTGCCACAGTGTACTATCCTCAGTCTATTGTCCGACTCTCAAATGCTTCAAGCTGGGGATTTTAAAGCCTGACATTTCCCTGTGTTTACTGTGATGTTGGTGAGTAAATAGCATAAGCAGCTTTTCAACTACGCATCAGGCGGCAGAATAAATGCATCGTAGACAAAAGTCTATTTCGCATCATTGGACAATGCTTGGCTTTAGATAGAAAGAGATGCATTCTGAAACAGCTGCTTTTAGTCATTCAGGTCATTCACTCGAACTTCAGCCTTTTACATTATACTTGGGGATAGACAAATTTTTCAGCTACTTTTAAGGACAGCGTATATTAAATGGGACTTCAGACTAAACGTTTCTGTCTTTGGGTTTTAAAATATTCAAGAGAGTTATGAAATTGGTAGTGATCATCTGAGGGGTGAACTAGAGTTTGAATACTCGTCCCTGCAGTCTGCTGTGAACAGTCCTTTGATGGCATTTTAAGAAAATAAATGGGACAGTAACTAGTTTAAAATGCTAGTTCGGGCACTCTGCAGAGATATCCAGCAGCATTGAGTGTTTCTGATTTACACTAAATGTCATTCTGGGCCTAGTTTCAAAAATAGAAGACACAATCAAAGAGAATATCCTAAAATGAGAGGAAAACATGACTTCCAGGTGAATCTCCAACAATTACAGGATAAAGATTTAAAGCCTAATGGAGAAAATATTCAGAATACAGATATTCACTCCAGCTTACATTATGAAAAAGCCATTATTTATTTTTGTTAAAAAGAATCATTTTAGAATATTTATTCATTGCATAAAAACTATAACAATAACAAAGAAATGTCATCAGTCATTTGAACTTTAGCTTGTTAACTAACTTGCTGTTTCCTGAAAATAAGCAGCAGCTTTCTTGTCTGTAGTCAGTTAAAATCAGTCTGTTGATATGATATTGTTAATATAATTACAATAAACATGTTGTCAGGGTTTTACCTGGCTGTTTCAGCAAATAACTGCAAACAAGTTCCAAACTGAATTGCAGTAAGCTTTACATAAAGCAATTCAGCTGAAATAATGTCAGCTTTAGGAAGAATGCACAAAAATGACCCAACCGACCCAATTATATTCTTATAAAATTCCACAATGATTCACATGACTGGGCCCATGACATTTGTAATTCACAATTTAAGATGGAAAGCGTAGGTTTGACTGACATGAGTTCTGACCTTTAACTCCTGTTCATATTTGATTAGTCATTTACAGAGGCCGCCACCCACCCACTTTATAACCAAGCACCGGTGCACAGAAAGGGCAACTGGAAGATCAGTACATCTGCTGCGTTCTCCATGGACATTCATCACTGGGAAGGCAGTCTTTGGTTTGTCATTTAGCTGAAGGGGAAATATGTGCCAAGAAATTCAAAGGAAAACAGATTACACAAACAAATTTGTCATAGTAGCCAAAATATAGTGATGAAATGGGAGACAGTCATAATAAATGTCAGTTGCCTGCGAGTGCTGTACTGACCGATCAATGTCATATCACTTTCAGAGAGCCCTGAAATAAGACTCAAATGAAAACCTCTTCTTTGACATTTTTCTTTTTTTGTCTTTCAACAGCCTCATTAAGAGACCATTTCTGTGCTGTGGCCATTTAACATTGACTAGCCCTTTCTTTTTCCATTTAAAACCCTTATGTTCTTTCTTGTGACAACATTTTCGGTTCACAGTGCTCTCTTCAATCTGTCTGTCTGCCTCCCTCCCTCCCTTTCTCTTTCTCTGAAAGGACACTGCACACAGCTGCCCACTTCAATTCTTAGTCCAAGCACTGCACCAAAATAAGACCATAAGAAGATTTGCACAAAAGACTATATCATTTATAACTATGTTTAGATACATACAAACCAGAGAAGGTCTGAGTCTGAGAAGTCTGAGACTCGGACTCGAGTCGCACTTAAGTCCCACAAACAACGACTTGTGACTTGACTTCAGACTTGCCCTCAATGACTTGAAACTCGGGTGCTGCGACTCGTGAGTCAGAAATTAAACAATGTTCATTTCATGGAATTATTTATTTATATCCCGCACTCTTTCCAATGACCCGAAAACCGCTCACCTCACTCCGGAGTGCCATTACTTTTGTCCGAGGTGAACGATTTTCAGCTTATAGCGGTTTTCGAGTGGTCGTTGGAAAGGGGTCACAGAGCCCCATCTAACTGTGGAGTTTCACATTTACAATGCGAGATATATTTATCATATTTAATATTTAGATTTAAGATCATTTAAGGCAAATCCTCCATGTTGGTGAGGGCATTTCGCAGCACACAGCCCCGCCCCCTGCTTAGCAACAGCCAATTGTAACGGGGTGTGGCCAATTAGCATATTTTCTAAACGTTTAGAGCTCAACATTTACAGCTCAAACATCCCACATCCCACCTTCGTAAACGTTACCACTCAAAGACTTGAGACTTGACTTGGACTTGGTAAAAATGACTTGTGAACATCTCTGATACAAACATAGACTTAATGTGAACCACACCTCTCTCATGCTCATTTAAATCTTCATATAAAGAACAATCTTTAATATGAGGGATGATTCTTCCTCCTCACTCATGAGGCTGCCTTTACACAAATGATACCACAGAAATGTAGAGGTGAAATTTGAGTTTCTGTCCATGTATACTCTGGCCACAGTAAAACTCTGCTGGAATAGAAATTTCTAGTGCCCTTTGTAAATTCTGGTAATATCTTAGCACAAAGCTCATGGCTTTGTATGTGAACATTTTTGCCTGTGATTGATGCACCATTGATGTCTGAAGCTAGTAAAAGCTGGACCATATTGGACCATATTATTTTGTTAGGCTTTCATTGATCAAAGCTTTTCTTTGACCATCACAACTGTACTTTGTACTTGTTTTACCCTATATGAACAAAAGTGTTGGGACACACCTGTTTTTCAGGGTTTGGGTTAGGCCCCTTACCTCCAGTGAAGGGCATTCTTAATGCTTCAGCATGTTAAGACATTTTGGATAATGCCATGCTTCCAACTTTGTGAACACAGCTTTTCTATTCCAGCATGACTGTGCCCCAGAGCACAAAGCAAGCTCCATAAAGACATGGTTTGGAAGAAGTGTGTGATTGGCCCACACAGAGCACTGACATCAACCCCCCAACACCTTTGGGATGACATGGAACAGAGATCGTGAGCCAGGCCTTCTCATACAACATCAGTGCCTGTGAATGAATGAACACAAATTCCAAAGAAACTCAAAAATCTTGTGGGAAGAAGAGTGGAAGCTCTTCTAGCTGCAAAGGGGGACCAACTCTAACGCTTAGACTAGCAGGCTTATTAATACTAATACAGACTTATGATGTGCATGTAAAATGGTAAAAAAAATCAGACTAATAAAGTATAAATCCCTGTGTCTGTCTATCTTTCCCATGATCTCTTGAAAACAAATGTAATTTGCATGGTGATGAGCATTTGATTGACAGGTCAGAAAGAAGAACATGTGAGAGGGGTGAGGTGGGGCCTATGCTGACTCAGGGGTGGGCTCTCACAGCTCCTGTCAGAGCTGTCTCACATGCACGTTTGACAGCAGCCCTCAGCAGACAACCCTCTCAACCAGAATACTGATCTCACCCCCCGCCTCTCCTCTCACACACACACAAACAACTGCCCCTGCCCTAGATACACACACATACACAAAGACATGCACAAACAGACAAAAAACACACGGCATCGCCATATAGACATACCACCATGTACCAAGCCCCCCCCCAACACACACACACACACACACTCATTTGTGCCTAAATTGGAAAAACAAAAACTGGGTAAAAACTCTTTAAATGAAAAGTTTATCCCGCCTCTTGTGATACACATGAATGAGAGAGTCAGAGAGAGAGAGGGTGTCATAAACATGTTACAAAAAGATGACATTCTTTGTCACGGATCTGTCAAATCCGAGATCAAATTCTAGAGTGGAAAAAATGCTGTGCTTGAGGAATAAGCAGGTACAATGGCACAAAAAGTCTGAAAAAGTGAAAGAAGAGAATAGTAAGATTTATGACTTTAGTCTTCTTTGAATGTGATATGTGGACAGCAGTCGTCCCTGCCATCAAAGACAGGATCAAAGGACAGGCCCGCTAATGTGATGAAAGCAGCTTTTAACGCAATACAGCCTGCGACAGCACACACACACACAGTTTTTTTTTTTTTCTTTAAACATACACACATGAAGCTGCCTCAAGAGTTGAAAATTGTGAAAGAGCAATGTAAATGAACATAAGTGTGGGAGATACCTGAACCATTTTTTCATTTCACTCAAAACTCTTTTAAGGTTTTGAATTTTGTCAAGGCCCATTTTCCACCTCCAGTATAAGAGGTATACAACTGTTATACTGTTTGAAATATTAGTTTTTAAAGATTAGTTATCTGACAGCAGATGACACATGCTGCAATGAAATTTCATTTTAGCCTCCTGTCCAGTTTTGCCCCAGGAACTTTTATTTTCATAATCCCTTATTCCTTATTCCTCCTTTTGGTTTGTCCCATGACTCCTATTAGTTTCACCCCGCCCTTGTTAGTCCCCGTCTACTTAAGCTGCCTCTACAGTGAGGCAGATGTCTGATCACCATCATGCCTCCCCTGCTTTGCCTCCTTCCCATTGGTTTTTCCTGTGTTTAACTGTGTATGAGTTTCTTGTTCTGGTGTTCAGTTATTGCCTGGCTTGTACTCCCCATATGTCTTAGGTCCTTCTGTGTTCATGCCTGCTCTCCTCCCTGGTTCCAGTGTTCTGGTTCACATCAGTTTATCTGCTCAGGACCAAGTCAACTTGCCAACTCTGCCTCTCTCATCAAGAGTGCTAGGCCTGTCTTTAAGCCCCCCAGATGAGCCCTGGCAAAAGGTCTAAAGGTGCTGCGTGTGGCTGTAGGGCCTCCTGGCTTGGTGAGTAATGCGCACCATGGTGAGATGTGTTGACCTCGGCCATCAACAGGCAGGTGCGGTCAGCCCCAAGGCAATTCTGTGATGGAGCCTTGCTAGGAGCTACACATTGATGCTGGGACCTCTCACTGGAAAGGCACCACATGAGATGTTGTCGTTCCTGCCCTTCAATGAGATCATGGTCACCTGGGTGGTTGATTGTCTTAACTGTCTGTGTCTCTCTAAAGACTGTTATTCGTGAGCTGCGTGAGACAGTTCTCCATATCCCCTTTGCTCCCTATGTACCCTATTTTCTGCAAACCTGGATTCATAGCTCTTAAATATGCTTTCCATTTTCCACACCCCCACTAACAATGTGACAGGTATGACCAATTTAGTGTATTTATTTA
This sequence comes from Brachypetersius gabonensis, assembly GCA_037577145.1. Lineage (NCBI taxonomy): Eukaryota > Metazoa > Chordata > Actinopteri > Characiformes > Alestidae > Brachypetersius > Brachypetersius gabonensis. Next base: position 12,431,676 of record JBBJLR010000018.1, read on the forward strand.
ACAACGTCATGTTACCATTACAGGTATTACAAATGTGATATACCATGACAGCTTATGTCACATGCTCATTGCTAAATGTACTGAATTCACTCCAATTAGTGGTCATAAGATCAAACCTGCTGATGTCTGCCATGACAATTTATGGTAATGGTAACATGACACTGTTATTTGCAGGACATAATTGGCCATGATTCATAACAGCATATGGCTTAGTCAAATCAGTGTATTGTAGTGTACTGAAATCTGGTCTTTAGATAAATTGATGTGCATTTGTTGCAGTTTTTTTTTTAAGAAGTGAGATGGAAATACTAGCAACATACATTTTATTAAAAGAAAAATGGGAATAATAGAATACATTTAGAATACAAACACAGAAACCAACAATATAAATGAAATAAAGACCACTTTCTTGTCATGCAGTCTTGTATATGCTGGTTTATTTGAATGGTGATTTGTGATCAGAACTTTTTTTTTTAAAACAACTTTAAGTCAAAAGACTTTTTGCTGTATTACTTGTATTTCTCCTCACAATAATGAAATATAGGCTTGGATGTAATTTGTTTTCCATGACTGCCTTGGCTTCCACAAATGAGTGAAAAACAAATCATGTGGACCGTCTTTGTCTGGTAGACACAGACTGTAATTTGTGTATCCACAGCACATATACCTAGTAACATAAGTTGGTACTGAAACACATGGTTATTTTGCTAAAAAGGTTTGGGGATGAGGCTTTTTGGTGTGGAAGAGGTTTTGACAACGCAGAAAGTTCACAGGTTTTGTTGTTTGTGACAACAAAAGAATGGCAGGACATTCTCTTTGACAGTCTTAGCACTTTCCAGAAATTATCTGAACAGCAGGAGTTTTATTTTTTCTGTGTTTGTGGAAATTGCTTTAGCATAAGAAACTATTCAAGAAGCAAATTTTGGGTATTTGCTTTGTTGCATTCAGGACCCTACTGTCCCACATAAAGATCTCCTAAGGAATCCTTTTTCTGGAGACTTTTTTTATCAGTTTGGTGAAAGTATGTACATGCAGTGTGTATCCTCAGAGGATGTAGATGAAACATGTTTTATTTGTGGTCATACTTTCTTATCCATGCCATCATGATAATGTTTTGTCAGTAAAATCCAGAAAATATGCAGAAGCTTGGCTGTTTAATACAATTGATGCTGAGAGCTGTTCTGAAACGAGCTTTGAGAAACACATAGTGTGTCTTTTAAAACAGTAATGTATGTAAAAACCCACGGGAGGCCGCTGGTCTTATTCCATGTACATGTGTGAATGCAAAGGCATATCACATGCTTCATGCCGTACGTTATATAAATTAGCTGAAAATGAGGACTTATTCATTGTATGAAACTAAGGCCTGGGCTTCACTGCCTCATTGACTGTCAGGTCTGAAGTGCTCCTGCGTCCCCGTGGCTTAATTATTCACCAGTCTCTGTGCTTTGGGGTCACTGGGGTCATGGATAGCCATGGAAAGGATAATGAAAGCGCAGGACTCTCTTAGCACGCCGGTTCTGATGCACTACACCAACACACTGCAGATAGAGGGTGAGTTCAGGTATCATGGTCCACCTGGTAATCAGGGATACTTAAAGAAGCTCATGTTCAGTCTAGTTTCAGCTGATGTTCACTAGTGGATTGTTGGTAGTGCCATCACAGTACAGTAACTATATATCTAGTATTTAATATGAAAACATAGTTTCACTGTCTAGACAACTCTTGCATGCTTATTTATGTGGTTTTTTTCATCCGTTTTTTTTTTAATAATATATATTTTTTGACCCATTAAATTGAATCAGAAAACTTAAAAATATTGAAATTAAGAATGTTTTATTCATTTAGAATTATACTTATATAGCACAAAAGCTGCACTTTTGGGTTAGATTAGTTATAAAGAAGGTAAAGTGGACTCTTATAGTCATGCATGAACACACCATAGCACACAATGGGAGCAATGTGAAATTCTTTCTCTGCATTTAATCCATTTACCAAGCAAGTGAAGCAGTGGGCTCCCACCAGCCAGGGGCACCTGGGGAGCAGTGTGTGGGGATGGTTCCTTGCTCCAGGGTACCTCAAACCCACAACCTTCTAATTGAAGGGGCAGCGCTCTAACCACTAGGCCACCAGCTGCTGCAACCAAAACAATACAGGCACAGTCTCCTTGGAATAACTGAGGATTATGTGTCTTGCTCAAAACCAAAAGGGTAAAAAGTGGTTATCCACTAGGCCATTACCATCCCACTACCACTACCGTCTTCAACTCTGGTGGGACCTAGTGGATAAAAGACATGCCTGTGAGTTTTAAATGTTAATTTAGTGGAAACATGCCATTTTTGTTTTCAATCTGCCTCATTTCAGTTGCCTACATCATACTGTTCCAGCTCTGTAGTGTAGCATTTTAAACTCAATGCAATGCGGTCAATTTAAATATCAGCATTTGTTATTACCATTGTTCTATTAAAACTTGTCCAGCCTTATGACAGCATGGAATACATGGTAACTTGTATGGTCTATCTGGTAAGTACAGAGCCACTTGATGCTAAAATGTCATCCTCACATTGATATAACAGGTAATAATGGATAAGCACACCTAATCTAACACATATTGTAGGTTTCTTAAGGACTTATTTATTCAGTTAAGCTTTTCTAAATTGATTAATTGCCTTGCATTATGTTTTATTCATGTGTGGTGTCTTTTAATTATATGATTAGTGATTTTCACGTACCTTCTAATTATGTACTAATACATGGGGTTGCATGTGTAGTGAATAAGCCCTTTTTACATCTCTTATTTGGTTTGTGCTAAACAATGAGAGACTTTAATAGGCCAATACACAGCTGATAGAGTGCAGGTATCATAGTCCTTCTGGTAATCAGGGAAACTTAAAGAAGCTCATGTTCAGTCTAGTTTCAGCTCATGTTTACTAATGGTAGCACTGTCATGGTACAGTAAAGACATATCTAGTAAAGTAAACCCCTAGTTTTACGTGGATCAGGAGTCTCGGATTCATTCACACGCAGATTTTTTTTTGAGAACCGAACTCATAGTTTTACGTGCAAATCCCCACAAAAACACGAAAACTGCAAATATTCTCCACCTTTTTTGTGGCAAAAAACATATTTTTTCTGGATGTTTTCACTCCATGGGACCCGTTCACCTTGCCGCAGTGTCCCAATACTTTTGTCTTATGACCTTCTGAGTTGCATATCTCGGCGGGGAAAGCACTCAGACACTTCAGATTCCACCTTTCCATAGATCTCCAGGAGACCTTTCCAATGAGCCCTCATTTGTATTTTTAGCCCGAGTAGATCAGGTTTTATTCTCCGAAAACCATTCACCTCGCCGCATTGTCCTAATATCTCGGCTGGGAATTTAAATTAAAAGAGGCAATACGGGTTTACCTTTACGTTGTCTTTAAAGGTAATGCATTAAAGTGTTCTGCGAGCATATTTATATATATATATATATATATATATATATCCCTGAAATAAAGTATTACCTAAAGACAAACTGGACTGATGAGAAAGGGAAATACTTTCAATAGGCTAATTAAATTACACAAAGGATGATACCTGAATCTACCCTGTGTTTGCAGTGAGTATGTGTGACACATTTCAAGTGGGAATACCGACTCAGAAGTGGTTTCTGTGTCTGCCACATTCCTCTGTAACATCTTGGCCAACATTACATCATGTCAAATAGTACTTAGCATTCACCTTCAAACTTATTCTTTGACCCTGACTCTCAAAGTATGACCCCCACCCCCACTCAATCACCACCAGCCCATGCAAAATGTATCTTGGAAATATAAAGAGGATTTTAGCAGCTTTTGATCTTTTGTACTGTGTTCCATGCATTCATTCCGCCTATACAAACATTACAGAGTAGGGGCTTTCATTCAGAATGTAAATAGGTCACTGTCAGATTTCCTCCAGTGTGTTTTAAAATCAAAGAGAACAGGCGAGAAATGACGCGTGTCACAAAAAGCCACGAATGCCTTGAAGATATGGAAAATACACGCAAGGTATACAGTAAAAAGCATCATATGCTGATCACGGGAAAGCCTGGAAAGAAGAGAAGAAAAGAATCAGAAGTCCTCAAATATAAATAATTATGTTTTTGTCCATCCCATAAAGCTCTTTGTTAAAGGGCCTGCCACTTAACACAGAATCTTCCTAACTTTTTTAATAAATTGCAATGCGAACATTGTAAAAGTTTAAAATGGCCTCTATATGGAATGTATATGGTAATTATCCTTTTTTGAGTTGATTGTTGTTGTGTTGTCACAAAAATGAATACATTTACATGTAGATTCCTATTCAGCCTACAGCAGGTTACCGCTGCCCAATCATGTTGAATTTATATGAAGTGTTTGACTGTTTGAAGGGCACACAATCCAATACTATCTATCAGAATGGAGTTCAGTTAGAGTAACAAAAAAGAGAAGTTGGAAAATACCACAGATAAATAATGACTCATTTGTGGGCATAAACTCAACAGAACAACAAAAACACAAACATTATGAGTGAACCTCAGGCAAAATGCAGCAGGAGGAAATAATAAAATGCAAGTATACCATAGGATGTGCACCCTTTAAAGATAAGGAAAATAAATATGAAAGCAGTGTGAGTAAAAGTAATTGAGTCAGTATGCAGATTAAATGACTGTGTCTCTTTGAAATAGTCTGTTTCCATACATATTACATGCCTACGGGATGAACACAAGAGGAGATATAGACACAATTACCTTGATAACGGCAACTACCTAAGGGTATACAGCTTGAAGGCAAGGGGTGATATATACTCTCTCTCAGTCTCTCTCTCTCTCTCTCTCTCTCAGTCTCTCTCTCTCTCTCTCTCTTGCTCTCTCTCTCTCTCTCTCTCTCTCTCTCTCTCTCTCTCTCTCTCTCTTGCTCTCTCTCGCTCTCTCTCTCTCTCTCTCACTCTCCACCTCTCTCCTACTCTCTCTCTCTCTCCCACCCCCTCTTCATCTCTACTTCCATTAAAACAAAAGGCTGTGTCGTTCTGTGATGGAGCCTGCTCTGCACTCAATTGCAAACACCTTGAAGGGAGCAATTAAAAGCTCCCCTCTCCATTAAAACGTCGCCTGGAATCTTTCACATCTCTTCAATATTTCACAGCCTCAAACAACAGCACCCCCTTTTCTTTTTCTTTGCCACTGTTGTGTGTCACATGAAAAAGTGGCTGTTGAGTGGATGGAAATGAGGGGACGGGGGTTGGAGGTGGGAGTGATATAAAGCACTTTTATACGTCTGTAAATCTAGAATGAGAGAGTGAGGCTTTACCATAAAGAGAATGGTGAAGCATGCTCCATTGCATGAGTCTATCCATGTTTCATCGTTTCTCTGTGGGAAATAGAAGTGCGGATGGAAGCCCCCAAGCACTACTATGCACATGCTCACACATACATACTTCACTTCACTGCCTGAGCACACTTACCTTTGGCACTATTACTGCTATCTAAGAGAGAGAGAGATATGAAACCTACTATGGGTTGATCATCAGTCACGTTTCAGCAAACTGCGATTGAAAAGTGAACAGTAAGCCAGAGGCTGCTTATTATGGGATGTAGAGTCTTGTTGAGTCCATCTGATAACGTTTTATGGTCCTGAAAATGAGCCACTGCTCTATTCTGTAGGACGGAAATTGACATGTGCACCCCTGACAAACTACCATTTCTATGTTGGACAAGCTTTACAGATATTTGGCAAAAAAGAAACAGTTTTTATCAAAATACCCATGGTATGTTAGTATGGTGACAAATTAGTTTTCACTGCATGCATCTGCTTAGCTACAAAAACACACAATAGTAAGGCAGTATAACACACAAGACTTTCTGTGCCACATCAGTATTCTCCTATATGAAAGAAATCATTGGCAGGCAGAGCATGGGTTGGTCAGTTGTGGATTTCTCTGTTTATAACTTTTATGTTTTGAAAATGCTGTTTTCATTGCTAACGGCAAGGCAACGTTCCAGCAGAAATGCGTTTACCTCACTCCTACAAACCTGTTATAAAAGTTTTGGCATTGGGTGCACTGGAGACACTCTTCTAAATAGACCACTATTCTTAAGACTGCATGACATCGGCATAAACCATCACAACTGAAATTAACCTATATAAACATCTGTACTTTGGTCAAATTTGATGCTATTTCACCAAAGAAAATGTTATAACAGCTTTTGTTGGAAAAAGCTTTTATAAGTGTTAATGTAGGTTAATGTCTTTTGTTTTGAAAGCTTTGTGTCATATAGTCTTCAGTGAAGTCCTCCTGGAGTTCAGGAGTAATCAATGACCACATGGTTGTTATGATTCCACAGGGACTAAATACATGCCCAAGCAAACAGACTTCCAGTACTGGAAGAGCTGTCATGCAATGCTTTATTAAAGGAGACCTTTCAGAAATGAGGCCCTCTTCATATTCCCACGGACGGCCAGCTCGGGACACCACCAGCACTATTCAGCATTCAGCTGGTGGGAAAGAACGAGGCAGCCTGTGGGATGGGCTGTCTGCTCCAACTTCTGACAGATTCACATCTCCTGTGGGTGTTTGGGTGAAAGAGAGAGAGGAGGACAGAGACAGAAAGATAGATGGGAGAAAGAGAATGAAAGTTTGAAAAGGGAAACAAGAAAGAAAGAGAGTGAAAAAAGAGCTGTATAAGAGAGACAGAAAAAGAGAAAGAGACCGAAAGCAAAAGGAAAAAAAAGAGAAGGACAGCAGAAGCAAGAAAGTGGAAAAAAGGTGTGAGAGGGAGACAGATAGAAGTGGAGGAGAGGGAAACAGAGAATAATAGAGAATGAAAACATGAAAAAGGAAAGAAAATGAAAAAGAGCAGGAGAAAGTGATAAAAAAAGAGGTGTTAGAAAAAGAGAGAGAGAAAGAAACACAAAAAGAGAACGGAAGCATGAAAAAGAAAGGGAAAGAAAAAGATACAAAAAAGAATGAGAGCAAGAAAGAGAATAGAGGTATGAGAGAGAGAGAGAGAGAGAGCAGGTGCATAAGAAGGTCAGGGAACAGAAGAAAAGGGGGATTAAAAGGACAGGGAATGGAATGATGGGTGAGAGACAGCAACAGAGAGAGAAAGCAAATGGTGAAGACAAGGAATAAAACTCTCTCTCTCCCTCTCTGCCTCGCTCGCTCTCTGTCACTCTCTGTGTGGACGTGGCAGGCGGAGAGACAGCCTGAGGCTTTCCTGTCTGCTCCCTCACTGCAGGCTAACTGACAGCCTTCATCTTCCACACAGCGTCTGTGTTCCGGCTGCAGCACGCAGGGAGCAGTGACATCAATCCCGCAGATCTGATAGCATGCTACTGGCTACACTGGAAAACGTCATGCATTAAATTGGCTTTACATAATTTACACATGCAACTTTTCCACATGGATATTACACCAACACATTTTTGCCTCAGTTTGTGTGCAGTTGTGTCAATAACTGTCCCAATGGAATATCCACAAGATGTCCAGAAGTTTGTGGACCTCTCCCCATACAATGCTTATCCCAAAATCCAGGCTATTCATTGGGAGTTTATCCTTTCTTCGCTATTCTAATGGGAAGACTCTACACTAGATGTTGGAATATTGTGAGGATTTGATTGCATTTAGCCATGAGCGAATGACTGTCAGCTCCTGATGTGCTGTACCATTAGATATTAGATGGTACTCCATCTCTCGAGTCGTAGAGCCATCTCAATATTTCAGTGGCTG
>JBBJLR010000018.1:12443637-12455677 GCA_037577145.1 Brachypetersius gabonensis
TATAAAAGGCAAGCTGTAAAATAGCATGCTCATCTCCTTTGTTTGCATTTTCAATTCCGTTAAATCAAATAAATCTGAAACAATTCTCTCAGTGTGACACGCCCATGTTTGGTCTTATTTTAGAACAATATCCCACTGAGCCACAAATGTAATTTACTGCTGATGGAGAGCACTCAGTATGTGAATGTGGGGAAACATTGCTGGAGGGCCCAGCAGGGACTCGGGGAATGTATACATTCATCAGCATCTGCAGCATTTTTATCACACCCAAGGGGATTCAAGAGGTTTTGAGTAGAAAGAATGGACAAGTAAGAAACTGAACAAATAAAAGAATGCTATGAAAATATTATGCTATTATAATATTATTATTATATTTCATAAAATATTTTGCATGTCAGAACTGGAGAAAGAAAACAGAATAGAAAACAAAATAGAAAGAAAGAAAAGAAAGAAAGCTATAGTTTGTTATTAACATTAACTGTAAAATAGACAGAAAAACATTAAAACAAATTATTGAATTTGTATTATGTTTATTAAATAGCTAATGCATGGTTAGGGCAGTTAAGGTGTGCCTAAATGCTAAATATCCTGCCCCCCCTCATTGTCTTAACATGTGTCTGCAATATATTGTGTAATAGTGTGTTAATACAAATAACTTATTTTGAATCCATCTCAAGCATAGGCTGATAAACCAATAGGAAAGAGGAACATTATATCAAATGAATGTATTAATACTGACAATTTCTCCCACAAAATTGTAATTTCACACCAAACACTGTATCTTTTCAAATCTGTAATTGTTAAAGATCGTTGATTAATTGCTTAGAAATAGTTTGTAGTTGCATTATTGCAATCTGTGATCAGTAGAATGATGCTAAACTAATGGTACACTAAAATAAATAATGTCAGATTTTCTGACCTGTATAACTGGTATCAGCATTTTGTTTGTACAATACTATGCCTATTTGCACATGCATCTTGCCCCAATGCCTCACCAATAGCTCCAGCCATACCACACCAGGATGAACAGCATCAGGGCTAGGTCACTGTAGGGGGTGCACTGTAGGGATCAACTTACTGGGCATTAAAAAAAAGCCAGCTTTTATTGCCTTGTTTAGCATATGCTCTGTAACCACAAAGTCTAACTGACTGCTGCTTGCGCACTGAACCACATGAGGTAGAGCTGATATCTACCTGATGTCCAAAAATGCAAGAGCCAATGGCAAAAAAGTTGACAGTCCGAACAATAGCCACTGAAAGATGCCAGATGGATGCTTCATTCATTACAGCTGTTGCCAAGATTTTTCCAAATGTTAGCAAAAATACAATTCATCCTATAGAGATACTGCAACCTTTCTTTAGAGTCACTGAATAACATTCAAGGTACTGTTAAAAATGCTAAGCTATTAAAATAATTACTATAGGTTTTTGTAACTAAATATATATATGTATGTATGTATGTATGTATGTATATATATATGTTGTGTTAATGCCCTAATATATATATATATATATATACATATATATATATATATATATATATAGAGAGAGAGACAGAGACAGAGACAGAGACAGAGAGAATTTGCAAGTAATAACATGCTAAATTTAGGAGGTGTGCTACAATTTCTCATTAGTTTAAATGGGAGTCTTTCCAGTGTTCTATAAAGCTTGGCCAACAAAAATAATTCTATGGTGGGCGAAGCCTGCTTAGATTCTCCAGCTTTTCATTTCTTGTTTGGCAGTGGCTCAAATATATTCGCGTTAGTCTGGTACAAACAGATTGTCTTGGTCAGCCTTGTCCAGCCTGTGCAAGGACTGACCAGAGAGAAAAACTCTTACACGTAAGACATACTTACACATTTTTTTAATGAGATCAGTCCTCATTTTGAGGCAAACAAACATATACTCGACTGGTAAGAAGGGGTAAAAATACACTCAGTGTTAAAAGGATGAAACAGAACTGAGGCACAATCATGAGTTTAAAAATAGGTGCACAGTTTAAAAAAAAATGCCATGTAGAAATATCCACGTTTATTTGAAAAGATGCTTCAACCTAAAATGTTTTTGGTTTTCTTTGTCTTTATATACTTATAAAGGGATAAAGATTACAATGGAGCGCCTTATGTTTCCTGGATTATGGCCACTATGGATTATATTGCACTATATATGACCTTTTTTTTATATTGCATGAACATTGCATAACAAACAGGTCAATAGATGCAGTCAAAAATGGCATGGAGTAAGATCTCAAAGTTAATGCAGGGCTCTATAGTGTGGCAGTATTGCATAATTTACTAGGAAATGCAAAAAGACCACTGTCGTACATACAAAAATATGCACATATTATACACATACTACTGTTTTTCTCCGTTTGTTTTCAATATTTGTATGTATGTATACAGTAATTCTGTACCCCCCCATCCCCCTCAGCCCACCCATCCCCCCCACTCTTTTTTTTTTCTTCTCCCCAGGTCCGGCATAAAATTTACAATAACAAAACAAAATAATAAATATATATACAGACAAGGGGAGCCTATAGAGGGTCTACAGTGCTCCTTTTGACAAAGCAAAAAGTGTTTGGCAAAACAAGTATTCAGACTACCGTTCTGATTGCTAATAGTGCCGGACATGACACAAACAAAAAAAAAAAAGGTATGTATACAATAAAAAATGTATACAGTAATTCCCCGCTTTTCGCGGGGGTTACGTTCCAAGAGCACCTGTCTATTGTGAAAAAATGCATTGTTGTGTTTTGGTAAAAAAAATGCCTAAAAATCCCAATTTTTATAGTGTAAACCCTAAATATGCCCCAAATATGCTCCCAGAACACTTTGTCATTTTAAAATCAGTTTAATGCATTACCCTTAAAGACAATGTAAAGGTAAACCCATATTCAGATTTAAATTCCTCGCCAAGATATGCAACTCGGAAGGTCATGGGACAAAAATTTACACCCGGACGGATGTAAAAAGTTTAAAGACGGACGCGCGTCTGAATGCGCTCCTGCTCACGGTTTTCGGGGAATAAAACCTAATCTACTCTGGCTGAAAAAACAAATGAGGGCTTGTTGGAAAGGTCTAGAGATATATGGAACTGTGCAGTTTGAAGTAATAAAGCAACAAAAGGCGGAGGATATTTGCAGTTTCCACGTCATTGTGGGGATTTTCACGTAAGACTATGAGTTTGGTTCTCTGAAACCACAACTCCTGATCCGCGTAAAACCGTATACTGTATATGATTACTGTATATGTAAACTCAACTTAACAATGAGGGAGAATGGGGCACGGCAGGACTGACTCCCATGAGCCTTTGTGGCATGGTTGGCCTAGTTATATGTGCTTTTGTGAGTGTTAGAGGGGAAGTATATGTTTGTCAAGTACAGTAAGTGAACTAATGTGTATTTCTGTGTGTAATTTGTGTGGTTGAGCCCATCTCACCAGTCACCCTCCTCCAGAGTGTTAGCTGCTGGAGTATCGTGAGGGCGACTCAAGAGCTCTGGGTGAGATATGCGCAGTCCTGCAAACGGCATTCCGATTGGGAGCGCAGTACTCTCTGTGCTGCAAACGTCTTTTTAAAGCTGTTAAAGTTGAGAATGAAATTGTGTTCTCTCTCACACTCGCCACAGTATTTACATTCTAGCGCTGTTGGTGTTTGGTGTGAATTGTACGTGCGTGTATGGATGTGCATGTATCTCCACATTTTCTGCAGGGTCAATAAGTTTAAAATGAATCTGAAGTATTTTGGGAGCATGTTTGGGGGCATTTTTAGTCATTTTTTACCAAAACACAACACCAAGTTTTTTCAATATTCGGGGTGCTCTTGGAACATAACTTCCACGAAAGGCAGGGAATTACTGTATATATATATAGATCTCACTCTCAGATGTCTGATATCTAGGTGACCTATACTTGTAATTTCTCCAGACTGAAATAATGCAATGACCTTTAAATGACTGTGATATTTATGGTAACTTTGCTCATCGATATAAAAAGAACTTTGATCATAGACAAGTGTGTGGTTCTGCCGAGCACCTCTGCGTTTCCCTCTAATTTGAAGTAATTTCTCTGTGCATTTGGAAAAGCAGAGTGTGTCCAACCGCAGGAAGTCTGCTTCAGCCGTGTTGATGGGCTGATGTTGGCATAGCAACAGGGGGAACTGAAGACATTCCACTTCCATTGTTCCTTTAGCCAGACTCCTACTGACGGGCAGACACGTTTTGACATGACAGCGACTATAATGAACCAGCAAAAGACGTCTTAGACTTCTGCTAGACAAAAGCTCTTTGTGTTAGTCTGCTCCCAACAGATATTCTTTTACTTCAAGACTCCACTGACCACAGCATGGTTGACTAGAGATGTTTTGTATGTCAGGTATATCTATCTATCTATCTAGCTGTCTGTCTGTATGTCTATTGGTATGTCTGTCTGTCTATGTATGCATGTATCTATCTATCTGTATCTAAATCAATTGTAAACTTGAAGAAAAGGTTAAGCTTTTAAAATGCCCTTCGCTATCCCCAGACCTATTATTATATCTGATTATGTAATATAATCATTGTATGATTACATGCTGTGCACGCAAGACAGCCTGAGTTATGTGCAGAAAAATGAAATAAAATTTCTATTACTAAGAACTTGCACATGCACATTTTATTTTTTATTTTTCCCCAAATATGTTACATTAAGCAGATCAATAATCATATTGCATTAAACAATTCAGACGTATGTCATACTTAAGTTCTAGTCAGAAGTGGAATTCATAGGGATTTAATTTTCACTTGTCATTTAATTAGGCGTTCCCAAACTTGTAATTTATACAGGCACAAAACAAGCCAGGTATAATTAAACAATAACCATCAGGCTCTGGAATATTACTCATAAATCATAAATCATATTGCATAATGAAATACCACTCTGACTAAAAAACACTCTGGATTACTGTTGTTAATGTATAGCATAGGTACATATTTTGCCAAAGGTTGCACACAAAACATTCCCATTTATTATATTTAAGCAAACTCTACTGTACAAACAAATTTACTGTATACACATTTTGTCAGACTAAATATAATTTTCTTTCATCTTGTTGGTAAAAGTAGTTTCTTTTAAGTAGACAAACCACATTTAGTAACACTTGAGTGATGTTCCATTTTTTTTTTAAATTTGGGAAGTGTGACAGAATTATGGTTTAGAAGGATAAATGGATTTTCAGTGTTTGTATTCTTGACTGCTAATTAAGAAACTGACTTGCTACACTGTGCTGGGAAAAGAGCATTTTAGAAGAGCAGAGAGAGAGAGAGAATGTTTGAGACAGAGTGTGTGTGTTTGAAAGAGAGAGTGTGTGTGTGTGTGTTTGAAAGAGAGAGTGTGTGTGTGTGTTTGAGAGAGAGTGTGTTTGAAAGAGAGAGAGAGAGGAGTGTGTGTTTGAAAGAGAGAGAGAGAGAGTGTGTGTGTGTTTGAGAGAGAGAGTGTGTTTGAAAGAGAGAGAGAAAGAGAGAGAGAGAGAGAGAGAGAGAGAGTGAGAGAAGAAACTTTGGGGTGAAGTGTTCCTTTCATGGCTTTTCTTGTGTTACCAAGTTCAAAAAGGGAACGCTCTAAAACTGCATGTGGCCCTAAAGGTCAAAAACTTTAAACAAGTGAAATCTATGACTTTCATGATCAGTTCTTCACAGTTATGTTAATGTGTTTGGTATTTTACAGGGTCTCAAGCCTTTGCAGTCAGTCATGGAGTTCCAGTGGATAGATTCATCAAACCACTGAGCAACCTCGAGTTAGAGGCTGAGTCATACTCCAACGTTTATACACTATCACCACAGCATCGTCTTTCTCCCTCTCTCTTTCTCTTTCTCCCCTCCACTCTCACTCTCTCTCTCTCATTCTCTCTCTCGCCCTCCCTCTCTCGCCCTCCTTCACTTGTCCCACTGTTTTTCACTCCCTCACTCTCAGGAAATGCCATGACAGGAAATGAGGCGAAAAGCCTGCGTAATCGAATAAGCGCCTGCATGGGACCTGAGCGGGGCTCTCTGTGAGGTCATAGCGTATTAACCTGTTCTGAAATCCACTTTGACTAAAGGCAAGAAATAATGCTCCTCACGGAACGGTGCCCGGGGTCTAGGCGTCAGGTGAAGCCATATTGTTGCTAAATGAGCTAAAATAGGGTTGGAGGTGTGGGGAAGGGGGGCTGCTTTGTGTTCATTGTTATTCACTTCATCTCTAAAAGCTCCCTGCAATAATGCGGTTTGAAAGGATGGGGTTTTAATAATGAAAGATAATACTATTACGTTATAACACTTTTAGCTCTGGTTAATATTTCTGTAATACTGTTTTATAGTAATCTGTATCTATGAATCCTAATGTCCATAATGAACTAGAGTAATAATGCAAACGGCCTGTGAGATTTCTATTGAAACCCTAGTGGCAGGCAATATTACTGCAGTTCTTTTTCAGATGGGAATATTAAAGCAGGGTGTTTGTCAGATGAAACATGATCAAAAAGAAAATCTCTTTATAAGCACTCCACCCTGTTTCATGCCAGCTTTTGCTCCTACCTTCATCTTTACTTCACTTTAAACAAACAAATAATAAATTAAATAAATAATCACTCCAAAGCACATTTTTAATCCACATTTTTGCCTTTCAGTCAATACCACATTTGTGCTCGTAAACGGCAAGGGAGATACTTTATTGATGACAAGTTATTTTCATAAATAAGGTCTTGCTCCGAGGATCGAAAACATCCTTCACATTTTTGTCAGCTTCAGGCATTTCATAATATCAGAATGATATCTCTGAATTGTATCTTTAATTTCTGCACAGAACAGTTTCATTTCTAAGGCAGAGCCTTTTCATCAGTTACATTGCTCCTTTCAGTTATTTCTTCCGCAGTAACTTTAATTTAAATTCTTGCATGTATTTATGTGTATTGGTGTGTGATGCATCCCATGTGGTTTCTGATGAGTTTTCTGAATCTAAATCTGAAACTATGGAATCAATTATGTGATTACACAAACACTTTTAAATGTCTATGCAGTGTATATAGATTGTAGAGCAAAATTACAGGAATAACTACATATTTTTCAACGTTAAGAGTAAAATTCTGTGATGTTGACTGTTATGAGGTGTTTGGGATGTTACCTTATGTTTTTGTGTCTTTTATTTTGTTTGTGTCCATGTTTTGTCCATACTGTATATACCGATCAGCCACAACATTAATAACCCTGACAGGTGAAGTAAATAACATAGGTTATCATATCACAGTGGCACCTGTCGAGGTGTGGGATATATTATGCAGCAAGTGAACAGTACGTTCTTGAACTTGATGTGTTGGTAAAAGGAATGGGAAGGGATCTGATTGGCTTTGACCAGAGCCAAACTGTGATGACTAGGTGACTGGAGCAGAGCATCCTCAAAAACAGTAGATCTTTTGGGGTGTTCTCAGTATGCAGTGGTTAGTAACTATCTAAAGTGGTACTAGGAAAGACGACTGGTGACACATTACTGAAACCGATAATGCTGTCTATGATAGAAAAGTGTCATGTTGACCCCTGTTCATAGGCATATGTCTACAAAAGAATGTGAGCATCAGGACTGGACCATTGAGTGATGGAAGAAGATGAGTGATGTTTCCTTTTACATCATGTAGAATGCTGAGTATGCGTATATCACTCACCTGGGGTAGGGATGCGACTGGGGTGCACTATGGAAAGCAGGCATGCCAGCGGAGGTAGTTCAATGTTCTGCTGGGAAACCTTGGGTTTCGGCATTCATGTGGATATTGCTTTGAGACATTGCACCTACCACATGACTGCAGAGCAAGTACACCCTTTAAAAATTGTTCAGGAATAGTTTTAGAAACATGACAAACAGTTCAAGTTGTGTACTTGGCTTCCAAAAATCTCAATCTGATCGATCTGTGCTGATAAACTAGTGCATGATATTGAGACTCCAGCTCACAACTTACAGGTACTTAAAGGATTGCTGCTGTCTTCTTGGTGCCAGATACCACTGTACACCTTCAGAGCTCATGCCGTGGCGTGGCACGAAGGGAACCTACACAATATTAGAAAGGTGGTTTCAATCTGCTTGGGGCATTTGTCATCTATACTCTTACTGCAGCACAGACAGTAAATAAAAGTCAAGAGAGAGGGGAGATAGAGGAAAAGAGAGCAAGAAAGAGAAAAAAGGAAGAAATTATTTTTAGAATTAAGTTTCTTCACTTTTCAGAACGCATCATGCTCTTACATATTCACTTCCTCACTCTCACGAACTCAGTTCAGAGTCTCCAATCTGTAGCCACTCAAGCAGATAACATCTCATTCTTCACTTAAGACCATCCTGCCTACGCACACACACACACACACATTCAACTACACACTTCAGTTAACCCACTCCACATGTTCTCTTCAACAATCCATTCATCATGCCTCTAAAAAGGATGCTGATGATAGAATACTGAATCCCACTTCATTGAAGATGAAATTAACTTAGACTTTGATACGACATTTGACAGAATTCTGATTTTACCTTTCATAGGGAGACATTTTTGAGGATATCTTCCAAATGCCAAAGGGAAACTGATTCTAAACTAACAATGTAGCCTGATTAACTTCACCTTTAACTGAAAAAAATGCTTGATGTGCTGTCTGTATGTCCATGAGATTCTGAGGAGAAGCTCCATAGAAAAAGTTTTCGGGGTGTTTTTGTTGGCTTACAGATTGGTTTTGAAAGTTGGTCTTTGCTCTTTTGCAATAAAACACATTTCACTGGAGCAGAGGCTCATCACAAAATTATTAAGCACTTGCGTAAGATTTCAGTCAATGCTCCATCTCTAGGCACAACCTATTTTGATTTCTCATATTGCCATGTGAGAAGATGATGAAAGAAGATGCACACTTTCGGAAATCAGTGCACATTTTCAGAAATCAAACCTATGACCTCACCTGGGCAAACTTTGAAGAGTTCTTTTTTAAACTTCTGTTTGAGAGAAATCAAGCATACGTAGAATTACTTAGAGAAAGTTGGTTCAGAAAATTTGAACAGCATTTCTGTCACTGTATGGGAATGTTACAATACTTTGATAGCTAAGCATAAATAGTGACTGAACTTCCTAAAAGGAGTACTCGTCAAATGTAACAAAAATATTAACCCATTTTCAGAGTAGTCGTAAATTGAAATTTGCACCTGTTTTGGAGATCCTTTGATTATACTAGTCATTTTTTGTTGTGTTTATGCTGCTTGGACAGATGTAGATTCGTTTCTTACCCTCTTTTTCACCCATCATTGCTCGCTAGCAGGTCAATACAGAGTCACAACATTTCACACACAGAAAGACATCATTGTCTTAGTTCATCTGATAACATTGTCTCAGTTCATTCCCTAATTACAGGGGACAGTCTCCCTGGAGCACCTTGGGTTTAAGGATCTTGAACAAATGTCAGTCTTCATTTTATTACCAGCTGAAATGGTGCTTCTGGTGGTCTGGTGGTTAAGGAGTTGACTTTGTGATCAGAGGGCCTTGGGTTTGCATTCCTGGGCTGCTAGGGGCACCACTGAGGTAGCCTTGAAGAGGGTACCCCACACACTACTCCTGCGTTTGTGGCAGCCCACTGCTTCACTTGGTGAATGCTCTAGGTGCCGCTTCATTTTAACAGAATGAAATGACAAAGCGATAATATTATGATACTTAAAGAAATTTTACTGAAACACATATTGGAAACCAAGCATTTGTGTAGGGAAAAATATGTGGGAAAGCATATTTTTAAAACTTTAAAGAAATAGAGTAAACTGTCTCCAAAGCTATGAATTATCAAAACATTCAGTAAAGCACCCCCCTCTTATTATTAGGTGCACACTGTTACAGTCAGGACATTTATCATGCAGTTTTCTTAAAAAGTCTCCCAAAAATCTCCTTAGCAGCCCACATTGATCTATATTATTTCTACAGTCTTAAATTATGTGTCAGTATTATCAGACCACCTTAATGAGAATGTCCTTAGTGTTGTTACATTACATGATTTTCCAGTTTAAAATGCAATGCAACTAATTTGGACTGTGTTTTTGTTGTTAACTGAAACTATACAGGTTGAAAACAACAATGATAGATTTGAGCTTGTATGTAAATAGGTTGAAAACACTTTTAACAACAGCATGTAGTGCTTGTTTAACCACACAGCAGTTACATTTGTGCATAGACGACATACCTATGTACTCAGCAAGCAATCAATAGTGTATATGTAACTCACTGTTTGTTCTGTTTTCTCTGTTTTCTAGGATATGGATGTCATAGGACATCTTTTGCATATAATATGTGGACAATGTCAGCTTTTTGTTCTGCAGTGAATAGGCGATTTCAGAACCATGTAGAAACACATTCCCTAGAGTGATGACTCATGCTTCACTGTCTGCCTGTCTGATGGGCAAATCTTTGTGCCAGTAGAATGCTACCTACCTTAAAGGAAAAGTGCTAACAGTTAAATATATATTGTGGTCTAGGGGGTAGTTGGGGTTTACTGGGGTTTATGGTTTAAATGTTGTGGCAACAGTATTCAAATGTTGTTCTAGCATGACTGTGCTAGAACCTTTGAGATGAACTGCGCACTTGTGCATTTATTGTGGCTCATTGTTCTGGACGTTTGGTGCATTTGGTACATAAGTACATAAGCCATTAAAAAAAAACTGTAATATAGCATGTATTTGAGAACAACAGAAAGCTAATGGTACAGGAATGCCCCATGCCCCTGGAATTCTGACCTTTGAATGCCACTGCATTATAAAATAATGCAACCGGTTTTTATATAGTACAGAGGCTAAAAAAGGCTAAAAATAAGAGATGCGCTGCCTTTTCCTGAGTGGGTGAGTAGGAAAGGGGTTGGATCATGCTGTATTTTTAAATCCTACTGATTATACATTTCCCAGTTCCAGAGCAACAACAGTGTTGCATCGTGACACTGTGCTGTATTTTTGGTATCTTGGAAGTTGCTTATGTTTAATATAAAGTGGGAATGTGTTATGCTATATGTTTAGTGTTAAAATACACCTGAAATGGATGCTGTTGGAAATTTGCTTTGTCCCTGAAGTGTGTTTCGTCATGTGTTCATAATGGCTGTGTTTTGATGCTTATGGCCTGAACTGATATTGTTCTAATAGTCATGGTTCATCACTTTTGGAGGGATGACGTTAGTGGCAAGTACCCCATCTAATGACAATGTATAGTAAAAGCACTATTTCAGTTTACCCTGTGAAGCACTTTAGCGTGTCGAGGCAGGTTGGATGAATTTGTTCTCACAGAAGTACTGAAGGTCTTAACTGTCTGGCTTCAAAACATTCCATGCATTTAAAGATTACTCAGATATTCATGCAGTTTTGAGGAGTTACCTACTGCCATTTCTCAGAGCACTTAATATGCCATCTGTAGGTAAGCATCAAATGTATAAAGTTTTGGAAAGCTGATACAAAGATTTTTTTTCAGAATTTACAGAATTTTTAGATTGTTTTCAGTTTTCTTTTCCATTTTCCCCATGGTGTGCAACCCCTCCCCCCAAGCAGGGCCATTTCCTGAGGTTATGCCATGATGCCCTCACTCCCATTTATAAAGAGTGTATGTCTAAATAACAGTTCAGAGGCTGGATCCATTTTCAGAGAAATGTTTATTTGCGAACAGGTGTCCAAAGCTTTATTTTTTTTATAAATAAACACATGAAATGCTTATCATGTATTCTAGGTAGCTTTAAAAAATACTTTCTTTTTTTAGTTGTGGGTATAGATATATTTTTTTTATCTCACTGTGATCTTGGAATTAGATTAATCTAGATAAAAATTTTAATCTAGATTAATATAGGTTAAAATGGCTCATTTGAATTCTGCCGAAGGTCTGAAGCCCCCACCCCCAAAATGATCCCAAGCCACCCTAAATATATAGTCATTATTCTACCATTTTTAAATTATATATCCAAACATTTCACATTTCAAGATATCACTGAGCGCAGATACGCACTTTACAAATAGAAACAAGACTATGAATTGAAATTAAAAATAATAAGTCT
>JBBJLR010000018.1:12473670-12491121 GCA_037577145.1 Brachypetersius gabonensis
CACTAGAGAGAACCTCCTAAGGGCAATGGAGCTGGCCTGTGTTGACATCCCAGTGGAGGCCTTCCAAGGATGGATTCTTGGAATCCTTCCAAGGATGGATTCTCTCTCACCGCGTTTTTCCCGCGGTGCCTGGCAAAGAGACAATATAGCCTGCGATGTGGATGAGGTCATGTGGCCCGACGCAGCTCAGCGACATGATGCCGCACAGTGATTGTGGTGTGTGTGTGGTGTGAATAAAGTAACCCTGATCATGTTAAAAAGAGTACTGTTGTGTGCAATAGATTCTGTTTTTTCCATTGAGTTGTGTTACAGTAGTGTACATGCAGAATTTTCTATAGATTTATACTCTTCATATGAGTATAAATCTAAATGCCTAATCCTCTGCAGAGATCTAAGAAGATCCGTTACTGTAAAGTTTCTGAAAATATGCATTGGCAGTTATGAAACAAAGAACCTTCTCACAAATTGAGCATTGTGTTTTCAATTGTTTTGCCTTAGTGTGTAATGATGTGTATAGTGTTTACATTTTTGAAAGCTTCAAGCTGCTCTTTTGGTGTGATAGTTTTGAAGTGAGAAGGTGGGGTTGAGTTTATGTAGCTTTAGAAAAGGGTGTTGTGTTTTGACATTGGGGAACATGGAGGAAACGTTTGTGAAATGTGTTTAAGCATTTGAGGAAAAACTGTAACATCATGGCTAAAATAAATAGATAGACACACGCACACAAACATTACACTTAAACTGTTGAGTAATTGTGCCACTTGTTAGCAAAAAATCAGTGTATGTTCATTTTTATGGCTTTCGTGTGCTGGGTATGTTTACTGTGTGTTGAGCTGCACTTCATGGGGTAGAATATAACTAAATTATAAGTTGCTTTTTGAATTTTTTTAACTCAAGAATGAGATAACACGGCAGGAAACTGAATTAACTGTGAGACTCCAGATGTACACCAAGTCAATTTAAAAGTGGACATTATTATGTGTGTGACCCTGGAGCTCTTGACAACAGCAACCAAGACAGCAAAGTGGAATTACCTGGAAAAGTCATTCGTGTCCTCTCTGCAATTAATTGGTTTATGAGGTTAGAATTTAGTACTTTTCTCTGCACAAAAAATACTTTTTTGATCAATTTAGACTTTACCACTTAATCATTTTCAATCTTTCTGTCCTATTCTCTTTTGAAAAGTTCCACACTTGGTAAACAGTTTGCTAAAATTTATGCTAGATCTCAATGCAGGACAAGTGAAAATGCTTGTGGTGTCTGTCAAACTGGGTCCCTGGGTTGTTAAAATAAACTGTCAAAGTTGATCTCTCTGAGCACTTTGGGTCATACAGTGAACTGTTCGGATAGTGTAGAAGAGTGGTAATTTTATAAAGTTCTAAGTAAAATCAAACGTCACAAATATCTGAAGACTGATGGACTGGACCAGAGACAGCAGAGATAACGAAAGCAGGTGGGCACAAGTGTTTGTTTACAAAAGTGAGCTGTTGTGCCTTTAGGGGGGTTTGCAGAGGGACAGGTTTCTCAAAGTTTAATTGACTTGATCAATGACTGGAACTGCTCCAGTTGCTTAACCTGTCTCATAGATCACATGTTTTTTTTTCTTGGCTCCAGCAGAATTGATCCAAAGGGTTGTGTCATTAAAGTACTGCAAAGCCATGCATTTATCTATAGTTGGATGCATATTAATAGAGAAAGAATCTAATGTGTGTAATACATTGTACCTCACCTATCTCACCTATCTCAAGGTTCACTTGAGACCTTGCAGCAGATGCCTAATTATGATAAAGTTTTGCTGGAAGGATTTGAATGACCTTCCTGAGAATAACAACAGTCTAATTCTTCAGGTCATTTGAGAACTCATTATAAATCTGCTAATTCAGACAGTCTTAATGGTTTCTAGGTGGAACACACTGTACAGACATCTCTTGATTTCTCTGAGTTCACACCGGCAGGGAAGTTTGATAACTTTTTTGATACTGTGGTCAAAAAAGCCATTTTTTTGGGGATCTGCCCGAGGCATTGTAGCTCTCAAACAGCAAATTCCGTTTAATAGTGCTGAAAAGGTTTTTCTGTTTGTCTCGATAGTGTCTTTCTTTGTGACAGAAATCCGCCGGCTGAAAACAAGATTCAAGGTATAGTGCTGTGTTCCTTGGAGGAATTTTCATGCAGTCTGCCAACCTGAGTCTTCCAAAAGCAGATGAATATTTCAGATTGCAGGCATAGAAGTGAATATATCATCTATGAACTTTCGGCTGAAGTGAAGGCTTGTTCTGTGAGACAAACATGAGAATCCCACTACACATTGCTGAAGGGGAAGGTTGGCTTTTTTTTAAGCCAGTGGTACAACTTTCATTTCATTGTGCCACAAGTTCAATCGCCTTCACATTGGTATCCTGACCCAGGTCAACAATCTGATGTGAGAGAAGAGAAGGTCACCGCGAGGTGAGCTCAAATAAGATCTCACTGTAAATGCTGACAATTGCATGTGTGCAGACCTTCCGAAGATAAGATCAGTTCCCCACACCTCCATGAGGTGAATCTGCCTGCATGTAGAAAGTTATACAAGGCAGATCAGGTGTCTTACAACTTTCTTCTAATCATCTACTTCACAAGTACTTCTCGGTTAAGGGCCTCAGTGAAGGATGGTGTCGGCTACGGAGTGGGGGGAGGTGGGCGGGGGATGTTCACAGCTGCAATTTCTCTCCACCTTGTTATCCCGTACCTCTCCAGATAGGATTTCACAAGGCCGGTAATCACTCTGTAAATGGCCCTGCTCAGTTGAGATGCACTGGCCTTTCACTGATATATTTCACTTACTTTGGTTTCAACTTGCGACAACAAGCTATTGATTGCAAACATAGACACTCTCCAATCAATGTGGTGAGAGCACTATGGTAGTCACAACACCATTGCAATTTCATCGATCTCACTTGCATTCCACAAAAGGTTACAGAGAATGGAATCATTCGCCAGCCGAAAAGACAGGCTCTTAACAGCAATTGAGATGCCATTTTTTGTAGGCGTAAAACTTGCCGGGATGTTTGTGATGAGTTGTCCAAAGTACAACCATCATCAACATAATCACAGTCACAAGTACAGCCATTATCAGGAACTTGTGCTCTGCTGTCTGTGAGAGAATATTCTTCACCCTGTATACTTATGCGTTCTCCGCAGTCTCGTTCCATATGAGGGAGGGGGGCGTGCTCAGTTCTCAAAAATCAAGCAAAGACGTCTGTTAAGACATCGAGGATTGTCATAATTTTTCATTGTGTTAAATTTTAGTCTTATTTTGGGATTTTTTTAACCTTTTTTTGCGATGACAAAAAAGCCATTGTGATGAGACGTTGATATTTTGAAGTGGATGGCACGTTTCCTGATGGCACTGAAATTTGACTTGACTCATTGATGTTCTTTTCACACTGTCATGCTCATTCTTTAAGCTGTTATTTGCTTTGAGTGTTCGTTGTTTGTTTCCTTGTTAAAACGGCACTGTACGTTTTGGTTTTGCTACTTGTGCTGCATTTTCTTTCTCCACAATTTTGTCATGGATGTCACTAATTGTTTCAATTAACTAGGGCTCTTTGACATTTGATAACTATTTTCCTTTTATGAATTCATTTAATTGAACTTAGTTTTTTCAATGATTCGAGAGTGCATCTTAACAGCTCACAGGGTTGACAAATCCAGAATTGTTTACACTGTAATTTATGTCAAATCAATATGGAATTATTCAGAAATCCAATACAGAAAAGTGCTGAACACTTTATTCAGGAAAAAAATATTTTGTATTACAAAGAAAGATTATTGATATGGCTGTTATGTGGCTTCTTTGCCTAATTCCAGCATGTCATGTCTGGGCTGTGCCCATTCGAGCAGGAGGCACAAATGCAGACTTCCATTGTTTGTCTTTCTTTTATTATAAACAGAAACAAAATGTGAACAGACACAGCTCAATATACTGTGTTGGAGAATCGACCACACTAGAACAGAAAGACAGCATATTTATACTGTAAAACTAAGCACAAATTACTTCTTCATCCCTGGCCAGCCGAGGGCTCCACTGATCTCCCTGGCCAGGGATGAGACCACACCACTATTAACATAAAAGTCCTTAGTCACTTACTTAATGGCAGCCTCTAGTGCCCGCTGACTGGGGATGTGACACAGTGCTTTGCTAAAATGGTCAAAAAAGGAAAGAGGAATTTGAACTTCTTGCTGAAAGTAGAAGAACTCTTGATTCAGCCTAATAGATAAAATGTCACACTGATTTTGTATGTCCTTTAACAGATTCAAGTGGAACACACCGTACTTGTATCTGTTTGGAACATTTTATCTATTAACTGTGAGCAGTACATTTATATTCCAGTTTTCTCCACATCATCCGTTTCTGGCTCTGGTTATCAACTTCAATTGCTTTATTGTAACTATAAAGGCCACAACAATTGCTTGCCCTCACATGGCACACAAAACAATACCTTGTGGCTGGCTGCTTTGCGTGTCAATCAAACAGCCCTTTCCTGTCAAAGTAGGCGGTTTTTTGAAATGTTGCTCTTGGACAAGTGATGAAATCCATCAGACTCTCTTGACAATAGGCAGAAGTCTGGCTTGAAATGCAGGGGTCTGGTATTGAATAAATATTTTTGTTGCTCCAACTGGGACTAGAACCAACAGCATTCACTGTTTTGATGTTGAGCCATGAGAGGCTGTCCTTAATATTGTGTCTATGGCTGCAGTGTCTGATTGGTGGATTAGCCTACTCTGCTTAAGCCCATGCTGTCTTTCCACCCCCAATGGGGTTCACACATGTTAAAACATGGTTGTGTCAAATGAATTATCCTCAATGGAGGAAGAAAACACGAAGAAGAGGCTGAAGCGTCTGTCACCTGTGCGCTGGACATGGCAGGAGGGGGTGAGGGGAAGCGGTTTTATGGCCGTATCACACAGCATTCACGCAGGGCCAAACAGAAGGCAGGTGGAGGAGCTGTAATAAGAGCTGCCAAAGGTGCAGGTGGATAATGAGGCGCTTCATGCCAGACCTATACAGAGAGCGGCAATCTATTTGTCTTTTTTCCCTCCTCCCATTCATCTTTTCTACACACCTTTTTCTTGTACTCTGGCTGTACTTGCCATTCTTTTTCTCCATCTAACCATCTGTTTCACTCTCTCTCTTGCTCACTCACACATACACAAAAAAAAATCACCTACTTTACACCCCCTGCTAGCCTGGCTGGTGTCGCTGTCTCTGTAGTGTCCCCTCACTTGCAGCACTGTGCTGATAAATTATGTAGTCTACTCCATATTTCTATAGTTGCTGTCCCTCTTTAATGTTCTCAACAGGCACATTCTCCCAGTTCTCTCTCTCTCTCTCTCTCTCTCACACACACTCTCTCTCGCTCTCTAGCTCTCTCTGAGTGTGTGTGTATGTGTGTCAGTGTTTGTGTGCGCACGAAGGGAAAAGCTCTCATCTTCGTCTGCCACAGCCCATATTGTCATAGTGGGGTAAGTTTTACAGTGAGGACAAACTTGAAGAATTTCTGGTATAGACAATGCAAATTCTGGTAAGACACATGTTTCTGGTATAGGCAAACATTGTTTTTGAGCTGTCCATCTGTTCTCATTATTATCCCTATTATTATCTTTTTTGGAAATGGTGAAGCCCTTAAAAGCTTAGTTTGATTTTACAGCCTTATTTGGTTCAGATCTTCAGACTTTAAGTTTGGTTTGAACTAAAATATCGGATGTGAAAGACCAAATGTATCAAATGTAACAAAAAATGGACCATGGTTCAGACTTTCCGGTGTGAAAAAGCTCTTAAGAGGTTTATTTCCATTTCATCTGGTTCGTAATCCAACTGAAACGCGGTAGAATGAACTCGATTGAACTGTACGTCTGAGTCTAACCACTTTCACATTTCTCTTTCTTTAGCAGTGGTAAACTGTGACTATTAGAGGAAGGCTTTCAGCTCAGTCCATAAGCACTGAGCATGTGAGCATGTGGCTGCAATGCAGGTCATGATCAGCAATGTCTAATGCTTGAATGTTTATATTCCATTTGTGATTTTCACTTGTAACAACTGGGAGAATGTTTAGGCTGTCACTTGTTTTTGTCACCAGTGAAAAGTCTCCATTAAAAAAAGTCTCCATGAAAAATTACAAAATGATGTACCTACCCTAGTCAATCAGCCAAATTTGGCTTCTTCAGTTTACCTTTGGAAATGTTACTAACAAACAATATAAATTTCAGTAAAGACATACGCAAAACTAATCTCAACCTTCTCAAACTAGATTCATTTCTAAAGATGGCACAGAGTTGTCAGTGTGATTTAAGAGCGTGATTTACTGTGAATTTAAAAATGCCGCAAAACCTTAATGTGTAGGCGTACGCTGCCGGCTGGCTTTTTTGACGACAGGTTATTTAGTTTAATAATCTTTCATTATGAAAACATATGCATCACAGAATCAGAAAACGTTATTGATCTCAGAGGATGTTACTGATCTTAATCTGATCACCCCTCTCTAGCCCTGGTGCTGTATAAAACATTATAGACAAGTCCACCTTAATGTAGAGCTCAATGTTGTTTAAGTGGATTGAGAGAATTTTTGTGAAGGTATTTATAATTTGGCAACTTATCAGCTCTGCTTCAGTTCTAAACCAAATTTGCAAAGTTTGGTCTGAACACATGTCTTGACTGATCTACCGCAGATGTGGTTGAAAATGTTTGTTTTTTTTGCTAAAACCTCAAGTGCATAAGGCCCTACCAAGCCTATGATTACCCACAGGAACTACTGTGTTTTCTCTAGTGATGTTTTCCCACAAAAACTCCAAAATCTTGTAGAAAACCTTGCAATAAGATTGAAGGCTGTTATGCAAATGGAGAAGCATCTCCATATTAAAGTCTATGTATCTGAATCCAGTGTCACTGCAATTTCCTGTTGGTGTAATGGTCAGCTGTCCCAATACTTTTATCCATAAGGCGCATCTTACATAACATTACTAGTTTCATTGTATGTACTGAATTAAACAAAATTCAGTTAATTACTGAAAAAAATAATTAATTAATTATAAATTAATTACTGAATAACACACCTAGAGTTCAAACGGATGTTGAGATTATATTAAATGAAAAAGAAAAAAACCCTGTTAATTAATAAGGGGTATTACCTCTGCTCCTAGAGGGCCACAGAAATGTGCAGTATTGTTGCAATATCTAAATAGTCCTATCATCTTGTTTCTGGTCCTTTTTTTCCCCCCTCCAGAATGTGTGCACTTGGCCAAAG
Organism: Brachypetersius gabonensis; assembly: GCA_037577145.1. Lineage (NCBI taxonomy): Eukaryota > Metazoa > Chordata > Actinopteri > Characiformes > Alestidae > Brachypetersius > Brachypetersius gabonensis. The sequence goes on from JBBJLR010000018.1 coordinate 12,480,948, forward strand.
CAGCTAAATGTTGTCTATTCAACAAGACTTAAATTAACATTTGAGCCCTTGGAAGCAGAGCCAGAATAGAATGGCTTCTGAGGGGTGAAGTGAAACCATTAAAGACCATTTGGAGTTGGAGGTTTGACAGATAGCCTAGTTTATGTTGAGGAGAGTTTGAAGAGATCTCAAATGAGCCTTCACACCAGGGCAGTAATGAGCAGTAACAGCGCACACGCATTTTTCACCCAGAAACTAAAGCTTACTTTAAATGGAGAGCCAAATTCAAGTCAAATACACAAATGATACAAGATCCAGCTATTCACTGTGACAGTGACGTGGCAATTGTCATTTTGGCCCTGCAGCCTGGCACCCATAACCACAAGTACACAAAAGCAGATACAAGCATAGAAGTTCAACGTACCTTGTTAACTTGTATTTGAAAAAAAATATTTGTATGTATGTAACACTTCAAATTTTAAAGCATACCATGTACTCCCTAGTCTGTATGGTCCATATCTGCAAATTGAACTGCAAAACCAGTCTGTTTTACATTCACTTTTTGTTATGTCGCAAAAGCCATGCATTTACATGTATTTAGATACATGCCTATTGAGTTTACAGCACTTCAGCTCTGCCTAAGCATGTCTTAAAGAGTTGTGTGAAGAGCTTTCTCCGCATTCAATCTATTCATCCAAATGAAGCAGTGGGCAGGCAGTGACACAGTACCTTGGAAGCAGTGGGTAGGTACAGTACTTGGCCACTAGCTGTCCTGGGATTTGAACCCACAGCTTTATGCTCACAGTGGCTACTCCCTAACTTCCCAGCCACCATAGAAACCTGGTTTGACTCAATTAAATGAAATCAGAGGAGGTGCTGATGGAATGCAAGCAATTACTATAAATTATTGAACCATCAACAGGCTAACAACAAGTTAGTTGAGACTCTCTCTGTCATTCTCTGGGTCGACCAGAGTAAGATGGGTTACCCTTTCGAGTCTTGGTTCCTCCTGGGGTTTCTTCCTCGAGCTTAGGGAGTTTTTCCTTTCCTCTGTTGCCTTTGACTTGCACACTAGAGGCTCAGACCTGGACTCCGTAAACCTGCTTTGTGACAACATTGTTTGTAAAAAGTGCCATATAAATAAAACTGATTTGGATTGAAGTATTCCCCAGATTTGCATTCAAGAACTGAAACAGCAAGCTAGTTAATAGATATAGCTGATTCCTCTATATGTATAACGACCATAAATCAAAACTCATCCTGAATGAGATTTAGGTTTGCTTAAACAACTCATTTTACTCCCAATGAAACTTTACACTTTCTCTTTTCACTTTTTCACTGAACTTTGAAATGTAAACTTTGTTCACCTTTTGGAAAGCAACTGAAGCAACTATGAAAAACACATGAATAAAAACACAGATCTAAAATATTCATGTCTTGATCTCACCTCTGTATTATCAGGGCTGTCTAAGCAAGCAGAAATCTATCTTCTTATCTGACCTAACATTGCAGCACATCTGTCCCTTGTCACCTCTAGGTCATTGTGTGATCTGAAACATCCGCACAGTTCTGAGCAACCAGCAGCTTTTGGCATTTAACTAGAACTGAATTGTATTATTTTTTTAAAAACATTTCTTGAATGTAACATTAGTAAGAGCTTATTCTGTGATAAAACTTTACCATTAGATCAATCTGTTAAACATTTTAAACCAAAAGGTACATTATTATAAGCAGGTTAATTGTATTAGATAAATATAGACTGGAAAATGATCATGTAAAAATACTTATGATTGAATAAACCACATGGGCCAAAAGTGGACCTCAGTGGAAATAAAAGTATGTATATATGTATGTCTGTGTGTGTATACCCGTAATTCCTTCTCTGTGGTAAGTCTCATTACTGTGCCCTCTTTCATTTTGCTAACAGATTTATATCACTGATGGCGAGCGCAGTCAAAGAAAGGATTCAGGCTTGTGGTTGATGTATGAGCCTCATTGACTTAGCATCAGGGATTCTGACTGCTGGGTGAGAGTGCGTCAGCACATATTGTGTTTTGAACCAAAGCCTGTCAGTGAGCATAGATGGAAACATATCACTTAGTCATGGAGCCAGATGTTGCATCATCCTCCAGATATTTTTGTCCATTTCCAAGGGAGCCCTGTTGAGATGCTTGTTTATGCAGCTGTTATAATATATTGTGTCAAGAGTAAAGTTCACACTGCAGAAAAAGTCTAGTGGTGACCTAGTGTGTAGGACACTTGCCTCTGGACCAAGAGGTCATGGATTCGAATCCTACCTTCAGCACACCACCACTGGGTCCCTGAGCAAGACCCTTAACCCCAAGTTTCTCCAGGGAGGCTGTTCCCTGTAGTTAGGGAATGGAGGTTGCTTTGGATAAAAGTGTCTGTTAAATGCTGTAAACGTAAATAGTGTACCAGTAACTTTAAGAATTATAAAATATTTAATTATTATTATTAGATTTCAAAAATAATAAGGCCCAGCTTGGGATTTAATGTATGAATGCATGTAAGTAAATATAATAATGGCATTGGCATATTGAAAGCTTAATTTTAAACTTTATTTAATTTGACATAAATGCAGATCCTCATTGCTATAGTTTGTAATTGATAACTATTTCCTGACTGGGACAGACTGTGACTGGGATTTCCTAGTATCTTCAATAAAATAATAACCTTTTGCATCCCAGTTGCCTGTTTTTTCTCTTTGAGCAAAGCAAATAAAATCCAAAACTGTAAATGCCAAGCTGTGCATTTGAACAGCTATGCATACATTTTCCTGCTTGGGTTCCTGTTGCTACTAATCTAACATTCTTTATGGCTTTACCTTTATACTTTATCCTAATATTATGAGTTACTACAATATGCAAATCAGATGAGCGCATAAAATTAAGCATGCTGGGTGTGTCAGCCACCATCAGCATGATTCCTATCCTTAATGTGGAAAATGGAGGGAAAATGAGTTCCTTAAATGATGTGCTCGGTTTGGTCACACTTTTGAATCTGCATGGCTCAATGCACAATGCACAGTCTCATCATTAAACTGAAATTTTATTAAATGGGAAACAGCCTTCATTCAGCCTGAAATAGACAGACAATCAACAGTCCTAGCCGAGAAAATAAGTGTTTTTGAAACAATATTGATATGTTGTTGAGCAAAAGCCCTAAATTGGTATAGATTTCTGATGCTGAATTTGCTTTAATCTTGCTTGTTATATACACTATTGATTTAATGTTCAGCTTTATGATTTATCAGTGTTGAATCAATATACTTACATTTCAGGCAATTAGGATACTTTCTAATTCAGAGCATTTCACAATGGTAGACAAGTGTTTGAAGCATGGTGCAGTGTTTGAAGACTTACCTGAGGCCAAAATCAAGCAACTTCTACCAAGAACTTATGATTGACAACACAGGAGCTGTGTCTGAAAAGTGTGCTAGTTCATTATGTAGTGAGTCAGCCATTTTGTAGTGGTGTCTGAAATTTCAACCCACTTGTTAGTGCACCACAAAATTGCCGCGCGACATGCCAAAATCCTAGTGTTTAGACACTGTACACTACATGAATACCATCATGCACTGCGGGTTTCTTTAACCGTGCCCTACATAGTGAACAAGTGCGCACTACTTTTATCTCGTGAAAGTCAAGAAGAGGAGCGAGACGGAGGGAGGAGAGACATGGGGCTTCAAACGCAGGAGATTCAGTCACACTTGCACTTTCTTTCTTTCTCTCTCCGCGGAAGACAGTAGTACCCAAAATTACCAGGCCAGCCCAAAATTGACGTCGGAGATGTTTGGGCCAGCGCGGAATCCCGTCTGCTGGCCCAGATTGCGTACCACAGCCCACACATGAGACCGCGACTATAACTAGATAGACGAGATGTGTGTTTATGCGACAGAGATAAATTACCAAGATCCAGCACACTATTTAAGCAAATGTTAGTAAAAACGTAACATTTGTGTTCGAAATTAACTAAATGTCACCTCCCCTTGTTCACTAGTTAGCCCCCTATATAGCAAACACTATGTAGTGGACGAGTGAACAAATGCACTTTTCGGACACAGCTAAGGTCTCACAGCCGTTTGAATAAAGTGTAATGGATGTCCTTCATACAGGAAATTGGAGCTTCGATGCCTGTAGTGGCAGCACTGCCAAATAGGAGTGAAAGTCCTTGGGTAAGTCTTTAAATCTTCCAGTTGTGTGCCATTGTACATTGCTCTGAATTAGAGTGTCTGCTACATCACTAAAATGTAGGTAAAGTGTGTAATATTTGGTGAATTCGATGCTTTAATCAAAACTGAACAATCATAGTATGTTTTACCTCAGCATTATCTCAGCATCTGTACAGACATTAGATCAGTAGCTGTTCAGCCATCAGTAAGTGCTGAGGAGCAGTTTTTGGCAACTTAATTTTTAAGAGAGTAGCTGATTCCATTGCCCTTAATATGTCAAAGTAGTGACCAAAAATGACCTAACTGTTCCCCACATGCGCCTCTGCTTTTGACCTTCATCTACTTCTCATCACCCTAACCTTCCTTTCAAACCCTGCCAGGTGGGACATGCCTGGGTGGTCGGGTCCTTTCGGGCCAAGGTGAGGAGACAAGGGCTTGGGGTTGTGTGAGATGGACTCGTAGGGGACGCAGTCTGCCGGCCGCTCGCAGGTGCGGCCGCAGCAGCAGATGTTCCAGGACCCTCTAACAACATTCCTGGCCAGCACTTGCTCTGTGTTGCCCTGCCCCACCCAACGCCTGTTGTCTGCTCAGTGTCTGTGCTATATTTAATACCTCTGTGGTTAATTAATAGCCATCTATTAATAACATCAAGAGCGATTAGAGGTCCTACCTTGCCCATTTTCTCTCTCTCACTCTTTCTCAGCAAGCCCTGATTTTTGCTTTACCCCCCTCGGCCATTTCCAATGCATTACAGATGAGGCAAATGTCTCACTCTCTCAAAGAACACTTTCTCACTCCTTACTCACTTTTCCTCTGTCTTTCTTCCTCTCACTCACTCACTCACTCACTCACTCACTCACTCACTCACTCACTGCCTTTTTCCCCTCATTTCCCAGAGCTTAAAACTGTGCCAGCTTGCCTCATAACAAAGGTTCTGAGGAATCAGAAGGCAGTGCTGGCATGCCAGGTATTTGTGCAAGATCGTTTTCATCATGGAACAAAGAGAACAGAAGCAGGCAATCGAGCCAGAAACGTGATCCAGCAGCACCCAAATCAAATGCAAATTTAGATCATTAAACTCCAATATGAGTCATAAGTTTATGATGTATCTAAAATATATCCAATGACTCACTGGCTGTTGGCCGTGTTTTTTAAAGAACTGCCTCGCCTCTCCCTTGACAGGAGAGCCAAACTGGAGGAGATTTTAAGCTACACTCTTATTTGATATTGTATCTGTGAAAAGTCCTTTGAGAGGGACGAAACCTGACACTTAATATAGCCTTAATCATGCAAAGTAGCTTACTCACTATAATAACAAATTCATTATACACACACACATGTGTACAAATATTTGGCCGTGTGAACATATGTATCAGTCTTGATACTCTGACACTGTGTTCTTTTTTCTTCAGAACAAGAAATCACACTTCAATAGCAGCATGTAGTATAAACTGCCTCGATGTCATACTGTGAAAATGAATGACTGGTACAGTAGCTCTGACGTTGCCTGCCATTGAAAGACTATGAAGCAAATCACTGTGCTATAAACAAAGCACCTTGTGTTGAATGGAAATTTTCACTCCACTGGGACATGGAGGTCTGCATGATTGAACCCCACTACTTGTTGAACCTCCCCAGGAAATAAGAGACTATATTATAGTTTTTTGTACAAGCTATGCAAAACACGCTGCCAGTTTGTTGCTTTAAGAAATGATCATTGCATATCTAGAGTACATCTAGTCTTTGGGAATAACAGGCTATCTTGGCTTCTCTCATTATTCACAAACTGTCAAAACCCTCCACTTAATTCAGTCAGGTTCAGGGCTACCAAAAGTGTTGTAGCTTCAAGATCATTTTATCTTTGGTAGAGTGATGCTTGATTTAATACATTTGGATCCTAGTATTATGACATAAAAAACTATTTAGTTTTTTCATGATTGTGTCCCACTGGATGTTTTTAGATCCTCAAACAAAATGTAATATAACCCAATCAAGCATAAATGAGTGCAGAACATTTTATTTAAACATTGTTTTATTGAAGAACCACTGCTTAAACTGCTAACAAAAGCTTCCAGTATGTGCCAATTTCAACTCCTGAGTCCACAGAACATTATATATTTTGTTCGCAGTATAGTGTGCTGCTTGCTGAGACCTTTTAACATTCAAACATTAGTCTACCTTAGAGCACCAGCTTTGTTGAGATATAACAAGGCTGATATAACATGGCCCTGCACTTGGACCCATACGATCCTAATCATGCCAGAGGTGTTCAGTAGTAACCAAATCAGCTTTAAGAGGTCAAACTACAGAAATGAGGCCCAACACCAGTCCTGGAATCCTCCAAGTTTAGTACAGATGATTTCCTTCCTCAAACAGTTGAAACACTTTCTTTGAGTCTCCATCTAATTAATAAACCATTCAGGTCTTTGACCCTCTAGGATCAGACTCCTGGTCTAGATGTTGGCAGAGAATGCCAATATGGGCACAGCTTTTGCTGGATTCAGTCTTAGTCTGTTTTTCCCAGACGAATTGGCCCAATTAGTTAATTACCCAGTTATGCTTGCAATGATGCAGTCCCTGAAGACAACATCATAAATTGAATAGAAGAAAAGGCATTGGAAATCATTATGCATGTACTGAATGCATTTCTAGTAATCAAAGTTTAAGCCCTGCTCTTTTTCCCAGCAGAATACAGCCCATCACTTCATATATCACCCACTGTGGCACGGGCAAGCTGGGAGGCCCACTATGATGCAGAGGATCATCTTAGCTCCATTAAGAGGCATTATGGTGGCTGTCTCTGACACATCTTTCTGAAGGCCATGGAGGGTGTTATTGTGCAGCTGATTTAGCCATGGTTGCTGCACGCATTGACGGACGGCCCTAGAGGGACCTGCCCGCTGCAGTGCTGCTAAATTGTTTTTGTTCCGACCACAATCAACTCGACCACATTGGGAGAAGAAGACTGGGGCCCTGGAAGAAACTCCTCTCTGCACCTAATTGCACTATAAAGGGCTGTGAACAAACTCTACATTCTCTGGGGTTCTTTCAGAAAGCTTAGGGCTAAATGCTTTTTCTGACAGATTCCCAGCAATCTTCCCTGGTCGAATTCCTTTAAGGGCCAAACAAGGTAGAGAGAGAAACGCGATAGTGTTTTTTCTTGTTATAACCGTGTCTGAAAATGTTCATCTCTTTCTAGTCTGAGATCAGCAAGGTTGGCTGGTTGTTCTCAAACTGAATGGAAGTGGGTCACATGTGCCCACTTGACCCAATTCCATTCAATTTTAGGTACAGTGTGGGCAAGTTTTAGAACAGTTTAGAACAGACTTGACAGCTTTTCACATTCTGTATGCTTCTGTCTGTAGCTGAAAGAGAACACTTTACAAACCAAAAGAATTCTCAATCAATATTCGTAAAAACTCTGAATCTCAAGAGTGGTTGTATTCTATACTCTTTTAACTGTTTTGTTTATGCTATGCATGTTTTATGGGATTGAGTCTCGAGACTGAACAGACCTTGTCATTATGATGAGTTGTCTTTCCTTTCTCCTTTCACTAGATATGTGTGGCACCGCTGTAAGATCAGTTGCAGTTTGAATCAAAACCAAGAGATATCATCACTCCAGTCCTCAGGTCCTTGCATGAGCTCCCAGTTCATTACAGAATTGATTTCACAAAATTACTGATCATGTACAAGTATCTCAATTGGTTTGAGCCCTAAATAGATCTCCGATATGTTTGAAGTACATAATCCTGGTAAGTCCCTTGGGTCTGTGTGAGCTAGTCAGCTAGTGGCGAAAAGGGCTGAGACTAAACATGGAAAGATGGTGTTTAGTCACTAAACTGCTCATCAATATTAGATCTGCACTAACTGTATGTCACGACCCTGGCCTGCTCAGCAGAAGCATGTAGACCACCGACCTGGACCGGCATTTCTATTCAGCTTTATTCAAAGCTAAACAAAAGAACAGAACATAAACAGGCACGGGGGCCAAACATAGAAACATAAGAACAGGTAGGGAACCTAGCATCAGGTTTTGTGAGGGTATGCCACCATGCCTGAGAACAGAAGGACTAGACCATATATACAAGAGAAACTCAACTAAGAACCAATCAGAACAGACATGCAATCACCGGATAAGACAGAACATGAGGCACTGTAACAAGACTGAAACTAAAGACAGATGAACCTAATAATAACAGAATAGTCTTAGTCTCGAGGGAGACCCCTAGTGTGCATAAACGGAACTGATTTCCCACAAGACCCAGAACAGAAACTAAAACATATACAAAAGACCATAACTAGAACATAACCTGAATATATACAAAGCCTAGCAAGAAGCATAGATAAACACAGAATAGGCATTGCTAGAACTCAGGATACATAAAACAAGAACTTAGGATCGGCCTAACCAGAGCACAGAATAGGCCTAAACCTTACACTGTAGTTTTAAAAGGCTGCTAAAACTGCACAATTCTCCTCAGCCTTCTATTAAATATCTGCAGTTCCATTCCATGTTTAATCTTCTGTTATTGTTTTTCTCTGTATACTTCTGTGGATTCTGTGTATTCTTGATTTTCTATGTATTCGTATTATGTTATTAATGAGTTATAAGTAACTTCACAGCATTTGACTAGACTTCTGCTTTATTTAATCTAACCGGCTCATAAAGAGTGGGATACGGATTTTAAAATAATCATGTCTGTGATACCCAGATTAGGTCCACCCTTCGTTATCATCATAATTATGTGCAATATGTTATTATTACATGAAGTAGCCTTATCATGTGCAATATCATGTGCAGTTTTCTTATTGGGTGCTAAATCATTCATTATATGCACCTATTATGTGTCTTATTATTATGTGCAGTAGATTTATATCACTGCACGTTGATATTACTCATATACAACCAATGTCTGTTACATACTCGGTTTAGAGAGCAATTTCAAACCACTAATTGTCTTACTAGTAAATCACGTAACTGTAACTGTAACTGTATCCTATTAAGTAAGGACCCACCATTTGTGTATATAGCATAGTGCTTTTTGTATTGAGAATTTAGCACAGGGTTTTTTAAAAATTTGATTTATTTAGATATTATAATTTATGTTATTCTTGTCTTTGTGTGTCTGGCCAGTCATAATATAAGCAAGTACCTCCAGGATCAGTAAAGTTATCTGGTTCTGATTCTGATTCCATAACCATAACCAGAGCTGAAAGAAAGGCGCCGTGACAGTAATGGGAGTAGTTTTAATTATTGTTTCTTCCAGACTCAGATACATTAACACTGCTATAACATGGCTCAAACTTGTTAAAGTGATTTGAGCAATCAGGTTTATGCATGTTTTAAATGCACCTTTGTACGTTTACACTCAGTTTTTTTTTTTATATATATAACTTTGTTTATTGGGTTTTATGAAGACATGAGTGTCAACAGAACATTGAAAATCATTCACAAATGCAAACTGTATAAAACCCTAACAAAAGTAAGACTACCAAAAAAGAGGGAAAACTAAATAAATGAATAAATGATATACATATATAAACACTAATAAAGAGACCGAAACAACATAACATACAAAGGAGAAAAGAAAAAAAACCACCAAACAAACGTATTAATAACAATAAAAAATAGATAAATAAATAAAATAAAATAGTCAGCTCACAAACAGATGTATCTATAAAAACCATGGATAACAAACAAAGTACTTATCACCCCCCTCACTATAAACATGATCAGCTAAATCATAAATCATTCCTGTCAAGGGAAGGTGGGATCTCCATCTTCCTGACCAAGCACAACAAGGGTCCCCATACTTTCTGGAACCCATTGAGAGAACCCCTAAGTGAAAGTCTAATCTTTTCCAATTTAATGAAGTAAAGGGTATCTTTTATCCAATGAATGCGAGAGGAGGGTACTGGCGATTTCCACTTGACCACTATGAGTCTCCTAGCAAGCAGGGTGAGAAAAGCTAGGGCATCTTTTTCAGCAACAGAGAGGGA
>JBBJLR010000018.1:12511039-12526198 GCA_037577145.1 Brachypetersius gabonensis
CTTCGCCTACTACTCTATTGGATGCCCATGATTGATGGGCAGAAGAATGGCTCCACAAGCTCCGCCCCCGAATCACGCCCCGGAGAAGACACACCGCCCTCCCTAAGTCACACTGTTGCTTCTGGATAGATCACAGGCAGCGTGTATGGTGTGTGTGAGAAAGTGTTCAGTTGATATAAAATATTTTACTACAGTATTTGGTTCAGAATCTTTTTTTTCTAGATTTTCCTCCTTTAAAATTAGGTGCGTCTTATATTCCGGAGCGTCTTATACGGCGAAAAATACGGTAATTATTATCAGGGATGCACCTAATATTTGGCCACCGAACATTTTCGGCCAAAAATGGCGAAAGAAAAAAAAATAATTCAGCACGATCGAAATAGTGATGACGCGATCATCAACCGCAACCTGCTAGATAGGATTAGAGTCAGCATGTCTGCCGAAGGGGCACATTGTCTAGAGAAGGTGCATCAACAAAGACTTTCTTCAAATTGTATTTTATATTGTGCATTTTTTGAATGCAAAATAAATATTTTCATAGTTTTGTAACAGGTTTATTCTTTGAACCAAGAATATTAATTTATGCAATTGCAATGCTTGACTTTACAATTACATAAATGCGGTAAGTTAAAGATACTCAAAGCCTCTTTGAGTATCTTTAAAAGCACTCTATAAATAAAATGTATTATCATAAGTACACAGTCCCAGCCATAACGGCAATATTACAAAAACTTATAATAATAATAATTTCTTTTTGATTTCCAAGTGTTTCCTCATTTTCGGTTTTTGGTTTCGGCCAAAATATCATTTCCGTGCATTCCTAATTATTATTGCTAGCTATGTTCAGCTCATTTTAAAAACTGGTCAGATCTAGAAACTGACTTGATTTGTATAGAACCAGTTGTCAAAAATAAAAACTGTAAAAATAGTTATTCAGCATAACCTAAATTTCACTCACATTCATTATCTCCTAATGATTTGTAAATCTTGTGAGATGAATCGGTAGTATAATTCACTGAGGAAATGGGGCACGACGTATGTGTGACTTTACTTAACTTGCTCAAAGGAAACAAAAGATAAAGTTCTATAGCAAAATCATAGAAAATGCTGACTAGGTTGAAGCACACAATAATGAACATTACATCAGAAAAGTACACACTGAGACATGGTGGTACTTATTCATGATACAAGACTAGATACACTAGGAAAAAGAAGGAGTAACAAACTGTACACTGGTGCTGACACTAACAAGGAGGCAGGGCTAGAGCAGAGACAAGGAACCACAGCAATAATCAAAGCACATGGTCACAAGCACATGGGAAATATGAACAAGGAACAGATAAAAGGATGATGCAAGACAAAACCAACAAGCTAGACTAATACTCAACAGAATAGTGTAGAAGCAGTTTTATAGTAATATTACAATAATATCCTCCCTTGAAAGGTTGTTTGGATAGCCAAACGTGGTTCTGGTATTGCTTTCAAGAACTTTTTTTTAAGAATGTATAGAACTAGCAACACATTTCACAAAGAAAGATTCCTGATGTGCTTTTATATAAGGTTTGTATAATATTCTTTAATTTGGCTTATGTCTGCTTCCCTGTCCTGCAGCTTTTTTATTTGACCTGCCCTCCTGTCATCACAGGTGTCTCATGTCTGTATTTGCTTTCTGTTTTGATGAGGCTTGGGGTTTTCCAGGCCTTGTTTCACAGTTGAATTGTCTTTTTCATTTTTGGTTTGTTTAGGTGTATAGATTTTTGTTTCTTCTCTCCTATGATTCTCCTCTGCTTTTATCATGGAATGTTATAAACCTTGGACTCAGACCTTTTTTGTGCTTCAGTGTATTGCCTCATGGCTTATCGTGTACAGCTCAGTCTACAGCTCAGTAGACTACAGTCTGAAGTGTCTAGAGGGGAGGCATGTAGGGCATTTGTTAACATACACATGGATAGCACTGTTTTGCATTAGCCCTAACATGAACTTTTACGTGGACCGTGCTACTTTTAAAGAAGATCACTGCAATCTAAAAGCATTCACTAAAAGCATTCACTAGACATTAATTAATGTCTACTTAAATATACTCTTCCTTGCTCTGTGAACCATGGAGCACGGTCTGCGATCTTTTTGGCTGCACTAATGGGTATAGTTATGTTACATTTACAGAGGCTCTTTAAACATGGGATATCATGTCCAGTGCTTCACTTTTTTCCTTTGAAAAATCTGCCTGCTTAAAATTCTCCTGATCTCTCGCTATCATTTTTCAGCCTTTTTAAGAGCGAGTGCTTCAAGCGCCAAGCCCCTTTCCCAGCTTAGACAGTCAATAGTGGGGAGATTGATCATCACACGCTCTGTACTACAGTTCTAGGCTCAGACAGCTCCAGCCTCCTGCCTTAGCCGTCTGCCCGAGGTGGCAGCTTCATAAGCCTCACTGTGGGGTTGAATGACACTTGATGAATTCTGTTTAGCTTTACCTGGGTAAGGGATCCCATGTACTTCTGCTGGAGCTGCTCATCTATGTTTGATGTATAATTTATGTACGTTTGGCCTCAAGGTCTGATGGTGCCAACTGTAGCTTTAAGTAAAGCGGTCATTAATTATGTCTTCCATTAAAACGAGAGATAAAACTATCCAGACTTGCTTGAAGTAAGGAATGATCTACACTTGTGAAGGAATCTCTGCCCATTTTTATTAGTGTATCATAAGCTGACAAAGAAAACAACTTAATTAATCTGACAGCCATCTAGAGTGCTTTCTTTTGTTCTTGTCTCTTTGCCGAGTTTCCACTTGAGTCAATTAGCTTTTAGTTGAGGATGTAAAGTAGCACAGTGCCAGTGGGCTGTGGCTTCATGCAGAATCCATTCCCCAGCACAGGTGATCAAGGTTGACCTTGGCCTACCGAATTTTTTCTACTCGGCATCAAAAACAATGGCCCATGAATGAACTTGTCACCAATTACTCACCAGCTTGGCGAGCATGATTTGAAGCAGTTCAGAAGCGCACAGTACTGTGTTTCTGGGATTTAATAAGCAAGATGGACTGTCTGGCAGCAGGAGTGCATTTGGGGGGCTAGTGGAGACTCACATGGTGTAAAGCTGGATGTCAGATGCATAACTTGTCCAGATGGGTTGGGGTATGGATATCGCTTTTCTGTTGGACAAGACCCAGGTGGAACACCTGTTAGTAGTAAGTTGCACTGTCAGCTCATTCTGTCATTATCATTATGTGTGTGAAAAAAGGAGTTGATGTTGATGATGATGATGATGATGATGATGATTATCATTATTACTGTTTTTTTATTGTTATTATTATTTGTAGTAGTTGTAGTGCTGCTGCTGCTGCAACTACTACTACTACTATTATTACTACTACTATTATTATTATTATTGTTGTTTTTGTTGTTGTGGTTATCATCTTCATCATTACTATTGCTATAGTAGCACACTAAAATATTATTTTTTGATTATTCAAGAAATGTATTAAAGTTTAAGGGAAAAAAGTCTTATCAAAGATTATATAGAAACATTACTTATACAAACCTGATGACACTTGTTCTCAAAGAACTGCTTACTGCACAAAAATGTCACTTAGTCTTTGACAAACAGATCACTCTGGGCCAGTTTCTCCTTGACGTCAAATGGCTGCCTCTAGCTGGAACCGTTTCCACAGCAAATTAAAAAGGGTCACAACATCAGCCATGAATTTCCGGAGAAAACGGGGACTTTGACATTCAGGCTAAGGTCACTGTTTAAACACTCTACACTGCCACTTACAGACAGTCTATATAGGAGACTGTATAATTAACCCTATATTACCTAACATTGACTCAGACACCAATTTAGAGGTCCACTTTATCTCTTTAAAATTGGAAAAGTAAAACATATCAGAATGTTTCAGCATGTAGAACTGGCTCTTTTATCACTATATAAAAGAAACAAGAGTCTGGTAGTTCAGAGCTCAGTGTAGTATTTCAAAACATGGTTTAGTAATTCAGAATGTAGTGTCGTAATTCATAACACGAGGTAGTAATTCAGAACATGATGTAGTAACTCAGAACTCAGTGTAGTAACTAAATAATCAAATAAAATACAAAATATTTGTATGAAACTGTGCGAGAATAATGTTTTTTTTGTCAGATTTGTGGTTTTAACCTGGCCCATTCCCCCTTGATACAAAATTTTATTGTTTTGGTCAAATTGAATGTGTTCTTGGGTTAAAATCACTTTTTTCATTTTCTAAATTCAGTTCTATTTTCACACGGAAATTGCCTTGTTGTTCTCTACAGTGGACATGCTGGGAAATTAAAATAAAAAATATATTCAATGAAATCTAAATTGTAAGGTGTTTTATTAGGCCCAAATAGATAAGAAATCACAGAATTCTCAGGAGGATATACTAAAAAAATATTTATAATTACTGATCAAAACCGTATCCATTTCTGTAACTGCTTAATCCTTACTAGGGTTGCAGGTACCTGGAGCCGACAGACGCGAGGCAGGGACTCACCCTGGGCGGGGCACCAGCCCATCGCAGGGCTCACACACACCATTTGCTCACACACTATCACCTACGGTCAATTTAGAATCCCCAGTTCACATGACAGGCACGCCTTTGGGCTGTGGGAGAAACTAGAGAATCCATAAGAAAACCCATGCCACCCCAAACCTGGAGGTGTTAGGAACGATGCTACCCTCTGCATCACCAAACTCCTTATAGAAGTTAACAGTTGCTTCAGTCAGCAGCTTTTCTCTTCTTAACTGCTCCCACTTTCATTTCTCACTCCTAAATTCCTCCAAAATTCATATATTGTTTCTTCAAGCAAAGTTATTCCCGCTTACGACTCTGATCTCTTTTCAGTGGTATTGAAACGTCAAATATGTAGCCATTTTTTAAACTATAGAAAAAGACCACCGAACTTAATACACAGTAAAAAAATGGTGGGTCTGAATTGTTTTAAGAGAACAAAAATATTTTACATTTTGTTGATTTGTTTTTAATGTGGATAAGAAAAATACATTTTAAGCCATTGCTTACTGAAAAAGGCTATGATAAAAAGCCCAAGAACAATGATGATGACAATACTACTACTATTCCTGCCACCACTACTACTACTACTACTACTACTACTACTAATAATAATAATAATAATAATAATAGCAATAATAATAATAATAATAGATAAAGAATGATTTTAAAAAGCCTTCGAATTATAGCACCAGGTTGAAATCAGTGCTATGAAATGAAATGCTCAGTTAGGATTGCTATCAATTCTCTGTCAGTGTGACATCTGGTTAACCTTCGACTCAGCACAGGAGAAGTAGGTCACCAGAATATTAGGGGATAGAGCTCTGAACTAGAGGTGTATGCATGAGTGAGTGAATGAGGGTCTACAGCTGTGCTCATTTGTGAGCTAAGTGTTCTTGTTGTGTGATTGGTTGAATGCATGTTTAAAGCCTGGCTGAGCCAGGGACTGACGTGGCCACCCAGGTTTTTGGGTTTGTTTAGTTGGTGTGCTGGAGGGAAGGTGCAGTTCACCTGTATTAGAAAACATATCATGTTTCATGCTCCATTAAACGACGGAGAAAACGTATTACACTGCTGTGAGTGGAGAACAGCTGGATTAAGTCTGGTGTGAGTGTGCTTGTGACTCTTTCTGTGAGACAGTTTCAACCTAGGTGGAACCCTCTGGATTCCAGAGAGTCGGCACCCGTGACAAGCAGAGAGGAAGCACGGTGGAGAGGAGAGCCGGCAGGAGCTAGTGTCACGAGTGCACGTTCATTGCTGGCTGATTTCCTTCCTTTCCCTCTCCCTTTCTCTCTTGTCTACATTTCATCCAGGAGTGAACCGACGTCTCGAGCTCACATTCGAGGAGTACTTGGGTTCTAACAGGGACGAGGGCCAAGAGAGTACGGTCCTTAGCGGAGAGAAGGTCCTCCGGGGACTTATGGAGTCGGTTTTCTTTCGAAGGAGTTCTAGAGGGGTTAAGGTCCCCCTCGTAGTGGTGAAGCTCGCCTGAGAATGAGCTAGTTTTGAGTTATGATTTGTGCGTGTGGATTTAAATAAAGATTGTATCTTTGGAACTTGCTACTGTGGCTGCTGTGTCTTTCTCCCTCAGCCCGACATGACAGTCAGCAGTAAAGGGGCTAGCCAGTGAGTGGCATAGTCTCAACAGCTTTTCTTCTGGGGCCTTTCAGATGGTCAGTGATTGGAATTCAAAAGGCCCTCTGCCTGCATCTCGATTGCCCAGAAAACCCCATGGAGTGGATCTGTGTTCTGAGATGGCTCCAAATGAACCAAAGCCACAGTTGGGGGAACACAGCGAAAAAGGTCCATCATCGGTATGTCTGAGTGTGACAGTGCATTCCCTTGATTAAACTCACCTGGGCGTAGTGTCAAGCTATTAGCTCCTGTCCAGGTAGATTAGATGTCAGTGATTTGTTGGCTTTATTTCTCTTTTACATCACTCCTGAGTGTCATTTTGTCCAATAAAAGGCCAGATTCTCTATCTGTCCTTCTCCGTTCAGTGGTTTCTTCCTGTATTTTACAGTGGGGAATTCACTTGGACAGCCTGAATGAGACCAATGCCATTCACTTTTGTGCTGCACTGCAGTGTTGTAAAGACCACTTTAGCTGTGAGTCGTCCTCCTTTTACTGTTCAGCCAGTGGCTGTCATTAAGGCCACGACAAACATCACAGTTCTTTTCTTTCTGGGTGTTTGGATGCCACTCATTTGCTAAAATAAAAGCTCCAAGCTTGGGGAAGAGGAAATCAAAGGATGATGTGGTTGTATCTGTGCTTATAAGCTTGAATGTGCTTGTGTGTGTGGGTCTGTGTGTGTTGGGGGAGTTGTTCAAGGGGATAGGGGCGATGACTTTTGCTAGTGAATGGCACTGCTGCAGATCATAACAGTATAACAGTGATGGCAGAGGAATTGGGTGTCTGATGACTTGAACAGGGAGCCATTGAGAAGGCCCATAAAGCAGTCATTCACTCTCTCGCTACCTCTCTTCCTACTTCTGTCTATGTCTTGCTCTCTCTCTCTCTTTCTCTCTCGGTCTCTCTCTCTCTCTCTCTCTGTCTTCCTCCTGCTGTGTTGTACTGCACCTGTGAGTGTGCCTATGCCCAGTCTAGCTGTTCTGGGATCAGTAGGATAGGCTAATTAATCGAGCTTAGCACAAAGGCAACTCGCGACTGCCTCACAGACTGCTCATTTCCTCCCTCTAAAAGCTGCAGATGTGAAACATTCAAATTTGACATTAATAGTAATTAAAGGAGTAGGCTAAAGGGGGTCATTTACCGTGGAGCTGCTGGTGAAACGTGGGTTACTGTTAAAGTATGATCATTACAGTGCTTTGAGTGTTTTACCTCACATGTTTATAGCTGTGCATTGAAATTTGTACATGTTTTTAGGTGCTTTCAATAAGATTCTATTGTAAACTACCAGACATCTTTTCAAGCCAGACATGTTTGTCAAAAAACTGTCAGAGCTGTTGATTTGCAAAATTATGATTGACATGCCAGGCAAAAGGAAAACTTTCATCTCTTGAGTGAGAATGACAGTAGCAGGAAATAGTAGTACATTAATCAAAAGTATATTCATCAAAAGTATTCATGAAAGTGTTAGTTTAACTCAACTCAGTGGCAAAACTATTAACAGGTGTTAAGGTCAGGTAAACTTTGTTAAGATGAGTGGGTTTTTTTTAGCTTTTAACCCTTTAATTGGCAAATTGGAATAGAAACGTGTGTAAAAAATAAAAAACTATCTGTTCCTTTTAAGTTGGACAATATTCATAATTTCTCTGTTTTTAAACAGCACCCTATATCAGCCTATATCTTATAATGTTTACTTCTTCATTTAAAAAAATCATACATGCCACAGTTTAGTTGCTACCAGCAATCCTGAACTGAAAGATTGACAGATGCAGCAACAAGAACTGAAGGAGGCAGACTTTTGCAAATGTTGACTTGACTCCATGCTTTGCAGATGAATGTGCCCTTTAGTAGCAACTATTGCCAGGTTCGACCAGTTTTACAGAAGGTTGACAAATTCTTTCATCCTAATGACAACTGCTTTTTGTTAACAGTCACTAATTAATATTGGGTTTCTTGTTTAAAATGCTTCACTTCTGAGCTGGAGCAAGTTAGAAACCACCCTGGTGATAAATTTCCCACCATGCTGAAACTAAAATATATGACACAAAAAAAACTGTCATAAGCTTCCAGCACAGATGCACAAGACCATGCAAATTTAATAGTACACACTTAGTTAAGGCATTTTGAATAATGAGTTGTGTGCAATAATTTCCACAGAAAGACAAATGTCCCAAAAAAACATTTGAAGGATGGTTAATTGAAAGGCATTTTTGTGAAAGCATAAATTATTTTGATGTAGAGGTAAGTGTACATTATATGAACATCATAACTGTACGTTATATGTTTGTTACACATGTGCATGTACATGGTAAATGGGATTTTGCCAACTTTGCCAAACCTAATTATCCATTGAGCATTTTAGCTTTTTTGATGAAAGGCATTACACAAGCTTGACATTTTTTGAAGACAGATCATTTTAGACATGCCTGTGATTCCAATCAAGTGAAAGTGAAAGATTGTAGCTTTTTAATCACATGTTCCCAGTGTTAGCTTTTACCAAGAACAATTCACCATGCCTGACTAGATCTTGCTGTTGAATGTCTAAACTGGCATAAAACACAATCACCTGATAGCCAAAGCTGAACTCCCTGAACCTGGATGTGCCATTAGCAAGCAATTTAATATGAGGGCTTTGTTTTATGTATTATGAATGTTCCCTTCATGTTAGAACATTAAATTGTTGGCTGCTTGCATGTTAAGAAACAGGGCTGTGTGAAATTGGTTATGTTCTTTCACTTTGATGGCTGACCGGTCCACTTCTTTCATGCTGTGCTATTTATAGTCTTCTAGAGTGCATTCATCATAGCTGACCAGCCTGCAGATAATATCACCAGTAATGAAACATCTGGGTTCAAAAGAGGGAGCCTGCAGACCACCTCATGCCCACTCATCTCACAGACACACATACATACACACACACACACACACTCATATATGCGTGGATGCTATTCCAGAAGGGGGGGTAACAATCAACATTGCCTAGATCATTAGGCCCCTCATTTCCCCATGGGGCAGGCTCAGAAAATAACTCCCCTCTCTTTCTCTCTTCCCCTGGCATCTGCAGATACTCTGGTAAATGAAGACATACGGCCCCCAGGTTTGCTCGCCAGCTCAAGGTTACCTCTACTGTCACCATGCATTTACTAATGTTGGTCCACAGCACTTCTCACAGATAATACGCCATCGAGGTAATGCCCGTCCAGCGCTGAAAAATAATAAATGAAGCAAATTCATTTTCATGAGTGAATTTACAAAGGCTGGATTTACCTTTTGGATCACACCCAACTTTTTCCCCCTGTTTATTGCATGACTTTCGATCTTCATGTTTCAGCTAGTTCACACTGTTTCACCACATACACAGTCAAGACACAGTGTAATAATACAGTCAGAAGCTACTTAAAAAGTAAGGTGCCAAGACGTTCTTTGACGCCACGCCATAGATGAAACGCTTGTATTTCCATAAAGAACCTTTCTGTAAATAGAAATATGATGACAGATAAGTCCAAAGGTGTCAGGAGACTATCCAGAGAACAGCCAACAAATCACTAGAATCCCTAGAATTTAGTTTCACTTTGTTTTACCACCTGTCACAATAGAAGGGTGAGTCCTTCAAAGGTTAATCAGGCACTCTAACACATTATGTGGTTCAAATTTAGGGTTTATCCAGAGAAGTTTTGCAGTACGGGATGCAGCTAGTGGTTAGGTGTTTGAATGTAATGGCGCCACTGAGGTACCCTTGAGTACTGTATGTGTCCCCACATACTTCTCCCTGCGCGCTGCATCACTGGCTGTTCACAGTTTCACTCAGGTGAATAAGTTAAATGCAGAGAAAGAATTTCACACAGTTCACATTGTGTGCTGTGCTGTGTTGTGTTCACATGTGACACATTTTACAGACTTTATATTTCATATTTAGATTCTTCACATTTTCATAATTCATTGACGAGGTTCTTTAGGTAGTCAGAATGTTTTTTTCTATTGTATCATGGAAAATGTTTAACACCCTTATTTTTTAGAATGTAGGGATCTTCCAGCTCTTCGTCAGTGGTCAGTTTCCAACCTCAGGACCACTGTTGGCTGGGTGGTTCTAGTTGGCAGACTACTCCTAAGCCAGCAGCAACACTGAGATGTGTAAAATCCCACCAATGGCACTGTGCCTGAGATATTTTTTGAACCAGCACTACACACCGCCATGTCACGACTGTGTTAGTGTTACTGCTGTGAATGGTCCATCACTCAAATAATATTTCAGCGGTGGTCTTATGGTTATCCCTTTCTATTGATGGATGGGGCAGACGAAGGGCTGATAAATTGTGCAGCAACAGATGGGCTGCAGTCAGTAATTGTGGATGTACAAAGTGCACCTTACAAGGTAGGTGTTTCTGAAAAATTGGCTAATCATAGGTGCAAGATAAATGGTTGACATGAATTTTAATGGCTGTCGTAGATATCCATGGCCCAGATTCAACACTTATTCAGTTTCTGAGTGAAAGTTGGACCCAGTCAAAGTCTGCGTTGTGCTCACAGTAGAGGTCTCCCATTGAGAACCCTTTAGAATGCTGGTCTAGACTTTCTCTATGTTTAGGACAGCCACTTCAGTTTGCTTTGCAGTGCCACATTTCACACCACTGTGATATTGTTTAGACATCTAAATGAGAAAACAGCACCTAGCTATTTAACTGTCATATGGTAGCACATCCCAAGCACAGTTCCAACAGTGTGACAGACTGAGGAAATCTCCCAGTGTGTGGATGTGTGTGTGAGTGTGTGAGAGGGATTCTGAGTGCCTGTATGCTTGGTTAAACATTTTAATGAATGCCAAAAGATTTTATGCTACGGCGAGCACACTCTACACCAGCCACCGTAGCGCCTCCGTGTGCGAGGAAACCTGTGTCATCATAAAGATTCCTGCCAACATCGTAACTCGTGTCTACCTGCAATTTAGATTATATTTTTCCCTCTGTCCCATGCCTTCATCCCTCATTTCATTTTCCCCATCCCTCCCTGTGACTCATCCACCACATCATCATCACCATCATCACCATCATCATCAATCATGCCCATCACCATCTGCATCAGAGATACAGTGAGCAGTAAGGTCTGCCTGTAACAGAAATATGAGAAAACCTTTAAATATTCCTTTTGATTATAACTTTTACCTTTGAAGCAGATCCAGATATTACACTTTTACATTTCCCTGATTGTTCACATTGAGTCACTGTCAAGGTATTCCAAGGCTGGAACTAACATTTGCGTTATTGGTCTTCATTTCAGGCTCTGTTTATTACTTGCTTCAGCAAGAAGAGCAATGAGATAAGAAGCATTGCGACAGATACATATTTTTACATAGCATAGTAGGCCATCCCTTCTGATTTTCTTCTTTACAACCCTTGTGTTTCTGATTCTACAAGAGACATCACGAATTAAATCAGTTAAATACACAGTTAAATAAAAATGGACCAATATTTGAACGTATTAAAAATAATACGTTTAGGTCATTGGGTAGACTTTGTGATTTCTGATTAATTTATACCTATATTACAAACACCTAAATACTTGTAATAGGGATTAATCACTAAAATGACAAAATTCCAAAACAAAAGGGGTTCTTTAGTACCAGGAAAGTACTTTTGTCTCTTGTAACAATTTCACGATCTCCATTGCTCTAAAGAACCCTTTTAAAACGATGTCTTACTTGTGGCCTTATGTCCTTATATGCTTTTTCCACTGTAAATGTATGTGTCATTCAGAAGTATGGAGTCACAATAGGTCAAAAACAAAAAAGACTGAAACACTGCAACTGTCCAATCTTACAACAGGACAATGCAGGACTAGTCAGCTGTGTTTAATTTAATAAAGCAAATTATTATCTTCCAATATAAAGTTTAGTTTTCCATCAGGCTTGGTTAGGGTTTGTGTTGAAATGACTTTAAATGGACTGAAAAAAAAATTGAGGTGTAAAATTTCGGGCTTACTTGTCGCTTGTTCCCACCATTATCTCTTTATGTTCACAGTCTGGCAGCAGCAGGGCAGCAGGTCACTGTTGAATGTTCTGCTCATGAAGAGTGCAGAAGCATTAACGCATCTGGCCTTTTTCATTTTCATGATCAGCTGAGAGCTGATAAGAGCTAATGATCTTTGCTTAAAAGGCCTGGACTGCTTGTTCATTTATTTATTGTTGCTCATTACACACCTGACTCATTCTATTGATTAGGATGCTGGTCATTTTGAGGTTACAGGGTTTCACAGATTAAGTAAATGTAATGCTCTATGCACTAAAATTTAGGGTTTCAACAAATACAATACAAGACTTCTACATGTTGCAGTTTTTTTATGTGATAGGTCAGTTATCTAAAGATCCTTATATATCTAGTTTTTGTTTTAGGACCACGTCTATTTTCTCATGCTAAACTCACTTGTCTAGCATGGCCACATATTTGACCTCTTTAAGTTTCCCTCCTGGCTAGGATTATGTAACATATGGAGGCACACAGTGGACTGAAACTAATGCAATTAGGTGCCACTGTTCTGATACAGCATCAAATATGAAACACAACAGGCTTGGTCGGGATGAAAGACTTTATCTTCTGTTTATGCCACCACGCATTAGCTGCTAGGTCTTTGTAAGAGTGAAGCGATGCATTTTTAAAGAGTGCATCGTAAAAACATGCGTCTGAAGCAGGGCAGGCATGCAGTGGTGCCAGCATGCACCCAGCACAAAGCCAAGAGAGACTTTCTCTCTCACTTTCTTCTAACCCCCCTCCCAAAAAAAAAAAAAAAACCTCCTTTCCCCCGACAATGTGCACGTTCCTTTGGGAGGTAATTAGCAAAAGCTCAACAGAGAAGTTCCTGGAGTTCGGCACAGCTGCAGCAAACAAGCTACTCAACACAAGCAAAAGCTGCAAAAAAAGAGAGAATGAGTGAAAAAGAGAGGCAGACGGAGAGGCAAGTTTTTTCTTCTGTTAGACAAAAGCAAAAAATATGAAAATATTACCTTTGTTTGTAACTTTTACCTTCCATTTCTGCTAACTTATATTTGCCAGTTTTAATGGTGCAAAGGAGGTAGGCCAAGGCAAAATGGGCCCAAAAGATCTTCCACCATCAAAATATGCCTAAATTGTGTTTTGTATAATTAGAGAAATAATTAGGAGTTAGTTTTAATCCTCCAGAATTGCTGAGAGCTATGCAGATTGTGCTGTGTGGGCAAATATAGGGGAGCGTTTAATGGCAGAAAAGTCACCCACACAGTTATCACGATGCAACAAACCTGGGCAATGAAAGTAAAAAAAGGCTAGAGATAGCCTGCATCTATCTCTCCTAATGCTCAGACATTATTCAAATGAGTCCTTGCCCTCTTCCCCATGGGCTGTGCCCACAATAAAAGCCTGACAAGGATCACATGATGAATCTGGACTCAGATCAAGCCTGATGCTCAGAATGTATTAAGGCAGCCCGGAGACATACTCTGCAATCTGCAATCACTCCTGGCCGTATTGGATTTTCAGTCCTTGTTAAATATCCATCCATTGAGCCGGGTATTTGGGGAGGGGGAGGTGGAGGTGGAGGCTGAGATTCACACACTCTGCCAGCCCTCATTTTACACATCTCACTGTTTGTAGAACAGCAAACCTCAGGTTCAGCACCAACTGGAGGACAATCTATGCGGTCTACACCATGTCCGCATGGCAAAACACTAGAGATAACAGAATAATTTGTCATATTCAATATTTTCTTCAGTAACTTGAAACTGATATTTTGTAAATTACTCTAAGGTACAGTTGTATGCAAAGATTTAACCATCCCCATCAAATGATGTGGTCAAGTTGATTTGAAGTTAAAAGAAGGGATGCTCTACAGGGACCAAACTGAAATATGGCATTTTTCTTGCATAATCTAGTGCATAGTTTCTGTTTATTTTCTCTAATATATTGTATTCTCATGAACCAAAAAATGTAAAAAAATAAAATAAAAAATAGCACGGTATTGTTTAACCCTTCAACACTCAGGCAATAATTCAGTATTTTTTAATGTGGTGCTCTTACATATTATTTGGCTATTCAATTTGATAGCTTCCATTATGAATGCTATTTTCATTTGATTTACATTTTGTATCAGGTAACATGGCAAACATATTGAAGATACT
Organism: Brachypetersius gabonensis; assembly: GCA_037577145.1. Classification (NCBI taxonomy): domain Eukaryota; kingdom Metazoa; phylum Chordata; class Actinopteri; order Characiformes; family Alestidae; genus Brachypetersius; species Brachypetersius gabonensis. The sequence goes on from JBBJLR010000018.1 coordinate 12,525,333, forward strand.
GCAGTATTCAGCTGTTATAAATAACAAATTCAACTCATATGCCCATTAAGAGGGTGCAGCACTCTGTTTTATAGCAAATAGCTGACTATTAATTTACAAAAGCTTCAGCCCACCTTCAACCTTATTCAACTGATGAACTGAAGGTATACTTAATACAGTATATTTTCAGTAAACTTTAAGCAAGAAATAAGAAAAGCCAAGAGGAGAGTCAAACAGAAAGTATTAAATGATATACGGTGATAATTTAGTTTAATTTTTTGTAATCTTCCATTGGATTTAATTACCAATGAGTATAAGACATTCTGCATAGTAATATCATATTATTAAATATGATCAATTATCAAGGCATTGTCAGCATCTCTGTTCATTTTAAACTACTTGTGAAATTTCTGACTTGCATTTGTTGCTTATAAAGCACAGCACAAGGACTCAGGGATATTGCCTGGAAGTTATGAAGCACTGACATTGTGCCAGTAGCCCCTTTATGTTAGATCTTCCTTTTTGCTCTGTGTTCCAATAGCTATATCACATATGAGGAGGTTTACAAGAGGGTTATGACCCAACATGAACAATACAAAACTACTAACCTGTCACTACACTCTCTTTGCTACTATGGTCAGTCCATCATCGATTTTCCAAAGATAGCAGCACTGACGTTATTGTTGACCTGACACTGTTCATCCAGGACAAAGACAGAGGGGCTCCATGGGCTACAGGGTGTCAAGGAAGAGCTCAGTGGTTGGCAAGGACAGGCAAAAACGATATGTGTGTGTGTGTGTGTGTGTGTGCGTGTGTGTGTGTGTGTGTGTGTGTGGGTGAGAGAGAGAGAGAGAGAGAGAGAGAGAGAGAGAGAGAGAGAGAGAGAG
>JBBJLR010000018.1:12536873-12553691 GCA_037577145.1 Brachypetersius gabonensis
AGAGAGAGAGAGAGAGAGAGAGAGAGACACTTGTAGGGTGATCAGACAGGGCTCATACTAATACAGTATGGCAGCCTCTCTAAGCCCTCAGGAGCAACAGGAGGAGAGAGAGAGAAACACAGTAAGAGACCAAGAGAAAATAAAAGTTAGAGAGAAAGAAAGAAAAACTTAAAAATGTTAAATATATAAATATTAAAACATTTAACCTTTGCCAAGCATTTATACATATATGTATATATGCTGGGCAAAGATGATATTTTTAATTGCAATTAATCCCATAATTGTTTGTGATTAATTGCATTGTTATATGCAAAATTCAAAAGTATTGTATTGTGCAATTTTATTTTTAATGTACTGCTATATGAACAAAAGTACAATAACGTTTGGTTTGCAAATACTTAAAACATGCTTTTTAACAGCAGTGTTCCCTTTAACACAGTCACCCAGCTGCAAGAAACAAATATTTCGTATAAATCTCAACTTAGACATTAGTGTAATCAAATCAAATATAAAACCAAAGCTATTTGCCTCTGCCAGGGCATTCATGTTTATGTAGTTTGTTTTAGAAAAACAAGTTACCCTCAGAGTCCAGAGCATGGGCGCCAGAACCATTATAGCTTTAAAACCATAATAATTCCCATAATATTTCTCTGATTATGCATATTATTTGCCTATTTCTCATCAATATCGTGTTATAAACGTGTTATGACAAGGCAGCATGGATTTTCACGGGGGCTCCCTGGAACCCAGGGTTGAAATAGAGTCCAAGGAGTCCAAGGAGCGGCCATGATGCTTTTCGTAGGATTTATTTGAAAATACAACAGAACAGAAAACAAAACCAGTCACGAGGGCCGATACGTGAAAATCAGAACAGGACGTGGAACACAGAACGAGAATCCAGGATACGTGGAAAACGGGGAAAACCAGAAACAGATAATACATGGAACCAATCCTTCACAAAACACTGACAAGACAATCCCTGACAATACAAAGACAGACAAAGTGGTAACACAGGACAGAACTTAAATACAAGAATACATGAACACACAACCAATACAAAGATAGAATCATTTTACCCTGAGTACCCACAGCTGATGCCATTTCCTAGGCCAGGGTACTCAGGGTGTCAAAATAAAAGTCCAAAAACATGAAAACCCAAACAAAACCCAGCTCCCCCTAGTGGTAGCAGTCCAGCCGTTACACACCCATTGTCTAGAACTACGATCATAACAGTATATCAGGCACCTTCCGAACAACAGCAAGTTAACGTTTATAAATCTGTTTTCTTTTTTCAGCAGTACCAGCAGAAACACGTTTCTTTCATCAGGGACCAGCAGAAGCAGTCAGTATGTTCATTACCGAATGCGCCTGTTAAACAAGGTGAAGCGGTCGGGCACAGAAAAATTAACTTTCAAAATAAAAGTAATTTTTTTCAAAACTGTGTTAACATGCGATAAATAATTTGACAGCGTTAAGTAAATAATATATATAATTAATATAGAATTATATTAACTGACAGAGATCTAGATGGTGCAGAATGAATGTACATACGAAAGTTGCAGTTTATGTAATAATCGTCACATGCATGCTGTGTGTGTGTATATATGTGTGTGTTTGTGTGTGAGAGAGACCAAGAGAAAGCCAGAGTGTTTATTTGCAGTGTTCTTCCACCGAACATTACCACTTTCAAGATGCAAATTCTTTATCAGTTTGATTATTCTGAAGGGTTGAATGTGTCCCTCCCTGGTTTGAAGCAGTGCACACTGGCGTAATGAGCTGTGACAGCTGTGGCTCTCTTCATCAGGGACTCAGGTGAGGCCTATGGCCCAGAGAGGAACGGCTCCGTCAACATGATTCCACACATTACATTCTCCTATCGAGGCCAATGGACACATGATAACAGCCCCAGTCTGGAACATGCCATCCGACAAATATTTCATCAAATATCAGTGGACATAATTGAGCAGAGCAAAGACATTGACTCACATTCTTTACTATAATCAGTGGTGTACTTTAACCAGCTTTACTTTTATTAGCTGTCTTCTTAATTTATTGTTTAATGGATACAGCCGAAATGCTAATGCACAGCAGTAGCCATGCGATTTAGGAAGAATTATGAATGTATTCTCCTGATTTTAAAGAGATAACAAATTTAGTTGAGAGCTATTAATTATGCTATTAGTCCACTGAACTCCTGAAATGTTGCTCGCTTCACAGAGCTGTCATTAGCAAATCTTATCCAAAGTTAATTAGTAAAGGTAGTATGCTACACCAGCACATCATGGTTTTAATTGGCATTAACATTTTTGTCTGTCAGCAGGAACCATAAGAACATTACACCCTTTATTTCCCCGAAATCAACACAGTAGTTTTCATTCACAGTCTATTTTTTTATATTGAATTCATATTGCCCTTTCTACAACAAACTGCCAATTAATTATGTTTATTAAAAATCATAGAGTTTGTGAAGTTTGTGAAGTTTACTCAAAAACGTTTTGAATCTGGATGTGGAAAAAGCCCAGTATTAAAAGCAGCATACAATGTATACATGTCTATTTGCCCATCAATAAATAGATGCTGATCTGAACCGTGCTCTTAATGCATATTATATGGGCAAAAGTATTGTTCTTCCTGTGAGGGACAGTCTTAATGGTTGGATGAGTTCAGTGTGGAAGAACTTGACTAGCCCGCACATAGCCCTGACCTCAACCCCATCCAACCCCTTTGTGATTGAGAGCCCCAGACCTACTCGTCCAACATCAGTGCCTGATCTCATTTATGCTCTACTGAATGAATGGGCAAAAATTCAGACAGAAATTCTGAAATCTTATGGAAGAGTGGAAGTGGTTATAGTTGCAAAGGGAGGACCAATTCCATTTTGAAGTCTATGTATTTGGATACAATGTCATTAAAGTCCCTGTTGGTGCAATAGTCAGACATCCCTGAGAAAAATTTTGCCTCCTTTAATATAGTGACATAAAACACAAAGCATACAGAAACCCATATCTATCACATCTATTTTACTGAGGCAAAATAGGAAAATGTGGAATTTAGGGGACTACCTCATTTGGCCCAGACATTTTGACTTTTAAGTTTGGTCCGAACCAAAAAATGTAGGTATGAATGGTGTCTCAGAACACAGTCTGGACAAAGGGACCAAAAACTTCGCCCAACCAAACGGGGGTTATCAGTCCAGTTGTTTGGTTTGTTTGCAGTGTGAAAATATTTTGTTGGATGGTTTGGACTTTTAGATGGATTACAGGACAGGACGTTGAGGCAGAACACTGAGAAAGAAGAGAAGTAAAAATGTGCCACAATAGCACATGGGGAGTAAAGAGTATAACATATTTATTTGTAATTAAGCCTGGCAAAGAAATGAGAAGTTAACTTGAAAAAATTTATATAAATTCTGAAACTTTTTGAGAGAACCAGAGAGTGAGAGAATGATATGAGAGGATGGGAGAGCAATGAAAATAAAGAAACTTGTTAGACACACACACATCTTGTACTTGTTGATGCATTGTTTTTTCTGACAGCATCACACATCTCTATATACTATAAAGATGTGTGATGGCCACCCATAGTATATAAAGATGTGTGATGCCGTCAGAAAAAACAATGCATCAACAAGTACAAGATGTGTGTGTGTCTAACAAGCTACAGTATTATACTAGTATTCACCTAACAAGGAATCTGATAATAGTTGTGGTGGCAAATTTTCTGCTTGCTTCAGGCTGAACTCACCAAGTCATCTTTACTCCATTAGGTCCCACTTATGCTTTCATCATTCTGCTTTCTTGACAGTGTCCATTTTTTTCATTTTCAGTGTATTAATATTTTAGTTCCCAGACACATTATCGCACTCAGACATATTCTTCCAAGACAAATTGAAAATACATCTTAATTACTTTCCTTTTTGTCAAATTGGTGTGAGCAAATGTCCTCTTTTGTCCCAGAACATCTTTTTGGGCTTTAAAAATGCATCTTTCAAAATTGTCTTAATGATCTGGCTTTAATAAAAAGATGCGGTAAACCTAGTCATATAGTTACTGGTGTTCAGGATGAAGAGCATTGAAATAAATAATTTCTCAACAGAGCATGTAGGCACATTTCCAAACATGAACTACAATAATAGACTGTTATCAGATATCCAAAGAAGAAACGTATAAGAGAAAGGAAAATGATTTTAAATCAGTTTTATTTTCAATATCATCCCCCCACCCAACCCAATAAATTCCCATTTCCATTTTACAAATATTTGTTCATGTTTTAGAAAGACAGCCCGTATTGTTGAACGTTTTATTAATAGCAACATGAGAGTACTAAATGTACAGAGTCGCTCTGGTGAGAGCTGCATTTACAGTGGCCAAAACACAGAGAGCTTAAGAACAAGAGAAACTAAAAACCAATGTCACCTGGAAATGTAACTTTACCAATACCTACAAAAAGAGACATAGAGAGAGGGGCGGGGGGGTGGGGGAGGGGAGAGAGAGAGAGAGAGAGACTCAAAGACATAAAATAATAGTACACCATACTGAGTTGACACAGAGACTAATAGCATCCGTGTGTGTTTTTTTTCAGCATATTGTTTTATGTACTATATTTATAGAACTTGTACAAAAGGAAAAAGAGGTACTCATTGATATAGTAAGCACAAATATAAAAAAAAATTCACAAAGTACAATTTTTTTTGTTCAGTTTTATGGCAACAAGAAGACTGGGTCTGGTTGGTTTTGTATAGCATTACAGGAACCCTACTGACATACACGCCTCATGAAAACAATCAGAAGAAATGGCAAAAGGCTTCATTCCTTGAGCCTCAGAAAAAAATATGTCCAGTACCTGAATGTCTGAATGGAAAGGAATTGGTTGTAACCTCTGAATCCAGGTTTTAGGCTGCGAGTCCATTCTAGTTGAATGTGTAGGGATTTATTTGTGTGGCTGTGCTTTTGGAGGGAATCGTATAGGTCAATGAACGGACACTTTTAAAGGCATTGTGATTGGAGTAGATGGCAGCTGTATGTAAGATTCTGCAACACTGTATGCATTGTAGGGCATACGTCTATGTAATGGGATCAAATACGACCAGCAACAACTGAGAATTTTGTAAAACCTTCTAATGGCAACATGGCATAATAATCTGTGCAGGTTTAAGATGTTTATGTACAGCATCATGAGCAGATGGCAAAAACATACAAATGTTCAATACATGGATTTAGAAATGTAGAAAAAAATGCAGCAAAATTGCATTAACAATAAAAAAAGATGGTTTTACTTGATTGCATTACAGCGATACACCTGCGGATGAAGGACTGCACATTCTTCAGTACATTGTACCCCAGTTTTTTCTCGATATTTTTTAGCTACTGTCGTTTGGTTGTACAAGCTTTTCAGAATAAAATTGCCTTGCGACCTAACTTTGACATGACTTGTTATATTTCAAAAGCTCTTCACCTTGAATGCATTTGAAGGGACATATTGTTAGGATAACTGCGTGAACTGTGTATATTTTGCCATGTAATCAGCAAACTGTTGTTTCTGACCAGCCTATTGCCATGTAATCAGCAAACTGTTGTTTCTGACCAGCCTGGTTTATTAGTATCAAAACCGTTTTCTAGCTTGGTAATGTAATGTTTTAAACTGAAAACTCAATGTTAACACCTCTAAAACAATGCAAAAAGTTTACATTTTGTAGAGCTAGATTGCATTTCAGTGAAAAAAATGTGAGTCATTGCGTAGTTGCTATGGTTGCTATTGTTACTGTGGTTTCAACTTTATTTTTTGAAACAATTTTGTGAGGGGGACCTGGGAAGAAGGACATCTAGTTCCATTCATACTCCGGTTCCACTGGGAGCTTAAGAAGAACAGTAGAGTAATTTCCTCTGCAATCACTCTGAGAAACAAAATATCTCATTAGGTTGAATGGGATTTTTGTCAATATTCTGTAAACCTTGTACAAGCCCACAACAGTAGCTATGCAGAGCATATTCATGGACAGATCAATAAGAAGCATGAAAAACGGTTCTACACAGCAGACGGCTGTAAGTAAAATCTCATTCAAACCATTCGAACATGAATGGGAGCTGGAGACGTGCTCATGAGAGCCAGGCTGAGACAGGTGGCCCAAAACAATCTTCTCTACCCACAGTGATCAGAGCGACATGGGCCACATGTCTGCCTGCTTTTAATGCTCCTTAATTGACACTTTGTTTATTGAGCTGTCTAAGGAATGGTGCTAGGGGCATGACTTTTTTCCAGGGGAGAGAAAGAAACAAACAGTGCTTGTTAAGATTATTTTCCTTCTTCATCTTTTTTTTTTTTTAATTCAAACTCAATACAAAGCCATTTCTCGAGCCTGTCGCCTCAGTGAAATATCAAGCATCCTGCAATCTACTGCAATCTAACCAGAGGAAAGGCCTTGGCACTGGCAGCTAGCCACCACCAGTTAGCAGAATACAAACTGACTGCATGAAAGCGGATCTACTTGGCAGTGTTGTCGTCCATTTAGGCGCTGTCTTAAATCATAAAATCACATGATTCATGCTGGAATGATGGGCAAGTTCTTTGAGCCTGCTATCTCTCTGTATAACTGCCTGTTCTTTCACTATGATCATGTAAGTTGTAGCACTTGCTCTGGGTTCAAACTGAAAACAACCTTTTCCACTTCACACTCAGGCTCCTTTAAATATTTCAGAGTGTGGAATGCTTATGTCTTTAATCATTAATTGCTGCACATGCACTGTGGAGGCTCTGACAAGTAACACTGCACAGAAGTGGCTGGCCTCGCCCAAACTGTCCAGATAATGACAGACAACTTTGTTGTATCAAAAGCTTGTAACTCAGATATGCAGGGTTTTTTTTAAACACGGCTGTTCTTCGCTTTGTAGGAACATCACATGAGGAGTGGGGCAATAGGAATGTTCCAAAATGCCAGGAATTAATTTCAGCACATTAATGTACTTTAGGGACATTTCTTCCAACTCCTATAAAATTTCCATTCCAGAGATATGAGGTTTCAGTGCGACAGCGATGAACTGCTACTGTAAACGCATGACATTACCCAACACTTTCGTCAGCCTATGCAAATTAGCCACGTTTGCCCTCCTTAGCAGAAGAGCCGCTGCCACCCTTAATGAGAGTAATGTCTCAGTAGGCCTGCATTCAGGTATTGCACTGTCAACTGAAATGTCTGTATCTTGTTTTTCGTGGCACCACGGAGAGCAGGGTAGATGTTGGCACAGTTGTTTTTGTTCAGTGGTAGAACCTTTGTGGTCATGCCTTGTAAACAAAAACGCATTTCTTCACACAATCCTTTGTCCAAAATAGGCAAATAACTTAAAAAAAGAACATAGATGAAAACCAGTATATATAAAATGCATGTACATGTTTATATAATACAGTGATGAAGCAATTCTTTCCACATGGACTCTGGTTTTGGGGAAGGCCCTTGAAAGATTTAATTTTAGTGTATATTATTTTTGTCTGACCATATTATTTATGATAAGTTTCAGGCAATTACAAAAACAATTACCAGCCCATCCCAGCCCACTCCACCCAATGTCAGAAATCAGAGATATTATTGGCAGTATTGTAACATAACCGAACAAGCCACATCATTAGATACTCTAACCTTGTTTCTACACTCATTGTAACATTTTATCAGCCCCACTCACACCATTGGTACACTTTTTTAGTGTACAATTACAGACCACAAACAGCACCGATATGGTCAGTGGAGCTTATAAAATGGATGTGATACAAGATGGGTGTACTCAAGTGTTTCATTAATGTATGCTTTTGCTGAGGTTTAGTATGGATATAACAGGAAGGCCCAGCTAGATTTTGGTCTGACCTCACAATCTAGCATTGATTGTCCATCATATTATGTCTTAGCCAGACGTAGGTGGAAGAAAGTTTGTGTATTAGGATTAAACAGGGCTGACAAATACTTTAGTTGTTTCCATCACAGCAACATGCAAAACTACCATGCCAAGAAACATCATCAGGACGACACTTCCATCACAAATACATTAATTATTGCTGTGCATCTTGTGATGGATTGATCTTTCCAAGCCCCTCCTACAAGTGCATAATTCATAGTAACTGTGGAGGAGCTTCACAGAATGCTAAATGTGGAAAAAGGTTTCTCTCTATGTATATTTAGATTCAGTTAAAATGATGTTTTTTACAGCATAGAAAACTGAATTAGATCTACTTTGTGTTTGTAAAAGGTTAGGTCACACTCTTATGACAGATCAGTTTGTTTTAATAATATCATCAAACTGACCTATAGTGGCAAATGCTATCGTTTTTTTCCCCCATTTTATTTATTGTCCAACTAGAACTAGCTAGCAAATGTAATAAACATGCTTTACATAACAAAAACGTATGTGCTTTAATTTGTGGTAGAACTTAATTTTAACTTGCATTCTGTTGAGCCTGTACAACTTTGCAACAGTTGCTATAAAAAAACACATTTGTGGGCGAAGCATGGGCAGGTCAATCATAAAAACCATTGCTCATACTGTTCAACATGTTGCATGGGGCTGCAGAGTGGCCTTAGCTAAATGCTCAATGCACATTACTTGTGCGTTCTGTACTAATGCTTATCTGGGTTGTGCCGGTCAAATAAATAAATTACATCAATCAAATGAAAAAGACTCTAAACAAAAGACTGATATTGTATCTGTGCGTCAGTGCACCAGTGCATTCAGGCCCTAAGAATGGAATTGTAAGTTTGTGGAGAATTTCTTACAAAAGTTCTAACATGGTATCTGGATCACAGTATCAGCACTCAGTGGCAAAAACTATAGTTTGTTATAAGATAATTATCCACCAGTGTATACTGAAAGGCATTCTGTCACATTTGGACTGAAGTAATAAGAGCATAAAGAGCATATGAATGTCATTCCAACTTTACCCCATGGATGGCTTAGCTCATAAATTGTAAACAAATTTAGAATGCAGGTTGTTTAGTTATTCTATGATAATAAAATGTTGATTTGTTTGGACTAATCCCAAAGGTGATCAGTGTTGGATTTGGTTTTGGATACTTTATTTTCAATAAAATGACCTAAACGGCTATGATTCTTTGGCCTCGTATTCTTTTGAGTTGATGTCAACCATGCACATCACTGTGCACCCCCCCCCAACACACACACATACACATACACACACACAGTGTCCAGTACTCCATTGGGCATTTCACTGTTTTCGGAAATTATTAATTTGATGCCCAGAATTTGATTAATTATAGACAATTTTCAGAATTTCTGATAGAAATGAATTCCTTTAATTCAGCTTCTGCTGATCATTGTTGTAACAAAACCTCTCCATCTGTGACAAAAATCCCCCAAAAAGAATCCTGTTTTTAGAGAAGGAAAACATTTTGGTAATTTTGCAATATTTCTATGAATCCTTTATTCGTTAATTTCCCACACAATATAAAAGGCAGCTGATATTTTCCGAATTAAAAAATACAATGCAAGCTGAAATAAATATGGAGATGGTTTTGTTCCAACATCCAACAGCTATATTATGTGAGTAAGAAAACGGTTGTGAAAGGTTAAAATCAAAGAAAAAATTGAAATAAAGCCAAAGCATATTTGTATCATGTTCATATTACCCTTACAATTCTGAGTTAAACAACAAAAAGACTTTAGTATCACATCAGGTCAAACTCCTGCGTTTGTTTACATATAATCTTATATTTCAGAAGCCGAATAAATAATATACATGGTACATACGAGTGTTCAAAAATAATCATAACAAATAATCAACTTGGCACTCAACAGTGACTTGGCACAAAAAATAAATCAGAGTATTTAGTGTTTGATCCTAAGCCCTAGAATACTAATAGCTGTACATTGTTAATTTTTGTAAAAAAAAAAAAAAAAAAGCAATTTGTCTTTTTTGTCTGTTTGTTTGTTTCACTTTGATGCACAAACAATCAAAATGTATTGCGTATCGCTGTTAAAAACATGAGGCTTTGACTGAGGCTCTTCAACAGCATTGATCCGTACAAAAGAACTTCACTGGAGATCCGAATGACTGTGACTAAGCAACTGTCCATGCTTATCCAGCAGCAATTCAAAGACTTGAACAAAATTAGTTGAGGCATGGCTTGGGCAAATGAAGAAAAAAGAGTAACTTAGTGGATGAATCACTTGAATTTGAAGCCAAAAAAAAACAAAACAGTGTTGCCTCCTAGCTGAATCTCGGATGGGAAGTTTAACAGTCCCAAGAGTTCAGGTGCAGTGGAACTGAGTGGCTGTGTGAGTAACCTCTTTGTACAAAAATAGAGAAGACTATTCCATTTAAAACAGGGCCTAATAACAATACGTCAAACTCAAAAGTCGGGGAAAAGGGATTTTGTCAGTTGTTTCATTGTCATTTCTTTTATCTAACCAAATAGTGCTCCTTATAAATATTTTTGGATGTCTGCAACACATTTTTTTTTTTCTCGTCAACTATTTCAAAACATATTTCAAATACATATTCGTACTTTCTATACAAAAAAAGGATGGGTTGATATAGAATACCGTCACAGAAATGACTTGTCATGATGTCTGTAGTTTTCAACTTTCAGACGCATCCCATCTGTACATAAAGTGGCACATATTGGCGTTATTGGCACATAGTTCTGGAAAGTCTGTTCACCCTCCCTTCACCGAAAGCAGCCCATCAGAAACAAAAAAACAAAACAAAAAAAAAAACACCTTGCCAAAAATGTCTGCAGCGGTGATCTTCTCCAACAACATCCACACACAGTAATATATGTATATAATATATTAACTCTAAGTATACTGAATCATCTCTAAATAACCAGAGGTCTATGGAAAATAATCTGGAGTGGCAACCATAGCACTGCTCTCTCTCCGATCAGCTTACAAAAATAAACATCTTCGCTCTGTGTCCAGGGAGATCCACCACTTGTACAAAAGCCGCCCGTTCGTTTTCTGCTCCACTCTCTGCAATTTCTTGGTTCTTTGTTTTGTTTTGCCTTTGTTTTGTCTCATGTTGTTTTTTCCTATTCGAGTGAACGGCATATTTTCCAATGGATTCCTGTAATGAGGAAAAAGTTCAAATTAGAACGTAACATTGCAAGCGAACAACCATTAGTTAACAATGGGCTGCTTTTGTGCATCAGTTTGCTATGAACTGAAAGCTCCACAAAGTGTCATCTCATTAGTGGAAGCTTTGCACATGCACAGCCACCAATAAACAAGAAATCAGTGAATACTGGTCTATTTGTGTTGCCTACATTTTCTGATAATATGCAGCATGAGAAATGAAAAAAATACATGTTCTCTCCTTTAAAGGAGCATGAGTCAGTGGCAGGCAGTGGCCTGCAGGGCTACCTTGTTGTGTTTGTGTGGAATTGTGAAACATCTGAGAAATTGAACGTACCGGGGTCCAAACTGTGGAAGTTGCAGCAACCCACAGGTAGTAAAAGGCCCTCAGCAGGAGATCTCAAACCATTTCTCAGACACAAAGGCCACGGGGATTAGCTGCCTTTCAGTCGGTGACGGTCTGGAAGAAACACAAACATGGCAGCTAATAAGGTCCTGCAGAGATATAAAAACTCTCCATGTTCCATTCCTTCATTCTTTAATTTGTTTCTTTGCTGCCAGTGCTTATTACAGATCATCAGATGGGGTCATTTATACAGCATGGATTTGGGTTGGTTTCCTGGACACGGATTAAGCTTTAAGTAAATTGCGCAACCAGTGATGATTTACCGTTGAAAATCACCTTTAGTCTAGATTTAGACTTAATCTGGGCCTGGAAAACTGGTCCTTTTTACCTTTATTCAGTGTCATATACACATGAACCATTAGACTGAAAGCAATATAATTTCTTGAAAAGACAAAATGGGCTAACATGCAATTATAGTTTCTGATCCATACAGTTGAACAATGTAATGATTCTGGTGGCTCTGCTCTACACTTGAAGTGTAAGCTATGGTCATAGATGCCAGAAATGTTCATTAATTGCAGTATTTTATACCATTAACTTATAATGTCCCACTTCTTAATTTTCCTGTCTTACTGATGTCTTACTGACATAATGGTGTGAAACTGTATCCACAGCTGCATCCAAAAGAGTCTGAGAATAGAATGGGCTCTACTTTGAACAATTTATTGATATTTTAAACCTTTTGCAGAAATATCTTCTGTCTTTCCTTATCTGTCTTAGTTATTTTGGCTGCAACATGGGTCAGTGGGTGGTGTTTCAGAGGAAGCTTGAGCATAACTGAGCTTGTCTTATGCTCAGACACAAAAGGTCACTGAGGCGTCACCAGCACTGGGGTGACACCCTTCATATCACTGGGGTGAAACATTCAAGGCATCTTCAGTACCTTTCCTGTCAGAAGTATAAACATAGAGCTAGAAAAGAATAACAAAAATGTTCACTTTCTCAGTTTTTATCTTTTATAGGTGCAAGTACTAAACTAAACAGCTTTAGCTTAGATTTTAAGAACTGCTGACAATAGTTCTCCTTATTTCCAAATAAAAATACTGTTCTTTAAAGCATTATTTTAACGGAAATGACAAAACATCAAAATACGAGGAATGATGCAGTGTTTACAGAACTTGAATAATTCAAAGAAAACAAATCTTCACTACCTTTGACGTACTTCTGTTAGTGTTTTGCCATCTAGATGGTCACATTGTAAGAGGAGAGTATTGATTACAGCAGTGTTTTTTATACTTTTCCTCTTTAAATACGTTTTGATTCAGATGATCACCTAATCTGTACCTGTGTAGAAATTTAACAGTCACTGACACGGAATGGTTGTCTCTTTTTATTGCAGTGGTCTCTTTTTTCTCTGGTGTTTTATATATTATAGTCATGTCACTAAAATATACTTGTGCTGTAACACTTTCAGAAATGCTTGTTTTTGTGCTTAGATGCAAATTCTAACACACATTAAAAAAAAAAAATGATATGTTTAACTGTGCTGTATTAGTTTTTTTTTCAAATTTCTGACCAGAAATATAATATGTATAGTTTCACAATTAGAGTCACTGACTCCCTGAATAAGGTCTATTAAATATCATCACCATCAAAGTGGTAGATTTTCATTCTTAATTCTCTTCATGCAATTTGAATAAAAAGCTCTTCATTGGAGGTTGCTATATAAGATTACATACCTTACAGCAAATCGTAAAACATTCTGTGAATCATACTCAACTGTTCATTCAGAACAGGAGGGGGAAAGAATGGAATAACCTAATATCATTCCATTTTCAAATATTTGCTAAGAATTACAGGACAGCTTGGGGAGTGAGACAGCATCTGAGTAGGATTTCTGGGAGACCATAAAACTGCCACTGTGTCAACTCCCCTCACCTCAAAATGAAATGAAGCCACCCACCAAACAGGGGCGTTCAGGTCTGAGGGACTCAGAACTGTGAGTGGAGCAAGATGTACAAAAACCTCTGAAATGAGATTTGTCAAGTGACATGTGGTACTTCTTTCTGTCTTCATCCCTTTTTTCCAGATTCTGCTCTTTGCACAACTGTATAGCAACTACACTGGCTGTAAGCTGAAAGGAAGGCACAGTCTGTCAAAGCTGGCGAAGGGATTGACAGCCTCAGAACATTTAACTGAACACACCATTGTCAAATCCACCACATCCAAAAGCAACAATCTGACCTCCTTTGTGTCCTCAGACTTCTAAAGCAGCCCATGTAAGTTTAATGGACTTTTACTTGTCTTGACATGAATCACTTTGGTTGGATTTGAGAATATTTGAGAATATTCAGTCATGGGTCAGAGTTTCAAGCTGACAAGCTGACAACTCTGGTGGGGGTGGTCTGGACTGGGGGGAATGTGGGGTGGGGTGTATAATGGTGTATAATGTATTAAAGTGTATAATGGTCCCGGTGCCCATGTAATCATAACAGTACTGCATAATGTATGGCAGTAAAAAAGCTTTTAAACAAACATTAAAATAAATCAGATTAAAATTACATAAAAGTAAAAAACATTTATTTGTGGAAACCCACACCAGCAGGATTTCGCTATTGCACATATGCTTGTACTTTATAATGTCATGCATACCAAGTAAAACTGAATGCAGTGTTTTAAAATCTTTTGATTGATCATATTAGTAGTTGTATGTAGATTGGTGAACTGCTGATATTTCTTCACACACAAGTGTTCATTAATAATCATTTCTTTTTTTTCGTAGCATAAACATTCCCTTGGTGCTGTCTGAAGTTTTGTTTTACTTAGTTTTTTTTTTTTTTAGCATAGCACTGTTTGAAGGGCTCTGTGAAATAAAACATAAATTGCTGTATTTCTGCATCCTACATCATTGTTGTCTTGACCAGATAAGAAAAATGAGTTCAGCTACCAGCGATGAATTTCTTATTCATACTGTGGTTGGAATTTACCACGAGAAGAAAAACACCACATTCTCATTCTGACAAATGTGCTCTCAATTTACCGGGGCAGAGTGAAAAATATGGTTTGTTAGAGTAGCTCACAGGGTGAATGTGAATGCCACTTTGAAGTGAAAATTTCTTCTTAAGAGTTATGGGGCTGTACAGAGCTTTGAATGTTTTCTTTTGGTTCAGTGTGTAGGATTTAACAAATTCGTTGAGGCAAGTACTAGGAAATATTTCTCAAACAGTCAAAAGAGACTTTGTGAGCATGTGTCTAATAAAACAACTGACACACTGACTTTGCTTCATTCAAACATGTATACTATTTCCACATGAATAAAATATTGTACCCATACAGTTATTGAGTTAACACAATAGCTGCCAACGTAGACACAGTGACATGCAAAACTGTGTCAGTGGCATTTTTGTTCATTTGACAATGATGTGAACAATCACTCTAAAAACAGGTTTAAACTCAATTCTAATAGTAAAATTAATGTGACATTTATTTTCTATGTAAATAAATGTACATTAGTGAAATCCCTCTGGTGTGGGTTGCCATAAACAAATGACATTTTTTTTAGTTTTTAGTTTTACAGTTCTACTGTTTCTACTATAATTAACCTATACTCTTGTCTAATATATGGTTTGAACACCCCCAGTCAAATTACATGTTTTGTTTCTTTACTAAAGGAAAATATATTGACAACAAACTTAAATATAGCATTTTTCTGCCAACATACACACATACATACACACATATTTACACATATGCATATGAAAACATCTGCATTTTTGTTGAAATCTGAACCAGTGTGTACATTCAAAACAGTATTCAGTGAAAACAATGATTTCTATAAATTCAATAATATTAATTTAGTTCATTAGAGAAACAATATAATACAACTGAAGTGTAAAGTATACTCCTATTCATATGCTTGTCTTCTCAAATAGTAATGTGTGTAATTTTTAAAATACGTCAATTGTCAGCTTTGTTGTCCATTTTCAATACTTTCTAATATATCAAAACAAATTCAATAACCGCTCTGAAAAATAAAAGGTTAGAATTAAACCCCAAATATTGCAGTTTGACTTTACTTTCATCATCACCGTCACATTTTCCTGTCTATCTGAAAAAAAGAAACATTGTAATGTACATCATCCCACTGGTATGGGTTGCCATAAACAAATTAAATTTTTTTTTGTTTTTAAATGTATTTTAATTTGTGCTTACAAATTGCTGTTTATTTTATAGTAGGCACAAAGTAAATACATTTAAAAATGTCAGCTGACAAATGACTAATTGAAATATCGTAAAAAATTATCTGAAATGATATTGAAACTTCAAACATTTTTTCTTGTAAAATTGTGAGGTTCTGTTTTGACAGCATCCAAATTAAATATAGGAAACAGTATTGTCCTTTTTTCACTGAGGTTTCTCACCTGTTCCCGTTATATGTGGTCTTGTAGATGGGTGTGTGTTGGATCATCTCGTCAGTGTAGACTGGCACGGCGGTGCGCACACACTCGTGCGAGCACTGTAAACTGTCGTTGTAGGCGGTGAAGATGTCAACCTTGCTGGGCACGCGGGCCGGCGTGAAATCGGTTAAGTTCTGACAGCTCTCTTCCTGCTGGTTGATCTTCCTCTGGTGGCTAGTGTGGCGGCCATTTCCCGACTGCGCACAGCTACAAAAACACGCACCAAATTCACAAAGCCAACATAAAATCATACCTTGATCCCCTGTGTCTGTCTCACACTTAACATGTATTGGGGAGGAAGATGCAAAAACACTAACAGCTCTACAGACAGACTGGTACAGTCAAAGTGCAGGTAGGGATCTAAAGAAGCAAAGTCACTTTGATGGTTAGGAAGTGTTTGGTTTCTATAAGGGAAAGACAGACTGAGGCTCACGGAGAGAGATAGACAGACTAAGGGACAGACACAGAGAGAGAGACACTTTTGACGCTAACATCACATTTATGCTAGAAAAGAATCTTTCCTACCAGTTTTTAAGGACTAGTGTTGTTATCAAGGCTGCGATGACCATTATGAGGGAAACAGTGATAGTGATGATCTGATGTACTGCCAGACCTGCCAAAAAAAACCACAAAACAACCACAATGAACAACAGTTCAGTCACAATTCCAGGGGGCCAAGCAAGGAATACTGCTGAGGAATACCAATACAGTTTCTACTATACTTTCTACTATAATTAACCTATACTCTTGTCTAATATATGGTTTGAACACCCCCAGTCAAATGACATGTTTTGTTTCTTTAGTAAAGGAAAATATATTGACAACAAACTTAAATATAGCATTTTTCTGCCAACATACACACATATACATCAGAATCAGAATCAGAATCGCGTTTATTGGCCAAGTATGTGAGTGAACACATACAAGGAATTTGATTCCGGTA
>JBBJLR010000018.1:12569450-12581653 GCA_037577145.1 Brachypetersius gabonensis
TTACTTAACAAACAAAAAGTAGTGAAACTGGTCAGGTTCAGGGACTGGTCTGGAAATGAGACTCTTTAAAAATCCCATGGTTTATGGTTTATTTCAATTTAATTTCAGTTCATGGATTTACACTCTTTAAAAGCACTCTTTTCCATTCAGCTGAGAAAACAGAGCAGATAGAAATCTTGCTAATTAGCAAAACAGCCAAGAACCATAAGCATCCAGCTTTCTCTCATCATCCTCTCTCTCTCTCCATCCGCCTCCACTCCTTCTTTGTACTCTTTCTATTCCACCCTCCTACACTCTCCACCTGGCCAGGGGAAGCCTCTTATTGCACCCACTGATGCCTCGCAATTGCCAATTAACGTTGATGTCAAAGTGTCAATCTCAGTTGATTTCCACTGAGCTATGGCAATTCAAAACACTTACAGGGGAAGAAAGAGAGAGAGAGAGAAAGAGAGAGAGAGAGAGACACACAGAAGGGGGAAAACGGAGAAAGGGAAAAACTGGAGAATCAAAGCCAATTATTCTAAATGCTTCCCCCCGTCCAATGTCAAAGGCAGCACTGTTTAACATAACCACTGTACAGAGAACTTTCTGTGAGAGAGTGAGGTGGTCAGGCTCTTGCTGAAGTGACTGTGATTGTATTACCTTCACAGATAATGAAGTTGCCCTGCATGCAGCCTCTTCATTTTTCCTTTTTCTATGGTGCCCTGCAAGTCCATGAAGCCATATGAGTTATACACTACATTCCTGCAAAAATGACCTGCCCTACAGGCCTGGCACCTTTTAAAGAGGCTCTTTCTCGCATAATATATCGATTCACAGTAGCAGAATGAAATGTCCCTCAAGGGCTCCTATAGTGAAACGGACATGCTTCTGAACATTTCTGAGTTGAGGGCTCCATCTCTTTTACATGGACTTGAACATGAATGCACGAACAACAGTGATTGGACTGAAGACAAAGAAACAATTCTGGGTCAAAGACACTCTGAAGCTCATCTTTCAGTGTTTTGATCCACCAGAGCTACATCCTGGCAGTTAAAACAAGATTTGTACTTTGAACGATAATTTTAAGTGAACTGTGTAAAGGATTTTACAAGAGCCACAGTAATGATCATAATTCTCATCCTGCTACAGGGCACTGTTCATTAGGACTAGCATATCACCCTCGGGAGTCATCAAGATGTCAAAACATAATTTCACCAGATTTTGTAAAGGCTTTAGTGTGACTCATTCTGAATCACATCCAATCTTTAATATTACCATTCATTTTTAAAGCACAATTGAGATATATGTGTGTAATTTGCTCCTTACAAAGAACGTTATCACTTTATGGGGGTGGTGGTGGCCTAGTGGTAGGATTCTTGACCAAGAGGTCATGGGTTTGAATCCTACCTTCAGCACCACCACTGTGTCCCTGAGCAAGACCCTTAACCCCAAGTTACTCCAGGGAGACTGTCCCCTGTAGTTAGGGAATGAAAGTCGCTTTGGATTAAAGCGTCTGATCAATGCCGCAAATGTGTGTATATGTTAATCTATAATATACCACAATAATAATTTTCGAAAGCTATCAACATGGAGACTTCATTGCACATGCATACGAACTTGATGGAAGATTACACATTATGTTTTATGAAGGAAAGGACATTGTGTAGACATTAGAGCCTTTCTATTAAAGTGAATAACATATGTTCTATTCATAACACTGTTAAACAGTAGCATTGCCAGTGAGGTCTAGTTATTAAAACCATGTATGAAGCATTTTGTCACTTTCAAAATGAAGCAAATTCCATAAACATTTTTACTACACTAATGTGGAACTATCCCTCATAAGTGTTATGTACATTTACAACATTTATCAGGCAGTTTTATCCAAAGTGACTTGCATTCCCTAACTATAGGGGACAACTTCCACAGTCTCCTTGGGGCAACTTCCACAGTGTTATTTATTCATTACACTAATGTAATAAATCCCAACACTACTAGTGGACACCCCTGAGGTACCCTTGAGCAAGGTGCCGTCCCCACATTCTGCTCCCCAGACGCCCCTCCTTGGTGGCCTTGATGAATGGGTTAAATGCAGAGAAAGAATTTCTCATAGTTCACACTGTGTGCTGTGCTGTGGTGTGTTCACGCACAACTTTAAGGGGCCACTTTACTTTTCTTTACTTTACTTTACTTTAATAATGCTTTTATGTCAGTGCAACATCATCTTGCAATATCTGACATACAACTGTTCAGAAATACTGCTTTTTAAAATGTTATTCAATGCTTATGCTTGTGTCATGAAGTCCCTCTGTAGGTATCCTTCTACTAAGTGTTACCGATTAGCCAGTACGCCCAGAGGTGTTATAATAAGCTTGCGGTGAAGAGCTGCAGGAATGTGTGAGCTTTAAATCATCACAGCCTGACACCTCCATCTGGAAAGATCCACAGCAGTAACTTAGCCATTAAAGACAGCAGAATCTGAGGATTCCTGAGCTATAAGTCAAGCGTTTATACACACACACACACACACACACACACACATGGTCAGTCTCACACAGTCACTGCTGTACAGCTATTCCCACACATACCCACGCACACATACAGGAAACAGCTGAGTCATGCTGGATCACGGTAAAGCGCAACTCATGCTGTACCGAGAACGTCACCCAGTCAAGGTTGTCACGTCTCGAAATCAAACGCTCAGATCAAACATGAAATATTCCTGTGCCATCATTTGCCAAGGGGAAAATCATTTGTCTTTAGGGGGAAAGGGCTCATACTGCACACTGTCACAATGCCACTGAGGCCACATACACAAAACAGGCAGAGTTCAGCAGGATGAGGATGTATGTAATTTCCAAGTGGCCTTCAATGCTGATTATATGACAACGTCTGCAAGTGTCTTTGTAAGGTCTCTAGTGAAATTGCTAGAATCAGCACTGCAACCTGCGCTGTAGCCTGTTCCATTATCAGCTATTTCTACAATAAAAAGCTTTAGTCTGTGAGGGTACACATCACAGACACACTCATGTATGAGGGGCCGTTTAGGAAATATTTCAGACTTTTGTTACACAAACACATTTGAAACACACACACATTCACATATGAAACTGTCACGCATGCATCCATTCTACTGAAAACTCACACACACACATATGAAACACATCATACAGATACAGGTGAAATGGTCTTACATGCACATATGAAACGCTCACTCAGACACCTAATCATAGTATTGTTCTGTTGAACTTTCCTAAACGGCCCCTCATACTCATGCTCTGAAATGATCATTTAACTCTTTGAAGCTGGTGCTAGCAATAACAAAGGCTGCTGTTTTAAATTCACTATTCACACAAGAAATTCTGTCAGAACTTATTCTACGTTTGTGTTCATAAGAGGATATATTATCTGACAATTTTCCTCTGATGAAAAGTTTTATCACTACTTGACATAGAAACAAATGTCTGAATTTGTATGTAATGTGTTCTGTCAAGCAAAACTGTAACAATACCTTTACTTAACTTTTAACGGTTAATTACTATTATATACATAATTAAAATGCTTCTCCCTAAAATTAAATACTAAATCTCTGTTTAGATTAAAGGTTGTTGTTAAAAGTTAAATATATCGGTGCTCTACAATGTCTTTGTTTATGGAAAAAATTAATCATTACCATTTTTGTCTTTTCTATATCATTTTCTATATTTTTAACTTACCAAATTCTTCAAAATTCTCATAAAAGCTTGTTTTTTTAAGGAATGTATATATTTTTAGACATTTTCAGTGTGTTTTGTGTCTCTTTTAAAAAGTAGTCCTGGCTAAAACACTCCTTAAAAGTCATGGGTTAAATGCAGAGGAAGTATTTTGTGCTGTTCACTCTGGTAGCTGTGGTGTGTTCACGTATGACCAAATTGTCACTTTTGCTAGACATGTGTTAGTTTTCATGGCATCATTAACCCAGGTAATGTTTGCATCTGTATTAACGATATGGATCAGAGAGTGAAAATACTGCATTATATGCTTTGATAAAAATAAATAAATAAAACAAGTGCATGGTATGGTGTGGACCAATTAAATGAAGACAGAACTCATGAAACTAAGAAAGATATACTTCAAATGTTAGTTCAGTAATGGAGGGCAATTTATACAAAAGCTGTTTGGCTTTGAACATAGCACAACAATTTCAAAAAGCTTTTCTTGCTACTGAAGTCTCTTCAATAAGCATCAAGGGTGGTTAATCAGTGTGCATTCACTTGAACACATCAGTGCAAAGTTATAACTCAAAAAAGCATAACTGCATTAGCTGTTTAATTGACTATGTGATAGTCCTCCATTAGCTCCATTGTGTTAAGAGGTTATCTCCATCTCATAATGCATCAGCCCGTAGAGCTGATATATTTTGTGTGGAACATTTATATGGGAAAAAAATTCATTATTTCCATTAGTGGGGGAAAAAGACTGTAAAGCATGTTGGTGTGCTGCACTTACATGAGTAGCTCTGTTACATGACCAATATAATTCAACAGATCCAAAATTTCTGCAGTGCTAACGCCTCACTTAGTTTTCTACACTTCTGTGTCAAATCTGGTTTGGTATTGGCACAGCCATTTGTGCAAGGCTAGATTAGCCCGGAACGCCCGCTGAATGAGGAAGGAGGCGGAAATCACCTTGACGGGGATTTTGTTCCATCAGGAAAACTCAGGATAATTATAGTGTCCCTCAAGGCAGGACGTGCTTTCTTCTCATATATGAATAAGTCATACAAATGCAGCAGGCCCATACACAATCTGAGACAAATCTAAAATCCAACAAGAGATATAAGACCACATTTAATTATAGATATGTGGTTTTAACTTCTTTCTTGGTGCATGTGTAACATGAGGCCCGTCGATCAGGGCTAACAGTGTGTGCTTAGACTTCCTGAGTAAGAGTCTTTAACGTAACATTTTGAGGCTATTTCCTGATTCACTGTCCTTTTGAGTTCTTTATAACTGCATTAATAGAAATGAGCACAAGGTGCAGAAGGGGTTTAAAATTCAGATGGCATCAGCTGTTCTTGGTATATGGTCACTTTCCTATTTATTGATGAAAAATAAAACTTAAAAATAGTACAGAGCTGTACAGAGCTCTTAATTCCAAATTATTCCGTCATCATGTTTGTTTCTTTTTTTTCACATTACCCTTGTGTTTATATGACACATTACAATAGACTATAAAGATAATCATACATGATCAAGACGAATTACATTTGGATATTAAAACACATTCAGACCAGTCAAATTCATTTAGCTGCTAATTATGCTGCTTGCTGCACAAAAGCTACATTTCGAAGTCTGGACTACAAAGTATTCAAATTTAGCAAAACACTGTCAGTTATGGTGTAGACCTAATGACCAACTGCACCAACGGGTGAGCATTAAATATGAGTTCCAAGGCCTGTGCATTATTGTATATACACTGTACATTCAGTATTCAGCTTCTGATATACATGGCCCATTAAATAAAAAAAATAAAACCTCAAATTTTAATATAGCATGTAGCATATAGCATTTAATATAGCATGTGTGAGACTTGCCAACATGTCAGCAGTTTATAGTTTCACATTTAGAGTGTGCGATATATTTTTCATATTTAACATTTAGATTTAAGATCATATAAGGCAAATCCTCCATGTCAGTGAGGGCATATCACAACACACACTCGAGCTCCCCGCTAAGAAACAGCCACTTGTAATCACGAGGCATGGCTAATTAGCATATCTCGCTGTTTGTAAAAGTGCTAAATTAAAATCCCACATTTAGAGTCTGCTTTTGGAAAAGTGCAACATTTAGATTTAGAGTGCAACATTTAGTGTTTTTTAAACACTTTTAGCTCTAAATGTGTGAAAATTGTGCTAAATGATGAAAAAATGACACCTAAATTTGTTAAGCTGTTTTTACAAATGGCATCCCATATGGGACATCTTACTATACCATGTTCTCTGTGTAATGTTTCTCCCTTATTTTATCACAGTTTTTTGCACTTGTGTGAAGGTATACAAAATGGGTCTGGACAGATTTCCGTTTTAAAAAAGACTCAGCGAGTATCGGAATTGTGTCGTATCGGCAAATTTACATATCGGTATCGGTATTGGACACAAAAAAGTGGTATCGTGCCATGTCTAATGAAAACCAACACAAATATCTCTCTATTATACTGCAGTTTAGCCCTGCCCATTCATCCAGCAGTCATAAGGAGTGCTTCAGTCCAGACTCCTTTGGAATAAGACACATTACAAAAAGGCAAGTCACATACAGAGATAATTTTTCATTTTTATCTGTCAGTCTTTGAAGCACAATAATCAAAACTGCCTGTTTAATTCTAAAAGACAAAGAAGTGTTAGAAAATGGTTGAGTAAAAATGACTGCTTTGGTACATAAATATGCACAAATATCATAAGTGGACCTCAAAGAAAAAATGAAAAATATATCAAAAATACAGGAAATTATGCTTTTTAACATTATTGCAGAACAGAAATACATTGACATATGGATGCTTTGTTGTAAATGTTGAACAGCTGTAATTATTCTTACACTTCATTCTGCTCTGCTCATTTTGCAGTATCAATTCACATGCTTCTTTAACACACTCTACTTTAATGTGCATATTCATATCCTATGCTTTGTTTCTGCTTAATGTATTTTATTATTACTGTGTAGTTGTAACCGTGACAAGATCCACTGCTCAGGTATGAAGTAAACATTATGGAGTCATGATATACTGCATTATCCAATGTTAGTTTGTACAATTATTGCACATTAGGATACCATCAGTTACATCGGGCCAAATGAACATCAAGTACTACAATTACTAACACTGAATAATAAAAATGAAAGGGAGGCAGGTATATTATCCAGTAACTAGTATATATGGTTAGTATGTACAGACTACCAGCATGTATTAACTTCTATACTGATGCAAATGTCTCCAAAATATGAACATGCCTGTTAAAACTGTGATGCTCAAACATTAACATGATTTGTTTTTGTAAGAACCTTTATATTAATTTACAGATCTGGTCAAACAGATGAGCTATTAAATGCAGAGCAGTGTCAAACAAAACAGACCTTTTTTTCTAAACAACCTTTTAATTCATGGCAGCTGATTCATTTCTTGTGTTTGAGCTCACGTGACATTAAACCACCTTCATTTATTTTATGGCTCATGGTAGCAGAGTTCCTGAAGAGACACTGAATCTGCAGCTTAACCGGCTATCATAAATCTACAGCCAAGGGGTTGAAAAGCACTACATAAGGATATGGGTGACTCAAACCCTGCAATTGCTTAACAATTGATATAAAAGTGCAACAGATTCCAACCTTTCTAGCAGTTGAGAGGCTGAGGCCGATCATCATCTGTCCTACGCAGATCCAAAAACTGTTCATCTTCCCACGTGAAGCAAAACGCACACTGACTGTATTAGCATTTTCATAGAATTTCTCCTCTCCAAGAAAAATGGATAAAGAAAAATAACTTTTCTCTATTATATGATAACATATAATGTGTGATAAAAATATAATCTGAAGCCTACTTTGAAGCCACCTTTTGTAGACATACTGAAGCAGAAATAATCACAGGAAGAGTCACATGCTCCTGAAAATCCATGTAAATCCAACTATTCTTTAAATTTCACATCTGCTGATCATTAAAAACACTGAAAAATTATTTAGATAATTAAAAAAAGACATTTAGGCTATTTGAAGTAATAGAAAAAACAGAAAAATATTGTTTTATGATACTAAAAAAGGTCTTTACACAGGGCCTACAAAGAAGATCACAGTATGAAATAGTATAAAAGAGATCTTTTTTGTTTAGTGATTAAAACACTGTAGTTTTATACACAATGAAAGTGCTTAGAAGAACCACTTTTAGTTTTCTTTTAGTTTGAAGAACCGCCACAACATTTAAAGGTTCAACACTAATTAAAAGTTGTTGTTTTTCCTAGGAGCATACATCTAAGCCAAGAACTGCTAAGGAACCTTTATTTTCAATTTTATTATTCTTAATAATCTAATATCAGTGAATGTACAACAAATCAGGCAGCTTCAACACAGTAAAATGCAGTGCATTAGTACATGTGAGCCTCCTACCTGCTGTGTCCCCAAATGGCTTCTGTGGCTTGGCAGTCACCCCGAGGTTAATGGTAGGCTGCGTGGTGCTCAGCCTCCGGGGATGGGCGGTGGTGACCACCGCGTAAGTCCTCTGTGGGCTGCGTGTGGTTGTGGTGGCGGTGATACTAGTTGTTGTGGTGGTAGTGGTGGAGGCTTTTGTGGTGGCTGTGGTGTTAGGGACCCCTTTAATCTCATCCTCTGCTCCCTCGTCCGTCCCTGTTGGACCCCAGTCGATAAATCCGGCCACAGTGGTGGTCCTCCCTTCCTGTGAACTGTCATAGCTATCCCATTTCAGCTGCCGCCGCGAACGCAACAAATACCGCACAATATCGGCTTTATTCCCCTCTAAGAATTCCAGCGAATCCTTTCTCTCTGAGGGGCTGGACTTAGAATTGCACCCCTCACAAAGGTGACGTCTGTGCCTCTGTGCCCGTGCTTTGGACCCCAAACCCCACAATCCTGCTCCTCCTCTGTACCCAGGTAACGGGACAGAACGAGGTGAAACACCCCGCTGCAAGATGCCCAGAGTCCTCCAGTGCTGGGAGATGGGCACATTCTGGGTGGGCAGGGGGCGAGACCGCATGCGGGGCGCTGATCGAGGCAGTAACTTGAGTGGCAGGCCCTGTCCAGCTGGAGAACATAGCGACAGATCCATAGTAAGGTGGACGAGGGCCAAGATGATCCACATTCTGCATCCCAGCAGGCCTGAAGGTTTAAAAGCAGCCATGGAACTGTAGAGAGTGAGAGAGAGAGAGAGAGAGAGTGGAGAAGAGAAAGAGATGGGGGAGGGAGAGAGAGAGAGAGAGAGAGAGAGAGAGAGAGAGAGAGAGGTAAGAGTCCAAATGGGCCACCTTGACCAAAACTTGTCCCAAACCCTCCAGTATCACCTTGAAGAAAGAAGAATATGCCTGCTTTGTGTTACTTTCTGTCACTCCACCAGAAGTGATGGTGTATTGAAATGAAAAGTATTAAATTACTGAAAAAATACCAAAATAGTGTATTGAAATTGAAAACTATTGACAACACTTCCCTGGGTCTCGTCTTGGGGTCCCTCAATTTCAGCCATTTGTGGAAGGCACTGACAGTGATCAAAACTACACATCTGGGTATACGTTGTCAGAACAGAGGATTGGCAGGGTGTGTGATTTAGGCTCTGCATGCATTTACACTTAAAATACTTTTATTCTGAAAAGGCTTTCCCAAGCCAAGTCTGGCGATTATAGTTTGTCATCCTCTCAAAACACCCAAACCAACAAATCAGCTAATTAACAAGCCTTTTTTCTGGGTTAAAGTGGGCATGTTAAAGCAGAGAAAGTTCAAATGTGCAGGGCAGAGGACCTGCAATACAAAGAATGAGAACCAGTATTAAAGTTTCGAAGTATACTTTGTTATCGGAAATGACTATGCGACCTGAAAATATCGTTAGATCCTTTAGCAAGAGCAGAAAGCATCTCTGCAATGGTCATGTCCTTTATTCCAAATGTGGTTTCACACTCCACTGGCTTTCTCTCCAGGCTTCGTTCTGCTTTGTGAATCACTAAACTCTTGCAAATGGAGCTCTAATAATAATTAATTTTGTATTTCCCCTTGACATCATAAAGGTCAGACACTAAAGACATCGTGAAATGCTTTTTGTAAGACTCTGATAAGCAGCCCAATCTCAGCTCCCTCCTCTGATGTACTCTTTGTGCATTGACCCGCTGAAGGATTCAGAGGCCACAATCGCAGCGGAAGGCTGTGGCACTGCATAAAAGAGTCCCTTTTACACAAAGCTAATCCTGCAGTATCTGAACCTGCTTTCTTCCCCTTGTTTTATTCCATTTTATTTGTTAAAATGGTATAAAACATGTAATATTGTAAGTAAATTTTCACATAGTGTCAGTGGCCTCCATCTGTTACTTTGCCTCAAATTTTGTCTACTGAAATTGTAACGTGTTTCAAGTTGAGTTCATTGGTTTTCGACAAAACATATTTCACATATATAGCATTCAATCTGAGTGATTGTTAAAGTTATCATGATTTTCATCAAGTCATGTTGCAAACGCACTAAAACTTCCCTTTAACAGCCTAGTGCTGTTGTGCATGAACATAGAGTCTTTGACTCTCTCTCTGAATGTAGAGGAGTTCTATTGATTCAGAGGTGCAGCTACTTCATCAAAGTATATCTGTAATCTGTACTGTCCTTCAGCAAGCCCAGCAACGGTCAGAGGCTAATGTAGAGGGATTAGCAAGCACACACTCACATTCACTCACCACATTCTCACAGAAACACAAGTAATGACTAAGGTCGGTCAGTGTGATAATTAGAGTTATTGTTGCTGTGAGAAATTATACAAGTTACAACCAGAAACGTGCATTGGACTGCCATTGCACATGTGGCAAAAAAACAAAACAAAACATTGCAAAAAAAAAAACAAAAAAAAAAAACATTGCAATGCAAAATTTACATACCAACAAAGCTATATTTGGTGTAGCTCAGCTACATCTGCAGGCATATATAACAGTGCAGTAGCTGCAATCCAGTCCAGTTTGGGCAAATTATGAAATATTTTAAAGTATGGTGAAAAAATTGTTTTTATTGTTCTGCTCTATGAATGGCAGTGACTGTAAAAAAAAAATGTCTCTTTGCACCATTTTTCATCTAAATGTGGACAATCACATGCTGTATTATTTACATGTTTACTTGTGAGAGCATGGTTGGCTGCTGGAAGTCAACACTTGTGTTCACAGTTTCTTGTCCTTCTGAAGGCTTTTTTAGCTGTACTTACACAGCAATGGGATTACTTTTTAGATGCTGACAGGGATTCCCTGAGGGAAAATGGCAAGTCCAAGCCAATGAGGACTAATGCTGAAATGAGTTTTAGGGCAAATATAGGTCTGCTCAGTAGCGGCAAGTAACTGCATTTACATAAAAAAAGCTGGATTTTACCCCATGTGTGAGTAATTATATTGCTTTCCAACCATGTAATTTGCCATCCAAATTTAGCCTATAGGTTCTGCTCATAACATTTAAGTCATGTAAATTTGGCTTGCATAAATGTTTGTCATTTCAACCCAGACTATGCTGCACATGAAACCACACAATTACTAACAAGAAAGTACAAGACTTTGAAAAATACCAGCGTCTACTTTCCTCTTGGACTAAGCTTTGCCTCAATGGCTGAAACCGCTGTATGCTACGTGTTCTCTTACTGTATTCCACTTGCGTACTCCATGGATAATGTGAGGTCCCTGATTACCTCATTTCATCCCTCCTCTCTCTTGCTCTCTCCTTCACCCACCCTCTCCATTTTAAAATGTGACTATGGTATCTGAGGTGACTGAAGTGGGTCAGGACCTTGGGTCGGCTACTTATCTGAGAGCGCCTAGCTCATTACAAAGGGCCATGAATTCCCCTCGGCCTCGTCCTGTGGGGCCCAGTCCCTTGCCTGGCTGCATCAGTGCAATTCCTCACCCAGTTCTGGCTAATTTATCCCATTAGGGGGTAATTCCTGTCAGGACGCGTCCACTGTGTTTACATTAAGCAAAAGATGTTGGAGGTGAATATTCGGTTTAACAACAGTCTGTCCTCCGCTTGTTAATAAGGTGAGGTGAGCCCAGACGGATGCAAAAAACACATGCCGGCTGCTGCCTGTGACCGTAATGGGGTTTAATTTCTAATTTGAGGGTCAAGTGGAGGGAGGGTGGGAGGGAGAGAGGAACAGAGGGAGAAAGGGAGAGAACGGGGAAAATAAATGGCCGACAATGTTGAGTTTAAGAACATCTTAAGAAAAACGTAGATGAATTAGCTTTTCTGATCTTAGAATGTATCACCTTGATGGGCAATTCACTTGCAGACATCTTCCAGAAATAGATTTTTAGCACTGATCCCAAGCAATATACAGCAATTGATATTTTCATTCTCCACCCACAAATGCCTTTTTTTCATAGCATCCTGTGAAAAATCCCAATCAACCTAATGAGAACCTAGTCTTAGTACAAGAACACCTGCATTTAGAGTGCATTTTTCCATTTCAAAGAATTATATCTATTTGGAAAACTAATATTTAGGTATACACTGTTAGTACCTAT
>JBBJLR010000018.1:12581753-12601053 GCA_037577145.1 Brachypetersius gabonensis
AGAGAGAGAAAGAGAGAGAGAGAGAGAGAGAGAGAGAGAGAGAGAGAGAGAGAGAGAGAGAGAGAGAGAGAGAGAGGCTAGCAGAAAAGCTCTGCAGAATGACAGATGTTTAATACTACCACCCTCCATGAAGTTTGTGCTAATAAGATGCGTCTGCATTGCCATTACAAGAGATACATATCAGACTCTTACATTTGCTATAATGGTTTGCCCAAGAGCTTCATAAATCACAACAAGTCTCCTGTAATAAAGATACCCAGATATACTGAATCATTTTTGTCTGGCTTTATTAGTGTGGCGGGCTTAAGAAAACTGAACTCCTATTCTACATTTCCCTACATTTGAGGTCCATTTACAATATTTGTGTGAGTACAAAAAATTTTCTGTCATTTTTATATGACCTCTAATTGTCCCTTAGGTTTAAAGAATCTTTTTTTGGCATGGTTTCTTTCAGACAGGCTTAGGTCTCTCCATTCTGATGGGCCTCACTTTATTGTATCCCATATCAAAATGCAATCTATGCTGAAACACTCCTTATAACCTGAATTAGCATGGCCAAGGCACTGTAGGCTGTTCTGATAAATACTGAACTAAATACGATGGTCGTTGTGACACTGGAAAAAATGAAAATTCAACATGGCTCGTTTTGCAGCTCAAAATATGGACCATACTGACTGATAAGTGAATGGTACATTTAAAAAATTTAAAGCGAAAAAATGATTTTTCCCTGTAAATGGGCCCTTTAACTTGCATTAGCTGCTTTCATGTAGGTCCTTTAAAGTCAGGATGCTGGGTACAGCTTGTTCTCTTAGTTTCTAAGGTGATGGCTGTCACCTGGTTTGTTGTAAGATACCAGAAACCATGAGCTGTTTTTTTAAGCACAGACTTTGGATTGTCCTCCTCCTACTTACAGGCAAAATGCTTCACAGTGTATGCCCAAGACTTATTTACCATTCCAAAACAAAACATGGACAAATTATACTGTGCCAGTAAATCAGGTTTCCTAGTTTCTCTTTTACAGTGTCAGGAGACAACAGATTTATTGACGTTTTTGTAAAAAATCACAGCTCAATTCACCTGCACATTACTAATATAATCAATGGTGACATCCCTAATTAAGCTGGGGGTGTAGTGGATTAGAAGAGTACATGTTCTTTCATCTTAAACAGACAATGCTCTAATGTTTTGACCTTCCTTAAAATAATAATTTTGCAACATATGGTACTTCGACTCACTATAAACAAAGTGCATTAGGTGGATCTAAATGGTCTAAATTCTCCTGCTTGTCCTGCATTTTGTGGGACAATATCAGGCAGGCGGTCTCTCCTGTATTGCTGTTCATTTTACGAGCCTGTAATAACCCTGTTCAGTGAGCTTTAACAGAAAGACCCTCCGCAGCATGCTCTATCCAAGTCCATTTCCACCATGGCTTTTTCTTCTTTTTCTCTTTTCCTTTCTTTTTTATTAGTAAAACATGGGAGAGTACTCAGTCTATGCAGAAAGTTCTCCTGGGGACTGAAGCTTTGAGAGACAGCTTTTCTATTTTATTATTTATTTGCTTTATTTATCCAGGCAGTCCCATTGAGGTTCACCTCCTCAGAATCAGATTTTGACTTTCATATCCTGATGAATAAGTCTCAAGGTGCCATGGAGAGAAAAAGCTTTGCACGTTGGATTTCTTTCCCCTTTCATTCTAACAAACAGGATTTATGGACAAGGCTGTGAAGGCCATTATAACCACATGAGAATCCTTTTGTTGATAAAACGAATGACGGGTGCCTATCTTTGAGTCCATGAACTATACAAGGCCATCTATTCACCGCTGTCTGTTTCTATCCGTAGCAATTCCTAGCATTTTTTATGTTTTTATGACTGAGATGCCAAATCTGATTTGCTTTATGTTTTTAGGTACAGTGATATGAACATGCATTTAAGTGGTGTTGGTGAGAAACTACCTTTCAATTCATATTACATAACAGGCTTTTTTTGTCCTCTTTAAATTTTCATACGCTTTCTTTGCCTCTAGGTCAAAGTACATTCCGTCAAAGTGCACTAGGTTTTGAACAGTCGAGTCATGAAAATACATCCCATGTATTTGTCTCTAAAATCAGATTAACAGACCTTTAGCTATAGCTATAAAGCTGACAGGCGTTTGCCATGTTTTCTACTGATGTAATGGTTCCTAGCATGAAATCAAATGATTTGAAGTGAGAAAAAGCCCAATCCCAATTTTAAATATATCTGCTTATGCTGAAAATACGTTTTTGAAGTAGGTTTTTATTAATCACAGAAGCAATAACAGAAACAATTAGCTTCTAAGGTGAACTTCGAGGTGAACATCTAACTAGTTTGAGTTCATTTAGCTAGGATTGTTTTAGATTGCGGAAGAATGCTAGTGACCACCTGACTGCATACCCTCCAGAAAAGGTTCACTGGAGAAATGTTTTAGAAGAACCACTTCCCTAAAGAACCTGGGGAATGGGCAGAGAACTCTTTTGTAAATGAGTTGTGCGAGTGTGAAGAAACTTTAAAGATGTTTAAAGAAACATCAACTTCAAGAAGACCAAGTCAAGAAGAACTGTTTTATTTTTAGGAAAGTCAGTCAGCCACTCCCAGTCCGGTCACCTTCAGATGGCCCACATCCTACCAACACACCAGACCCGCAGACAACAACACATTCATGTGGAAGTGCTGTAAGCTGGAAAAGACCAAACACTGTCTGCACATTTCTAAACGGCAACAACAACCTAA
This sequence comes from Brachypetersius gabonensis, assembly GCA_037577145.1. Classification (NCBI taxonomy): domain Eukaryota; kingdom Metazoa; phylum Chordata; class Actinopteri; order Characiformes; family Alestidae; genus Brachypetersius; species Brachypetersius gabonensis. The sequence goes on from JBBJLR010000018.1 coordinate 12,584,505, forward strand.
GAGCCTCGTTCCTCTTTCTTGAGTCTGAGTGCTGAGGGAATTTTAAACTCAAGCCTCTTCTACACTCACAGCTGGTGAGCTGTCACTGCACTTGCAGAACACAGAGGTTCTCCAAAGTCAATCAAGTGAATAGATTTTGGCAAACCGATATCCACGTCTACTCCCAACATGTTTATTCTTGCTGATGATGATACACCTCCATTTCTCTGCACAGGGCTGCTTGAGCTGCATCTTCCCTGGGGTTGACCCTCCCTCACTCAAGCATGACTTTCCGCTGGCAGCGCACATAAAGCTCCAACCTTATAATTAAAATGTCATTTCCATAGCCTTGTCTTTTGATGAACCAAGTAGATTACGTAATACTCTTAAAAGGACTGTACGGGGCACGAAGTTAATTGCATGGGGTGTGCGTGGGCGTGTGAGTGCGTGAGTGCGTGAGCGCGCGCGTGCGTGTGTGTGAGTGAGAGAGAGAGAGTGTGTGTGTGTGTGCGTGTGCGTGTGTGTGTCTGTATATGTGTGTTGGGCAGCAGGTAGTCGACCTAATTGCTAGAACTGATGTAAAGTTGCCTCGCATTGCAGCGCGGTTGCCTGGCGCCCCCTAGCGCGAGTGAATTCATACTATCCAAAAAAAACTTGTTTCTTAATTGCGTTATACGTGTCCCTACAGAGCTGCCAAAAATGTTCAGAGCAGGAAAATCTTTTTAAAGATCAGACAGTTTATTAGGCAAGTCTGTGGGAACAGATAATGAAGAGATGACCCATAAAGATGTTTTCAACTAATTACCCTGCACAGTTCTGTAAGAGATAGAAAAGAGCCCTTGTTTGTCTGTTTTTTAGCCCAAAAGAACGCTAGAACGTCATACCTGCGCGCCATGCACCGTTTTATCCACATATTTCTGGATTCCAGATCAGTCCTCCATCGACGCTGGACCCCCCAAACGTGGACGCTCTCTCTCTTCAACCTTCAGCTCAGCGCTCTTACTCCACACGGCCGGAGCGCGATCATGCCTCGCTCGCGCATCCACGAGAGATCGGGATCCGCGCGCGCGCGCGCGCCACGCAGAAGCGCTGGAGAGAGCAAGGACGCGCTTCGTCCTCTTTTAGTTTAGCCGTCCGTGAAGAGGGACGCGTGCTGGCAACGTGGGGATGCAAAAAGAGAGGGGAGAGAAAGAGAAAGAAATGGGGGGAAAAAGAAAGAATCTGCTCAAAGCTGACCCCCTTCAAGCTTGGAGAAAAAGTTCACGAGACCTCGCTGCGTGCTCCCGTGCGGAAGAACTGCGAGAGCAGCGGGAGCATGATCTCGTCTCCTGCGAGCGCACGAGCGCGCACTGTCTCTACATTCTCGCCATCGTCGTAGTCGTCGCGCGGATGGGAAGTAAAGGTGAGGGGAGCGCGCGACATGAAGCACCTCGCCGTCCGAGCGAGAGAGCGCGAGGAGACAGCTGGGGAACACCTTGCCGGGTGTCGCGTGAGGCGGGCGAGGTGGAGAAGACGCCACTTTCAGGCGCGCGCCGCTGCCGTCGCGCGCAGAACTGAGTAAGTGCGCAATGCTCTCAGTCCTGCGCGCGCTCTCTCTCTCCTTCTCTCTCGCTCGCCCGCGCGCGCTCGCTCTGCCCCACAGCCCCCCCACCTCAGCCCCCTTCCCGCCTCTGATTAACAACATGCCAGTTCTGCTCCGACTCACACCCCCGTGACGTCATTAGAAAGTAAAATAGGAAATATTGGAGACGCTATAGGTCCTCTACACCTTTTCTCTGTGTGTGTGTGTGTGTGTATGTGTGTGTGTGTGTGTGTGTGTGTTTGTGGTAGTGGGACAGTTTTTGGTATATTTTGGTATAAGTTGAGCTCTGGTTTCCCTTCCAACGTTCTCCTAAAGGAGAGATTGCAATTACAAAAACTACAATTCCCAAGATGCTCTCCGAGAGCTTTGAGAGCAAGGAGTTCCCAGAGCTTGAGGAAAATAGATCTCAGTAAATACCTATGAACGTCGGTGAACATTATTTACGCCCTCTGTAGCGGAGTATTACACAAACGCGCTGAAAGAGTGTATTCCAAAATTGTATTGTTTTGTTCAGAACGTTTCAGAAATAAATTACTGACATCTCACTCAAAATACTTTAATGTCAAATTGTAGCAAAAACTGTTCATCAAGGTGGTGGAACCGGATGTATGAAACATTAAATGCCTCTAAAAATCAGAAATAGAAAGTTATTTGATTTGTATATTACATATAAGAACTTAAAGAGATTCTCCTATTTTACAACTGCAAATAACAATTAACCAGACCCCTGGTAACAACATCACAACTGATCAAACAGACAAAAAAGTATCTTTCTCCGAAACTGTACTGCATTATTATTTTTATTTATTATTTATTTTTGATGTATTCAATTTTCTGTTATTTACTTTATCTTATGTATTTAAAAATATATGTTTTTAAAAAAAACAGACCCCTGGTTCCCATCACTAACACAGAAATTTTTTGACAATAATCAATTCAGTTCAAGTTAGAAACTAGTTAATATCTTCATATCCAACATCAATCCAACATGAAGGACTAAGGCAAAAAAAGTGTGGGAAACTGCTGAAAAACGTTTAAATGTTTTATTGTTTAAATGGCATTCCTGAAACTTGTGATTCGTGTGTTGACTGGATAATACTAGTCTGTTGTAAAAATAAATAGAAGAGATATTTGATCCTCATGATATAAATCCCATTACATATTATTTTAAACTACTCACTGCTCACCCTTCAACTATTTCACACTATTAGCTGAAATCAGTCTGTCTGTGGCAGGGCGATTAGGGGATCAAGCAGTGGATCGCACTGGGGACGGGTTGCTTTCTCATCTCAAGGTTAATATAGAGTCAAAGGGATTCACTGAGCCATCGAAAGCACCTCTGTCATATTACACTGGAAAATGATGCCCCCATTTATCTTCCCTTTGACTCACATAACTGGCTGGCGTGGGGCTGAATGAAAGGCTTTGAGTGAGTGAGGAAAATATCCACGCTCGGGCCAAACTCAGTGTGCCAGCATTAGGCCAAAAAACGTGTCTCTGCTAGATCTGTTACATATGAGAGCTAGTTCTTTAGTCATTATTAGAAAGCATTTAGCGTTATGTGAGTTCTGCTCAGGGAAGCACATGTTAGAAAGAAAGAGAAAATGTGAATCAAGAGAATGGAGGTTAACAGGTTTAGCCGTGATGTGGTTCAGCTACAGTCACAGGTTGGTTTTGTTGCACTCATGCTGCACTTCAAGCAACAGCACAAAAGCCTATAAAGAAACATCTGTTTAGCGCTCATGCTCATCTGTGGCTGCAGGGAACGTTACAGCAGGCTTATGGCAAGCAGCAGGCTTATGCAAATCACTATGGACTTGAGATACAAGCTAAGAAAACCTGACTTAACGTGCATTCACTCCAAGTGGCCAATTAGCAAAAGGTGGCTCTGTAGAATAGACACAAAAAGGGCCTTTCTCCATGACAGAGAAACATAAGACATAAGTATAACCTTGAGGAATGCAACTGTGAATTGAGTGATTGAGTGTGTGTGTGTGTGTGTGTATGAAAGTGGAAAATAACAGTCTTCACAGTGGCACAGCAAAGCCAAAGCAAAGACTTCTAATCACCCCCACTGCTTTGAGGGACACTAGTTTTATTGTTATAATTTCCTAAGGGGATGCACTTCTACCACTACCTGCTTTTTATGCTGCATATAATGAGGTCAAGCTTACAGTCAGGAGTTCCTAATGTCACGCTAAAGCAAGCTGGTGGAAGGTATCAAAAAAGCAATTACTTGTAGAATTAGAGTGCCGAGATATTTATGAGGACTGCACACTGCTCTATAGGATCAATAGCATGTTCTCTCTGGTGGAATGTTTTAATATGGATGTTAGTTTCTTTTAAATGTTGACTGGCTATTGTATACCGATAATAGCACCTGCATGCCCCAAGGGCTAAATTATTGCCAAGAACGTTGAATTTGGAATAGGTGTTATCCGGTCACTTTCCTTGTCAGAACATGTACTGTAAATATATTGAAACTTCCCAGCTGAGATGAATTAGTGCATTAAAGTTTTCAATACATCCTTCACACTTCAGTTTCTAAGCAGAACATTGCCCAGTGCACACTGACTCTGCCAGCTTCCACTTCTTCCATATGCCATCTCTTCCTCAGAAAGGTGACTCATCTCATCCATACTTCCACAAAACATAAAAGAAAATGTGATATGTCAGATCAGGCCACCTTCTTTCATTGCTCCATGGTCTAGTACAAGTGTTCATTGTAGGGCGTTTTGGTGGTGGACAGGGGTCAGCATGAGCACTCTAACCGGTCTGTAGCTACACAGCCCCATACGCAGCAGTCTGTGTGTTCTGACACCTTTTCATCATAGCCAGCATGAACATATTCAGCAATTTGAGCTACAGGAGCTCTTCTGCCGTGTTGGACTGGATGGGTATTCACATCAGTGAGCCTTGGTCAACCATGACCATGTTAACTGTTCATTGGTTGTCCTCCTTTGGACCACAATTGGTAGGTATTATCCAGCTCATACCAGAAACACCCCCCAAGAGCTGCAGTTTTAGAAATGCTTTCACAACTTGGCCCTTGTCAGAATCACTCAGATTCTTACACCCACCCATTTTTCCTGCCTTCAACACACCAGCTTCAAGACCTAACTGTTCCCTTGAACATCCCACCTGTTGACAGGTGTCATTATAACAAGATAATCAATGTTTTTCACCTGTCACTGGTTTTAATGTTATGTCTGACTTGTGTATATTTTTAGAGACGCACAGACATACAGACTCGAGGTTAAGTGTGAAGAAAATGCCCTGTAGCCATTTAAATCCTGATCAGAGACGATCAGATATGTTGCACTAAGCTGACCTGCATCACTGTTCTGTTAGTCTTGAACTGAGTGATCATGTAGATGAAACTGATGAATATATGAATCATATGCAAATACAGCCCAGAGCAGAGAGACCTCAGTAATTAGTTTGAACAGTACTTCATTCACTTATCAGCCAATGCCTGGGGGGTTAACGGGTCGAGCCCAGGGGTCAGTTGGTGTCAATGCAATGTCAAGAGGTCAAAGCCTTAAAGTTTGGCATGGGCATTAGTTATACAGAGAGGTCAATACCAGGAAATAATTCAGAAGTGAAACTATACAGCCGCTGCTGAATATATTATAAGGCTTAACAAATGGAAATCTAAGAAAGGACCACTAAGCCAACTCTATGGTGTCAAGTGGTGGTGGCAAAAGCTTTGTCTGTAAAGAGACTCATTTAGTTGAGTCTGATGGGACATGGCAGAAGCAGAATAAAGCATCACTTCTGCATCCATTTTGATAACTGTCAAATACAACACACCAGGGAAGACAAGCCGAGGTATATATTACCGAGGCATGAGAAACGGGCCCTACAGGAAAGAAAACAACAAAGTATTTGAGCCCGAGAAAGGTAAAGGGAATCCTATGTTTACCAAAATGCAAGATTTGGCCTCAAGCACAAAAGACTGAAAAGCCATTTATTATTCCTGTTTCATCTTAAATAGTCATCAAGTTCAGCAGTTCTCCAGTTCAGGCTTCACCCAGGCAAACTTTTCTTTGATGGAACGTTTTTGATGCTATTGTTTACAGAATGTTGAAATTATAGTTTTTGTTCAATTTAGTTTTTGTAAAAATATCAACTTGATACTGGCTTCTGCAAGTACACTGAGAAAATGTATTGGGTCAAGATTTAAAAGATATGTAATATAAGATATTGATTTCAATGAAGCAAGCATCAAATGCAATTTTCATGAAAATAATACTTAACTAGATTACAGCTGCTAAGTGCTGTTTTAAGATGTCAACTTGCTGTGTTAAGATATATTTAGGTTTTTTTTAGCATTTACTATTTTTACATTTGTTTAGGTTTAAATATTTTAATTTTTAGCTGGGTGCAGCACAATGGTAGAATTACAAGCTTGTTTTGGATGTGTGTAAAGGCAACAATAGCCATTTTAACATATGAACTCCAGACAATGCCTGGAGAATCACATCTGGACGTTGTCTGGAGGTGCATTTTCACACAGGTAGCACACAGCAGGAGGCTTTCTGGGTCAGACACGCTCTCACCAACTGGAAATGCTCCGTATGTTTAAGACGAGCGATTGGTGCCTTGACAGAACATGCAGGAGGCAGGACATGACAAGGTCATGTAGCTGGTTAAGTGTGTCTCTTTACATGAATTTGTCTGATTTTGGTGGCAACCCATACCAATAGAAGTTCCTGAATCTCTTTGTCTTTCAATGTTACAGGGTCCCCGTGGATCTTTGAAAAGTATTAAAAAGTCTTAAATTTTTTAACATTTTTTAAGACCTTGAAAAGTATTGAAAAGTCTAGATTTTTAAAAGGGGCAGCACTAAATTACTTATAGGCTGAAAAGAAGCAACAGTCTCTGTTCCCGGTTAGCCTATTTTTTCCTCTTTGTTTTTTTTTAATTTTTTTACCAGTGCACGTCACTGCCTATAGCACAGGGGGCAGTGTGTACCCCATAGGCCTATATGTATGCCTTAAAAATAGAATGAATAGTGTTGCACGTGTTGCGTAGTAGGGAGACTGATTTCCCTTAAAACTGCGAGTGTTGGGTAAATGCAAATTCAATGAGAGATGGTTGGAGGATGGCTGGTACCGTGGCTGGTTGAAAAAGATGACTAAAGTCTCGGAAGCACGATGTGACCTTTGTAAAAAAAAAAAAAAAAAAAAAGAGCAATCAACAATGGACTTTAAAGCCATCGACCCACATATCAGGGGAGAGAAGGTTTTGTCGACAGTTGGACAACAACTGTCTCTATTCAGTTTGCCAGTACTGCAAGTACAGCCTCTACAGACAAGCCTACACCCGCTCTGGCAGTGTCTCCGGAACCCAAGTAAAGCCTTCAGTACATTCTCCTCAACCGACTGAAAGCAGAAGTGGTATGGGCTTTGAAAACGGTTAGCCGAAATCACTCCTATACATCCAGTGATGTCATTCACACTGTCTTTAGGGCGATGTTCACTGATTTGCAGTGTGCTGAAGCAGTTACTTGTGGTAGGGACAAAACCACTTATCTTGCATGATTGGGACTCACTCCATACATAAAAAGGGAGCTCATCTCAAGTGTGAACAAAGGCGGCTTCATTGTCATGTAATAATTCGTTGTCATAATTAATATCCAAACATGTACACCAGCCCAGATGACTGCCAGCAGAAAATGAGAAACCTCATACAGAAGTTTGTGCAGGAGAAACAGTTGGCAGGTGGGATATCTACTGGTAAATCATAGGAATAAGAATATGATAGTACAGAATGTTAAATTATGCTTTTTTTTCATTTCGAACTGAATAGTGTTAACACACAGATTTGAACAGTTTTTATAAGACCAAATTACTTGTTTTACAGCCCAGCTAACATACATTCTTTGATGAGCCCAGAGATATTTCAAGTTTAAATTCAGATGTCTTGTATCATATGAAAACTGGGTTACAAATCACTTTCCTATTCTAATTGTGATGCTGAGTGTGCTAGTCTAATTACAGGTGATGTAATATGCGAGCAGTTTGATAATTTCCTGCACAGTGAGGGGTGGTGGTGGCCTAGTGGTAGAATACTTACCTCTGGACCAAGAGGTTATGGGTTCAAATCCTACTTTCAGCACTGTCGCTGGGTCCCTGAGCAAGACGCTTATCCCCAAGTTGCTCCAGGGAGACTGTCCCCTGTAGGTATGGGAATGGAAGTTGCTTTGGATAAAAACATCTGATAAATGCCATAAATGGTAGTGAAGGATTGTATATCCTTCACTACCATCCAGAGTTGATGTCATTTTAGATCAAAAAGTTAGTGGGCCTCCAGACCTCTGGAGGTTCTGCAAGAACTTGCTGCTGTTGTCCCCTGGGCAAACCGAAGTGGAACGAGGGTTTTCCACAAATAAAAGATGGGAGACCTGCAACTTATTAGAGGAAACAGTCAGAGTGTGTGGAGGGGTAACTAAAGTGATGTTACTGTGCCACTGCACGCACCAGGTATAGAAGATACCTAGATTAAGAGAAACAAAATAAGAAAACGATGAGCAAAAGCAAAAAAGAAAACATGTGGAGTAGGAACTTGAGAACCTCCAGAGGAAGAGAGCCTTATTGGAAAGAGCATACAAGAGTTTACAAAAGGATGCTGACCACATGGCAGAGGAAGCAGTGAGTGCTGCTGGAACCAAAATGGCAACATTAATTACCAAGTCCAATACTCTGAGACGACAAGCGAAGGAGAAGAAAGAGCAGTTGGTGGTCTTAAACACAGATGTTGAAAAGAAGGCTACTGAACTGTGACTACTAACATATCAACAGTGAATTGGTGGGAACAAAAAAATTTGGGTTCTTTGCACTTTTGAAATATTCTGCTTTCTGTGCCTGTTTCCACATTGTTCACAGACATAATATTTTACAATTACAAGGCAGTTTTATGTTAGATCTGTTGCTCCAATAAACTTGTGCCTTGTTGAAATCAACTAAATTGTAGGCTGTGTTGTTTTGCCACTGTGATGGTCTTAATTTTTCTTCTTAGAGGTCTTGAAAAGGTCTTAAAAGTCATTGAATTTGTATACCCAAAATATGCAGATACCCTGTATTAGACAATGGCCATCTTTGTGTATTCCTTATTCTTCATCCACAGACCTTTATCTTCACCCAGGTTCACACCAGCTAATGGCATCAACACGCCAATCTACTCCCTGTGAATTCTATGGAAAATGACCATCTCTGTTCACACATGCATTCAATCCATCAATACAGCAGGGTCTTTGAAAGAAGGAGTCTTTTTAATGTCCATTCTGACTAATTTAGGCATTTGCGTTCACTTTTTAGGCATTTTTGATTCACATGGTAGCACATTTGTCATTGCTCTACATTTCCAAGCAGATTAGTTTTGATTAACTACAGGAATTGCTAAGCATTTTAAATTAATTGTAACAATTTATTGTACAAAACTGTACGAGTAAAGGTCATTTTAGGATGGTTAGGTAGATGCTTACTAGGCTTTATGTCCATTGATATTCCGTTTACATTTACGACATTTAGCAGATGCTCTTATCCAGAGCGACATACATCAGTGCTTTAAGTAATCCAAGTACGTAAGCTATACTTAAATCATCGTGTGTGTGTGTGTGTGTGTGTGTGTGTGCGTGTGCGTGTGTGTGTGCGCATGTACATGCATTATGATCTCATTAATATAGTCATAAAATTGCAATGGCTGCAGATTGCACTCACTGTGTATTTGTGTGTGGGTGCAGATGTGTACATATTCCATTTGCTGACTTTGCGTGGTCCTCATATATGGAGCTCTGTTGTTGCACTGTAAAGAAGCAATATATGTCCTATACCTATGATTTGTTTAGCACAGATCAGTTGGCACGGTCATCTCTTGGTGCTCCTGAAATCACAGAATGCACTATCACCTATCGAAATAGGCTGTCTGCTCAGTTCAGTCGAGGGCAGCTCAGGGTCAAACACTTAAGCAGAATGTAGGCTGACCTTCTGCTGTGAAGGAGCTTTCTGGAGAAGCGTTTCAGCATCTTTTAAATCAGCACCGTCCAAAACTGTAGCCTGCAGCCCAAGCAACTTTTTTATTCGGCTTACCAGATGCCTATCTGCTCTGACAGCGATAGGAGTTTCAGAATCAATCTCGATCAAGACTTTGTTTTTACTGTGAAATCGGTCGGAGGCTGGAGATTTGTTTACATTATTACATGGAAACCCTGGATTATTTCATGGTGCCTGCAGTATACAGTAAAATTTGCCTCACATGTTCCAGTGTTACTGAGATCTGTGGTGATTTTTGAAGTTGCACATTTCATTTCCTTTGAAATAGTTCATTCATCCCAAAATCAATCACCAGTAACAGTTCAGTACATTGCTGTAAAGAAAGGCTCTTATTTGTCTGAAACTATCCAGGGGGCCCGCAGGGACATAGGCACCATATTAGCACCCAGCAGAACAGGGAGGTCTGTATTCATCACTTCTAATGAACCCTTGAGAACAGGAGCAAATGCAAATGGAGTCAAGTACAACACTAGACTGAAACAACAGCGAGCCAGTGGCCATGACAACCAGACTGGGGAGAAGACATCACCTCTGTGGGCTGGCGAGTGGCTGGTACTAACATGGACAAGACTGGAGGGACATTTACACATTTAAGCCAGATGGGTTGCCAGATAGTGACCATTTTACTCTTAAAAAATGAGCCACAAAGAGTTTGTTGAGCAATAAAAGAACATTATTGTGTAAACCATTATTGTAAATGACAAATGTTAACAATAAGATCCAGATTTTCTTTAGAAAAAGGAGTTGGACTGGTTCTTTTTTGTCTCCCAAAGTACCCTCAAAGGTACAGCATGGTCCGGGTGTCTACATTCCTTTAGGGAAGCTGCATTTTTTCATAATAATGCATAATAACCTTTAATCTTTTTTATAATAAAAAAATAAACACATAATAACAAAAACAGAAAAATAAATTCTAACAGCACATGGTGAAATGATGCTCCCTGACTTAAAGACTGACTTTTATTAATTTCATATTTTTTATTTGATGACTGTGATTCACCCTTTTTTTGTTTTGGATTGCTGTACTTGCTATATGCATCACATAATTATTAAGATAATAGCATATTCAATTACATTAGTTACAAAGGTACATAATTAACTGCTCCATGGAGACTTATGCACATATATTTAAATGATTCTATTTACAATCTCAAATGTGGTATCAGTTGAAAGTTTTTCTGTTTCAAAATATATGTAAAATATGATTTTATTGTGCTCAGTCTACACCAAATGCACATTCGAATGCTGTATTATGATGTAGATAGTCAACAGCTGAGCAGAAATTCCACTGTTTTCAATGGAGCAATGACATGAATTTCTTCCACCACCAGCGGTCAGCAGCACATTCCATTTTCAATTTGTCCTAACTTGAGTGGCAGTGCCTTAAAACCTGATTAAGAACATTCCAACAGAACAGAGCAACGTTTTGCTTTTTCAACCTTGAGTAAAAGTCCCTCTGATTGTCTCCTATTTTCTACGGTGAAGCTATCACCATGACAATGTACCTCAATGAGGCCTGTGTATAAAATCAGCATTATTCTTAATTGTTTGACTTAGTAGGTGCGTGTTTTTACTCTAGACTGAGTTGAAAGCTTGGTCTAGACATCATAACTTTGCTGTATCTAATGTGAGAGAAATGAATGGAGGATGGCTTGTTACGGTACTGACATTTGCATTATAGTATTTGACTTATAGAAGTGCTTTGTTGTGTACTTGGGGCAGTTCAAATAGACTAACGATACCATTTTGCTGAGATGCTGCCAGAAACAGGAGTCAGTGCTGATACCAAGATACAAATGTGTACATCATAAATAAAATATGGCCGCAACATGTTTTTTAGTTGACTTACTTTTGACAATGATTATTTCTGATGTAATATACTTTATTTATATAGAAATGACATCCCATTTGAATTGAGTAAATGCATTCTTTTCTTTCGTTGTACTAAAGACACAGCGTTGTACTGGACACAAAAAAAGAAGTCTTCAGCAAAAGGTCCTAGACAGCCAATGAACATTCACTATTACAGAGAAGAGTATTGATTCTTTTCCTCCATGTGGAAAGCAGATCAAGCTGCATCATGTACTTGCATCTTGGAGGGCGAGGGGTATGGAGGGCCTGGGACATGAATCATGCAGGTTGTTAGCAAAATAATTAATGCTGGGCAATTATATAAATTTTTCATTGTGATAAATCGCATGTTTTTCTGTGCTTAATCGCATTGTTATACGCAAAATTAATTCAAAAGTAGTGTATTGCATGCTTTTATTTTAAAAGTGAACAAAAGTGCGATAACACTAAACTAATACGGAGCTTTTTAATAGCAGATTTCCCTTTAACACAGTCACACAGCTGCAGTTCAAATATTTCTAAATCTCAACTGATCAAATCAAATATAAAACCAAAGCCATTTGCCCTGCCAGATTATTCCCGTTTTATATAGTTTGTTATAGAAAAACAAGTTACCCTTAGAGTCCAGAGCACGGGGAGCAGAACTATTATAGCAGATGCAAAGTCAGAACAACTGTGAGGGTTTGATCGTCTTCAGCCACAACAATAGGTACTGATGTTGGATGAGTAGTTCTGGAACATGGGGGGCAGACCCATTACAGCAGCTGCAAAGGGGGACCAAATACATATTGAAGTCTATGTACCTGAATCATGGATGGATGGATGGATGGATGGATGACCTAACCAGCCGAGATGTAGGGCTGTGTGCTGCAATCAAGGGATTAAAAAAATGTGTGATCATATAATTGTCAGCATTAGGTAAATAATGTGTTAATGAACGTTTTAATGTGCCAAGCCCTATTATATATATTACTAAAACTATAGTCAAAGCTGTAAGTAAAACGGGTTTTTCTGTCCTTATTTTGTGTTTGGACAGAAGTAGTAGTCGCCCACAAAGAAATTTAATTCTTTCAACCCTGGTCTAAGTGAAAGGACTTAGATGTGCAGGGCAGGGTGGCCTCCGGGACCAAAGTTGGAAAATACTGGCATATCTTAATCAGTCTTATTCCTGGAGCACTACTGCCCTCCAGATTGTGGTGTTTCCCTTCTCTTACATGGTTTCCTAATTCTGGTTTCCCTTATATAAGAAACGAACTACAACACAGTAAGTAAGGGCATGATACGGAGCTGATTAGTTGGATCAGGTGTGTTGGGAGCAGCGGAAACACTCTTCAACTTGAAAACACCAACACATTTTCCCTTAATAACTTGTTAACTAGTTGTGTGTTGGAAGCAGGTCTGCTGTAACACCAGATGGTCATCAACCCCTTCAAACAAAGAGACATTTTACTTTCAGATGAAGTGTGACATACAGGACATAGAAGCCAGACTAGATCCCAGAACCTTCTGTGATTAGGACCACTGCAACCTAACAAACTTTTTTATGATATTTTACTTTCAGATAAATGTGATGTGCAAGATATAAAGTAGACAACGCAGATTTTCTAAACTTAAGCCTACGGTTTAAACCAGCGCACTACAGGGCCAGGCCAGACGTACTACTTATTTTGAGACCAAAACTAAAGCCAGTGAGCTACTGGGCTTGATAAGCTGTTCAACTTATTTAAGATTTATGAGTTTCAGATCAATTGTGACATGCAAGACATAACGTTGAAGACTCAGGTTTGATCCCACAACCTTCTGTTTTTGAGCCCATAGCTTAAACTGCGAGCTCCAGAGTTAGGTCAGAGATTTGACTCTTTTTTTTTTGGTATTTGACTTTCAGGTAAAGTGTGACATGCAAGACTTAAAGCTAAAGACTTGGGTTTGATCCCATGACCACGAAGTCACAGCTTAAAGAAGCGAGCTACATGACTTTTACATTACATTTATGGCATTTATCAGACGCTTTTATCCAAAGCGACTTCCATTCTCTAACTACAGGGGACAGTCTCCCTGGAGCAACTTGGGGTTAAGGGTCTTGCTCAGGGACCCAGTGGTGGTGTGCAGGAGGTAGGATTCGAACCTGTGACCTTTTTTGGTCCGGAGGCAAGTATCCTACCACTAGACCACCACCACCCCACGTGGACTTGACAAACTACGCATTTTTTTTCTTTACGTATCTTTCAGATTCCTAAATCCCCTGAGCCTAAAGACTGTCTGAGTTTGATATGAACAAATATAAAGACGTCATTGAAGTGAGCCAGTGAACTAATGACAACCTTCCCTTAAGGCAAGAAGACTGTAAGCCCAGTACCTTCTGGCTTTCATAAAAAATCTATGGTTCCATCTAAAGCCCAAATCCAGGGGTGCCAAATCTGTGCCAAGTCCCTGGAGGACCACACTTCAGCAGACATCAGCATTTTCTCTCCTTTAACCACCTGAGTTCAGCTCACAAAGGCTTTACCAACTCACTGATGAGTTCAATCAGAAGTTGTTAATAAGGTTCAAATTTACATAGACAAATTAATATTACTGATAAAATCCATAAATCCATTACATCTCAGTGAAAAGAGTCTTTGGAATATTATACCAATGATGTTTAGTTATGATGTTTACATAAAGTCAAAAGCTCAAACCAGTTTGCCGACATTAAATTAAATGTGCAGAATACTATTAGTTTAATGTGAGCTACTAAAATTTAAGTTTAACCAGAGATATTAAAATGAACTTGGATGTCAATGCTGTGGGTCGATTGCCACCACCTTTCCTTATTTTCCACACAAACCTGCAGTGAGGGTTTTACATTAAACATGATTCTCTAATAGCTCACACTAGTGAAAAATCATCAGACTCATTTAAACATTTAAGTGGAAACATCCCAGATTTTTGCAGATTTTTATTGTAAAAGTTCTAATTAGTTTATATGCAGTATCACTAGAACTTGAATATGGCTCCCTGGACTGATCTGCATAACTGAGAGGGCCACAATGGTGAAAAATATTCTTCAGTTTTGAAATAAGACACTAAGACAGGCCTAGGGGGCACTTTTTGTGCTTCAAATATACATATACTGGTATTAGTTGGATCTGGTTTTAATGTCTGATAAATACACACATAAAGGAAAGGAAAGTGGTCCCTTATAGTCATGTGTGAACACACCACAGCACACAGTGTGAACAATGTGAAATTCCTTCTCTGTATTTAACCCATTTAACCCATTATCCAAGTAAAGCAAGAGGGCAGCCACCAATGAGGGGTGCCCGGGGAGCAGTGTGAGAGAATGATACCTTGCTCAACGGTACTTCAGCAGTCATGAGATAACAACCCCCATCCTTCTGACACACACAGACAGTCAAAAGTTCTCATTCAATGTGGGTTTTCTTTTTTTTGTTTTTTATTATTTTCCACATTGTTGATTAATATTGAAAATAAACAAAATGATGAAGGAACACATGGAATTATGCAGTAAACAAAAAAGAGTTAAACAAACCAGAATATATTTTGTATTAAGGTAATGATGAAACTGTTAAGTGGTTCTTGCCATAGTGTGGAGTAGAAATAATGGAATAGAATTACTAACTGTGTACCAACCCGACCATCACAACTGATGATCCATTAAGAAGGCAAGAAATTCCACAAATGAACTCTTGATGAAGCACATCTGTTAATTAAATACCATTCCAGGTCGATACCTCATGAATCTAATTGAAATAATGCCACGAGTGTGCGAAGCGGTCATCAGAGCTATAGGTGATGTTTTCAATATTAATCTACAATGTAGCCAATAATAAAAACAAAGGAAATAGATGAATGAGAAGGTGTGTACTATATATACTAAGATACTATATATCTTTTTCAGCAGACTATTATTCACTCCTCACCTCAGAGACTATTATTCACTCCTCACGCCTGTGGTATTTGTGACCCTGTCATTGGTCCACTTTTGGTAGGAACTGATCACTGACCTGGATCCCCCCACAAAACCTGCTGCTCTGGAGATGTTCTGATCCAGTCATCCAGACATCACAGTTTGGTAGTGACAGCAGTGTTTAACAGTAGTTTTCCCTTTAACACAGTTACACAGCCACAGTTATTTCTTGTAAATCTCAACTTCAATGTACTCAAACATTAATGTAATTAAATCAAACCAAAGCTATTTGCCTCTGCCAGGGCATTCACGTTTTATGTATAACCATTAGTTAGTCAGACCAACTCCATATGAAAGTCCTTGTTGGTGTAATGGTTAGGTGTCTTAATACTTTTGTTCATATAATATGGACAAAAATAATGCCTGACTCCTGCGAAAACCAGTCGAGACATAGAGTGCCGCATGCTGTGCGCACACACAGAATCTCAGAAAAGAAAAAAAAATGGTATAAAATAATTGCCGGCGTTAAGTAAATAATGCGTTAAAGCGATAATGCTGCGTTGACTAACGTGCCCAATTTGATCACATGTTTTAAGATGTTCTATGCTGTGGCACTATTTCCAGGCTACGAGCAGAGGACTTTGTAGTAGATCCTGCTGATACATGATTCATCAATGTTCCTTTACCTGTTGGGGTCTGTGAGACACACTTAAAAAATTCTTCTCGAGTCCCTATTTAAAATTCTATTCATGATGTCTGTTTATCATTTGCATTTCCAAGTCTTAAATGAGCATGTGCATGCAGAGGCAGGCCCATATCTCCTATGTCAGAGAGGGGAAGGCCTTCAGCATGGGGTCATCTCCTCAGGGCATTGGCCTCAGTCATTTTTGCTACTTTTGGAGTGACCACCAGCAGTGCAGGGCTGTGGACAGCTCGTTGTGTATCAGCCTTCCCCTTGACAGTGCAGCTTTAAATTGGCCATTCAGTTTAAGAGCCACTTACCTTGGAGGCCTCTTAAAAAACACAGGCCTGCAATATGCCCTGTGGTGGGCTGTAGTGTCCAGACACTTATACACGTACACACACACACACGCGCGCGCGCGCGCGCACACACACACACACACACACACACACACACACACACACACACACACACACACACACACACAC
>JBBJLR010000018.1:12610469-12622766 GCA_037577145.1 Brachypetersius gabonensis
ATTATTATTATTATTATTATTGTGCTCCTGAGTTAAAATGTTGCTGATCAATTTTAATTAATTATTATTTATTGATTTTTTTTTTAGCTTTAAATTGTCAAAACTTGTTTACAGTATAAATACGAATTAAAATTTTATTTTAATTTTTAGGCAAATTCATGCACTTTAAGACTTTTCTACTATGGGCTAAAAAACAATATTGCTGCCCGCTTTCCATCCACTACACGAATGAGGACGACCCTCTTCGTTTTTCACAGCCAGTTTGAAAGAGCCAGTGTGTGCCACTAACTTACAATAAAAGAACATTGATCGTTTTTTAATTTAAAAAATATATTTTCATATATGACCGGAAGAGCGGGCGGGAGTGGGTGGGAGTGGGTGGAAATCATCAGAAATTTTGCAGGAGCAAGATCAAAAAAATCGTCCCGCGCTGGGCTTTACTTCATATCTCCTGCTCTGAGCTGTGTGCTCTTCTTCAGGGCAAAAAAACCCTACTCCCTGTGGTAAAAATAGCATGTTCCCTGGGTCACACGCGCCCCCCAGCAGGTGGACTTTGGTGACGAATTAAACGAAACCTCGAGCCAAAAAACATTTTTTGTAATCGAATCATTTGAGTTACTCGAATAATCGTTTCAGCCCTACTTTAGAGTTCCTATTAGTTTCATGAGTGTAATCTTTTTTCAAATGTCAACATAAAGAAAGAAAGTAGCCTTCATGATTTTATGGCAATTAATGACACAATTAGTCCTGCATCTTAAGCCATCCACTTGCTGCCTTGACACTCTGCCCACAAGCAATTTAAATGCATTTTCAGCTCTATCGCAGTTGATTCTGCACATTGTGAGCAAGTTTCTTCTTTCAGGCATGTTCCCAGTATCACTAAAGATGTCTGTTATAAAACCCCTCTCGAAAAGAGACCCTAGATACCTTTACATCTATAAGCTTATTTCAATGCACCCATTCATAGGCAAGGTTACTGAGAAAGCAGTTTTCAATAAAAGCAATAATTACTTGGATTTATATTGTCTTCGGGCCAATCAGTTCCACAGTATGGCATAGAGGTATTGAATGACATCTGTCTGAATAAAGTTATCACTGCAGGCTTTGATACTGTTGATCGTATGACACTGCTAGACAGACTGAGTAACTGAGCCAGGCTCTCAGGAATGATGCTCAGATGGTTTGGGATGTACTTAGAAGGCAAGGGTTATTTAGTCTCTTTTATCCCTTTGAGAGAACCATCGTGCTATATGGAGTCCCACAAGGATCCATTCTAGGGCCATTTTTGTTTAAACTGTATATGCCTCCTCTCAGCCAAATTCTCAATGAATAGCTCAATGTCACCATCTAACTCTTTCACAAAGTGATCTCAGTCTAATAGACTCACTGTGCTTTTGCCTTCAGAACGCAAATAGCTGCATGTAAAATTTCTTTCAGTTAAATAAGTTTTGTGAACAAAGCTTAAAGGTTGCAACTAAGACCTATCTGGAGGCAATAGAGAATAAATATTCAATCATGGATTGAATCAAGGCTGATTGGAGAAACCAATTCATTCCTTCACATCCTGATTGTTTTGCCTTTGCAAAGTTATTCTCTTTGGCCTATAAGGAGCTGGTCAACTAGGTTTGCAGTTTTAAAAAGAAGCTGTTTTCTATAATTTTCTCTGTAGTTTTCTCCTGAAAAGTTTCCATTTTGGCAAAATATCTAGTAAAACATTCTGTCTACCGCACTGGCAGATTTCCTAGTTTTTGTGAATGTTTTTTCTTTTTGCAGTATATCATCATAATGACAGCGTTTGTACTCTGAAAGTTGCTGTGTAATCTAGTCAACTGGAAACTTGTGGCAATTTAGCCCATTCAGCAATTTACTTTAAACGCTTATATTTGATATTTTGATATTTTATTGTGACTTTCATGTTTGACTGAGGCTCCAGATAAATGACTAAAACTGCTAATTTGGAGTCCTAGCGTTTTCTATTGATGGGCCAAAGTGATTTTGATACCAGTGCTTACAAGACTGCTGTCAAAACAAATGCCAAAGATCAATAAAATCAAGAAAGATTACCAGTGGGGCGCTTTAAGCAAAAAGGTCAGTGTGGACAGCAAAGATCAGAGCCTGATCAATAAGGATTATATCAGCAATCAAACCGATTACCATTACACAGTCCATTTTAGTGCTAGTACTGGCTAACTAGCTCTCTGGCCCTGCTGCCCTGTTGTTTCCAAACCATAATGATGCAAACACTCTTGTGTATATTCGTCTCACTTGTGGGAGATGCTGTGTTTGTTTAATGTCTTTCCTGAGGGAATCAGACGGAGGGAAGACAGAAGGAGGGAGGGACCCATTAAGAAGCCCGCTGTCCAGGCCTGTTTAAATATGATCCCTATCAAATAATTTATCTCCCGCTCTCAGCAGAAGGGAGGGAAAATAATATAGACAAAATCAATGCCCACAAAGCGGGGGTTCCAGATAAGCTGAGAAAATGACTATTGTGCTGTGAGATGACAGATGACATCAAGAGAATGTAAATTAACTAAATGAGAATAAAGTCTTCTCTTAAAGACAGAAAACAACACAAACCCAGGTAGCTTCTTCAGCAAATAAAGTTCTGGGTCTCTGATAGATTTACATAAGCACCCACAATGTACACACACATGTCTTTGGTTGAAGGTGAGCATGCACCATTATGAGATTAAATGATTGCCTGACAAGGTCAAGGTCTGTCAATCAGATTTTTTAAATTAAATAATTTATCTCAAGCTGCAACATATGTAGCATATGATGTTGCCCTCTGCTTAGGAAAAGAATCGAAGCTTTCACATGTATTAGAAGTCGATGGGCATTTTTTGGGTATAGACACAAAGTCAGTTCCATACACCCTGTCTTGACCCCGGTCTCTGTATTTTATTTTTCTGTTTTTAAGCATTTAGCGACTGTTGGGCTAATCAGCATCTCAGTTACTTTAGGTGGGTTTCAGGTAAATTTGTGATATAAAACAAACAAAAACAGCACTACTGTCATACACATGATTGTTTTTTGTAGTTAAACATGGTCACTGTAACTATTACTACTCTAAGGCCCTGCAGACACAACTTGTGTCTTGAAAATCAAAAGACCGGAGCAAATACTAAAAGTCTAAAATACAAAACAAAGCAATATATTCTCAGATTGTTCTATGGAATGCTGGCACACATATTTCAAAAAGCCCTCAATAAAAGTTTAAAACTTGAAACTCATGAAAAGGTAGAAATATGATCCCTTTATCCTGAAAACAACTTATTTAAAGTACACAACTGGACCTTAAGCAATTAAGAAGGAAAATGATCGAATGATCTGTACAGCGATCTTTTTTATCAGTATGTAAGTGCTCAGTGCTATTAAGACTTTTTAATGTTAAGCATACAATCATCAACAGTGGAGTTCTGAGAGCAAGTACAATAAAATGGAGCTCTTGTTCTCCAATTTTGAAAGATCCTCGTTTAAATACTGAACAGCTGGACTGATAATGATGGGCAGAATTCTTCACTCTTGATGACTAGACTTTCTAGAATGTAAGTATAAAATATATATTACATCTGTAGTACTTTTCTAAAGAGCATTCATTATATCGAACAAAGGACACAGAAGAGAAAAGAAATGAGAAAGTGTAGTCTTTCTACACATATAATGAGGATAATGAGGTGATGTGAACAAATTACTACTTTAGTACTCAGTGTATTCTTGTATGAGTTCAAATGACTGAATCATCAGGATCCTGCACCGACTCCCCTGCGATGAGAGCGAACAGACGTGGAAACACTGCTGCTTCCTGTTTCTATTAAATATGTCCAGAACAAATTGAGTTCACTATTGAGGCTGATTTTGAATATTTTTGTGAGTCATTACCCTCACAACATGAAAACACAATTGGCTGTGATAAGTGACTGGAGAAAGACGCAGTGTCTTCCTCTTCGGCGCAAAACGGAATTGCCTATTTCCACAGTTTAAACGCATTTTATTGTTTTCGTTAAGTCAAAGCAATTCAGTCCATTTTGCCTTTCCGTAAGCATGACAGAAAAAGAAGTTCAATTTGCTTCCTTGAAATTAGACACTTATTCAGCAAAATCCAACTTACTCTTGGGTTTTTTTTCCCAGTGCCCCGATAGGATAATCAGATTTCTTGCTTTGACAACTTCCGAAATGAGGCTCTGAACTGCATTTTATTCTAGAAATAACAGAGCTTTCCACTGTTTGTAGCAAGCCAAGCGTTAGTCACTGCTGGCCACAGGTGCGCTGGTACACAAATAGAGGTGGCAGACACAACAAGGTGTTGCCGTGTGACCTGATGCTAATGAGAGCAAATAAGAACAAGCAGTGTAACTGAAATTCGGGCAACCCTCTGGCACACAGCCATTCATGAATGTTAAATTCATGAATTAATTTAGCTCTGCAAGCAGCAAGTTAGAGACTTTTGCTTATAGTTCAGAAACCTTACTGAGTAACCAGGGAGAATGTATGCATATGCTGTAGAACATATGTTGAAACAATCAAAGGAAACTAATTAGAGGTCTCTTCCCTTCAGAATCAGAAGTGCGTTTATTGGCCAAGCGAGCACAGGCAAGAAATTTGATTCTGGTCGATGGTGTCTCTCAAGCACAACAGAGTAAAACAACAACAATATTTAACGACACAATGAACCATATACTAAAAAATATAATATACAATAATATGCAATCTACAACATGAATATACAAGATAGATTCATTTGTTCTGTCAATGGAACAAGCTCTGTCAATTTCATTTGTGAGTAATCGTTCTATCCATCCCTCCCTCTCTCTCTCTCGCTCTCTCTCTTTATATATATATGCAGTACTTCTAGGTTTGTAAGGGTTACTGAACTTATATGAACCATACATGTCTGTCACTGTATGCTATTTTGAATATCCTATGTATGTCGCCTGCATTATTAACCTCCCTCCTCACTTCAGGACTAAGTCAGTAACACTGTGACATAGCCTTCCTTGGTGCTTTATCTCAGGTGAAATGGAAAGTACCTTGATAAATCTAGAGACCTCTGACACGATGAACTATCTCTGGTTCACCTCCCACTCTGGAGGTTTTAAAGCAGACCTCCACAAGGTCACGGCACAGACATATTCATCAAGCAGCTCCCCTGAGCTCCACCAGCTCCTGGTGATTTCATTAGCAAACTTGCAGTGGCTCTCCTGCAAGGCTACATGGACTATTGCACTCTTTCTTTAAATCTGAAAGTGATTTAAATAGCACCTCCACCCCCAACCCCTCTCAGAGAAGCCCCAGCGCCTCCGACAAGAATACTGAATATAGTATAGATGCAAATTGGGTAAAAAAAAAGAAAAAGAAAAACATGAGTGAAGGCTAGTCAGACAGTTAAGTATCACTTTCAGAAAAAGTAAAGAGTAAAAAGTCTAAAAGAAGAGGCTTTTCCAGGAGAAATTCTACTGACAACTTGTTGCTTTAAGTATCAGTCACCAGACCTGATTCTGGGGCTCGTTGTGGGATGGCAAGTTCTCATTTCCAGTTTGGCTGTGAACCTTCATGACCATGTTTTACTGTCGTCAATTAGCAGAAAGCATGTTCAGCCTGCTTGCTCACACACACTTCACTGATGGGGAGAGTTATGCTCTCACGGGTCATTTGCTCTTCAGCTAATTGGGCTTTAAATCATGCCCTCCAGACCAGCTCAACACTGAGGGCACGAAGAGCCTGAGGCCTACTGCAGTGCAGGCACCACAGACAAACAGACAACAGTCCTTCAGGCAAAATTTGAATAAATACATTCATAGTTAATGGAATTAAGCGAGGAGTCAGCACTGATTATCAAAATCATTAATACTTGTCCAAATTTTCAATGAAAATGAATCTTATGTGAACCTCATATGTCAATTTTTCATTTGTTTTTTAGTTTTTTGGAAGTGAGAATAAATTTGATAAAAAGTGACTTTGGCAAAGGTCAGATTGGTTTAGCCAGACTGCTTCCTCAGAGCATCTTCAAAGGGCTTGTGGGATGCTCCTGGTCACCAGTGATGAGCCTACTGACAGCGAGGAGGATGTTAAGACTTATTTATTCACAAGAGCAGCAAAGGTTCCTTGTCTGGATTGCAATGGGCAGAATGGATACTGTGGAAGAAGTCTCTGAAAGTTTTAATGCTAGTTATGTATCACAACACACAGTGCATCACAGTCTGCTGAGTATGGAGCTGTATAACTACAGACTGGTGAGAATGCCTATGCTAACCCCTGTCCATCACTGAACGCACACAAAATGGACAAGGCCTACCTGAACATGAAAGCGGTGGAAGATGGCTAGGATAACTAGGTACGTGTGCCAAGTGATGGCACCAGGATCCACTGTGGGAAGAATAATGTCTAACAGTATAACCCTAGAAGGCCCTGGGTTCAATTCCTATCTGCATGTAGTTGCATGTTCTTCCTGTAAGCAACAGGTTTAGGATAAGTAGTTAAAATAATGAATGAGTGGACAAACAAATGAACAAACTAATGAACAAACAAACAAACGAATGAATTAATGAATGAATATAACCTGAAAAGCTTTATTTTGACCATGTCTATTATTGCTCTATTCATTATGACGTGTTCATAAAATGTAAAGTGTGGCTGACATTTTCAAATTGCATTTAAAAAGTAACAAGCAAAACTTGTCTGGGCCCTTGTGACCTTAACAATATGTTAGAATGATCATTTATAACATAACATATTACTTAATATTCACAGTACCATATATATAGCTTCTGTCTCACTATGAGGATGGCCTTAAAAGCCCGCCTTTCAGAGCAGTTTTTCTGTAGAAGGTCAAATGACCCATATTTGTAACCTCTCCTGCTTTCTCCTACTTACCTCATTCAATATTCCATCTGAGCCTTGCTGCATAGCAGGCCCTGCTGGTCTGAAATGCACCAAGGCATCTTCTCTAAGCCCTTTACAAATCCACCATATCGCTGCCAAATGCCACCCCATATTGGTGCAATTGAAGAAAATTGTCTTGATTGAGTGTGAGCCAGTGATATTTACTCTGCAGCTTTTGGGAATGCAGATGGCAAAACTCAATCAGTCAGCAGGAGCTAATCGAGCCGAGTGTTGCCCGCAATTTTGCTGAAGGCCCCAAATCCCCATTGATCTAGCAGAGAGGGGCAGTCGAGGTGGCTTGTAGGATTGCAGCTTGCATTGAATGGCCATTGCTCTGGTAAAGAGAGCTTGTGAGAGACTGGAGATAATGGTATAGATTTACACAAGAGCTGTACATCTGCAATTAGCACTCCCCTCCACTGCTTTAAATCAGCACCCTGATGATCCATAGCATGCACCATTATTCAGCCATGGCAGCGCTGGAGGAACACTCATACCAAACACACACACAAATGCCACAGACATTGAGGCACACACATGAATGTTGATCTAGATAAATAAAGCATCTTGATAAATCATATTAAATTAATGGATGGAATCTGTCATGACAACTCATAACAGCATATAGCACTGAATTAAAAAATGTGCATCAGTTTTACATTAGCAAAGCGCATTACATCAATTCAGACTTGCCTTTTTTTTCACTTACTTTTGGTAATAAATGTGTTACTGTAGTACATTTGATCCATATACAAATGATGTAGGCATTCTAATCAAGTCATTTCAATGAGCCACTTTTTCACTGCACAGTTTTATCTCTTCAGACCTCTCAGCGTTCAAAACAAACAGTTTCTGCATATGTAATTTGAACATTTGTTTAATTGACTTGCTCACTTCACATTTCACAGGCACAATCAAACAGAACAGATTCTGAACAAACTGTTCCATCACCTTCACAAACATGGCTCACAGCTATGACAGCCCTAAGCTTTCAACACTGATGTGTTCGGGAAGTGATCAGTGTGTATAGGCAATGTGAGCGGCTGTCACACTTTTGATTGCTTAAGCACATCTGAGCTACACTAAATGATTTAAAAAATGATTGGGTGTTCTAACCCTTTCAGAACCAAATTATGGTCTGAGGATATATTGGATTTAATGCTCTAACTATAGATTTAAGTGCTGTTAGAAGCATTTAAAAATTGTGAAAGCTCCCAGCATTTACAATAATTTATTCATAGAACATGTACAGTTCTGTTCATGAAGTAATATGCCTCCAGACATTACAGACTTAGTTGCAGAATGCTAAAGATGCATGCCTATATACGAATGTATTTAATAACCAA
Organism: Brachypetersius gabonensis; assembly: GCA_037577145.1. Taxonomy (NCBI): domain Eukaryota; kingdom Metazoa; phylum Chordata; class Actinopteri; order Characiformes; family Alestidae; genus Brachypetersius; species Brachypetersius gabonensis. The sequence continues at coordinate 12,618,701 of JBBJLR010000018.1, forward strand.
CAATACCATGTGTTTACATACAGTTTGAGTGTTCATGCTACGTATCTTAATCTGCTATGTTTTTGTGCGTGTGTGTGTGTATGCGTGCTTTATCTCCTTTCCAACATGTACAATAACGAACTGTAAATGAAGACAATTTGACCAGCTCACCAACATGCTACTGAATAATCTTTTGCTTTTATGTTGTGTAAAGTGCTGACACCATAGATGTGATGTCTTTTGGACGGGTCACAAGTTTTCAACGTCTTTACTTATGACTAAATAACTTGGTTGCCTGAAAACGTTCATTTTATTGAATGTATTATGAGTTAATGAAGTGGCATTTGACAAACTGTAGATGGTACAAGATCTTTATACTCCTCAAACTCAAAAATGGACAGGACATTTGTGTAAAAAGTAAATGTATTATCTATGCACCGTTAGTCATAATAAACTGAGATATGCTCAGAAAAGTCTATATGCTCGCTAACAGGTCTGTTACAGGTCTAGAAATGCACCTGCAGAACGAATAAGAATAAGTATACTTTACTGCATTCAGTGGAGTCATTTGACATATTTTCGATCTAATTAGCAACTGTATTGAAGCATACAGTTTGCCTGTAATTATTGTACTGCTAATGTAGCCTTTGTAACATTTTAGATTAGTTTAAGATAATCGATTGCTCCTATCCTATCCTATGTACTCCTGAATGTATATGACACAAACCTGTTGATTAAAACAGATAAAATGTGCATTTTGTTTTATACACAGTAATATGACACAAACCTGTTGGTTATAACAGATAAAAGGTGCCTTTGTTTTGTGTTGTTATTTTAAGTTTGCATGGTGGTCAGAGGTTATAATGAGTTTACTACATAGAACAGATCTGACATAGCTGCTTGCTCATATATGTGTACAAAGAGATATTGTCCAGTATGTGAAATATGTCTTATAGCAATTCATCATTTTGTTTTCACTTTTATTTAACTATTAAGCAATGTAAATGAACTCTTGGAGATTTTAGATCATCAAAAGACAGAGCCAGACAGAGCCAGCCACTCCGATGTTTACTCATGTAGTATTTATGAAACACTTCGGCTCCGTCCATGACAAGAGACCGACAGCAGCATCTTACAACAAAGCACAAGTCAGAGAAAACATAATTGACTATGATGCAGTATGTGTTGCTGAGGTAAGTAGCTGTAAAGGTGCAGTAAGTAACGCTCAGAAGCACAGAAGATTAGGGCCTGAAATGAGCTGAATATACGTGCGGAGAAAAATCTGCATTTTGGGCTTTTGCATTTGTCTCACATCTCCAGAGCGCTACCACACATCACACTGAGAGCTTCTGCTTTCATCTCACACATAGCCCACACACTTTTACACTGAAAGCCACAGCTGATAATGTATTTTCTTTCATCCATCTCTTTTGCTCTCGTTTTCTCATCTAGTCTTCCTCTGTTCCAAAAAATGCTCGCATTCCCTCTTCACCCTTTAACCCCTTACTCTGCATGGATCTGTATGTGGACCCACAAAATAATATAATGTATTATTAACATAGTATTTACCACAGAAATTGTATTATTAGTCTAGACCAGTGTTTTAAAGGAATAGTCCGGTGTTTTTGACCTTTATCTGCTGATTCTGTAGCAAACAGTAAATTTCCATAATAATTTGGATGTATTCCTCTGTACTTAGAGAAGAACAGAAAGCCTGTTGACTTAAAACACAGTTATGTGAGAAGCCAACAGGCAGGCACTGAAGCATCTGCCCACAGGCTCCTATTATTAGTGTGCTTTTGGCCATTGGGTGTTCCAATATTTTCCATTCCTTTCATATGTATTGTCTGTTGTAAGTGACTGTACAGTAAAGTACCTGGATTCAGTTCACTTATTTTCACTTATTTTGATAACAAATTACTTATTTTTAAACTAATTTAGTTTAAAGTAGTCACTGACTCTTTGTCTTTCTCTTAACTGCCTGTTTCTCTTTTTATATCCTTTCCTACCATGTCCTCTCTTGTTTTAGCATGCATCGCTAGCTGTCTTGCTATTATTAGGCCATGTACATCAAGGTTAACCAGCCTGACGCTTTCTGACACGTTTACTCGCACATTTAGGCGGCCTTGTCATCTCTGAGTGGTCGTGAGCAGGCCAGGAATGTGATAGGTCATGCCTTCATATGCCATCCGCTGCTATCTGTGTCATCTGCGCCCCAGCCAGGTCTAGGCCCTTATCACCTGGCCGAGGTTGCGGAGAGCACAACTGTCAGCAAGTGGCCCAGTGCTGCTTCGAATGTGTTTCAGGGCCATAACTTTCAACAGTTCAATGTGTAGGCCAAAGATACGATTGTGAACACGCATCAGTCATGTCGGCAAGGGTCAGCGGCAGTCTGAATACAGGGCCGGGTCCGCCTCTGAAGAGCTGATGTGGGCGAAGAGGATTGATGGTGAGCTCTAGCACACATAACAGATGGCCACTCAAGCCCCTGAGAGGTATTTTCTGTCCACAAAGACACCTCACTTGAGCTCAGCCTTCATTCATGGGGCCCAGAGTAATATTATTTTCATTGTACTGGGAGGAGACCAAACTTATGGTTGTTGTGTGGCGTGTCTACGAAGCCACCACTCCATCTGATTTATACCTCTTTGCCTCCTTCTATTTGCTTCCTCTCTCTCTCTTCCTCTCCCCACACTCCCTGCAGCCCACCCGTGTGATTAATGTTTTTCATTTGATGTCCTCCTTCGCGCCTCCACCGAGTACCAGCAAATAAAACTTCCAGCCAGTGCGCGCAAATTGTCTCTCAAAAGAGCAGTAAAAGAGCGAGCGAGAGAGAAAGAGAGGGAGAGAGACATAGGGGGAAGAGGGTGCACATCATAGATCCGCAAATGTAGCCTTTCGGAAAGAGGAGCATTTGCGGAGAGAAACATTTGCTGTGGGGGAAGTGTTTCTCAGCATACGGGACTCCTCCCTGGAGAAATCCCCCTGTTGCTAATATGCAGTTATTGCAATTGCCAACGGCGCTGTCCAAATTAAAGCGTGAACATGGGGAGCACTTCAAACCCCTCCATTCCCACAGATAACAGCATTTCCCAGGGTCCCTCGCTCTGTTAGTTGCTGTTTTGTTTTCAGTAGTAAATAAATAAATAAATAAATAAATAAACAACTAGCTGCAGTCCTGTTTTCACTTTAATAGATATAGCACCTGAATATGACCCTCGCCATAGACAAAGATAAGTTTTTGTTTTACTATGTGATAGTAATATAAGTTCACCATTAATTAAATAATGTTTGTAAAGGATGCCAGTGCGTTATTCACAATAACAATACAATGCTTGATTACTACTTTTATATCTAAATGAACTGTTTTAGTTACCAGTGAAGCGTAATCTTAATGTTTCAGCATACCAAGACATCTTGAACAACGGCATGCTTCTAGCTTTGTGGACACAGTTTGGGGAAGAGCCTTTTCTATTCCAGCCTGACTGTGTCCCAGTGGAATTAACTGTGGGATGAACTGTGAGCCAGGCCTTCTTGTCCAACATCAGGGCCTGACCTAATAAACGCTCTACACAATGAATGGGCTAATTCCAAAACATGTTGGAGAGATTTCAAAGTAGAGTCAAAACTGTTATAGCTGTGTATTTGAATGCAATGTCACTGCAGTTTACAGTTGTGGCAAAAGGAACCTTGTCTGAAATATTTAATTCCTCTAAAATCACCTGAAACATTGTTTTAACACGGGTATTACAGGTAAAGGTATTACAAACTGCCTAATATGTTGTTAAAAACACACACATTATATTGCAAAATAGTCAAATTTGTGAGTTAAATAAATAACATTTCTGCTTAAGAGTGGGTTGACATGTGTTTATTGTCAATATAAATATAGTTTTTTTCATTGTAAACAACCTCTGGTTCCAGTCACCACTAGAGGCGGTCTGCGATCAGAAAGTCCAGGATTGATTCCCAAGACTGCTAGGCACCACTGAGGTATCCTGAGCAAGGTTCCGTCCCCACACACTGCTCCCCGGGCGCTGTGTTCCTGGCTGCCCCCTGCTTCACTTGGTGAATGGGTTAAATGCAG
>JBBJLR010000018.1:12651518-12662078 GCA_037577145.1 Brachypetersius gabonensis
GAGAGAGAGAGAGAGAGAGAGAGAGAGAGAGAGAGAGAGAGAGAGAGAGAGAGAGAGAGAGAGAGAGAGAGATTCTTAAGTGAAGATTCATGATTATGGTACATAGGAATGGATCTCATTTTGTCCTTTTCTCAAAAAAATGCTGCTCAAGCAAAATTGAACCAAGGAAGACACTCAATTCTGATCAAAGTCAATATAGGAGTTCTAAGCCACTCAATAAGCAGAGTGTTAAATGTTACAAATAGAGTAAAGGGCTTCTGCTTCTTCACCCTGACTCCAAACCACATTCCAACCCTGATTACAGCCATGATGGAAACAGAGGGAGAAAGAGATGGGGGCAGGGAGTGAGTGAGAGACAATGAAATACAGAGAGAGAGAGAGAGAGAGAGAGAGAGAGAGAGAGGTAAAGGGAATGAGAAAGAGAGTGAGAGAGAAAGCAAGAAGAGAGAGAAAGAATGAGAGAGAGAGAGACAGAGAGGGAGAGAGAGAAAGCAAGAAGAGAGAGAAAGAATGAGAGAGAGAGAGACAGAGAGGGAGAGAGAGACAGGAGAAAGAGGGCTATAACATGAAGCAAGCCCAACAAACTCACACAATGATGAAGTTTTATTTTCATTATGGACTTTTTAACCAAATAATTATGACAGAAGTAAGGCCATCGCTGCTTTCAGTGCTCATGAAGATGAATGGAAAAAACAGGGGAGCATATGGACATGAGAGGCTATAAACACTTTTAACAGTCTTAGTAGATGAATATTAATTTAAAACAATATTAGCAGTAACTAACCATTTCTAATGTCCACATTTAAGTCAAATAAGCTGTCCTGACCATAGATACTTTAGCTTTAAAAGGTGTTCTGACTAAAATGTCTCTTCTGTTTTTCTTCTCTGATTGCTGGAAAAATAATGGGGATGCAGCCATCTGGAGATGTCTTCTCCCTCTTCCCTCAAGAAATGTCTTCTCCCACATCCCTCTTCAGTTTACAGAAAATATGATCACTGTATCCAATCCAATGCCTTCCACCTGCCACCAGATTCACTTCATTTCTTTAAACAAGACCAGGGAATGTTTGGGCTCTCTACGAAAGGACTTTGGAATATTCTGGAAAGGAATATTCTGTACCCAAATTTTGGAATGCAACCTTTTCTTCCCTGCCTATTCGAAACAAGTCTCTGGAGAATAAACTGAAAGTTTCAGTAAGATAGAAAATTCTTTCATGTCTGATGTCAAAATTCTTAAATGTCTAATGAGAGAATTTCTGATGTTAGAATTCTTTCATGTCTGGTGTCAAAATTCTTAAATGCCTTTATCAGAAAACACGATTTATTCTATTTTATCAATTATATTTTGTGAAACTTTTAAAAAGGTACTGTTTTATAGGCTTACCTTACCTATCTAAACTGTTACTGTAATAGACCAGTATGAGGCTGTCTCCAGTTGTTAATGGGATGTGTGAGTGTGAAAAAGGTTTCAAGAATATCTGCACCATACAAAGGTTCTATACTAAAATGCTTTCCTTAGAACCAAACATATAAACCAGCAACCATCTTCTTTTGACTGATTAGTTAAAGTAAAGTGGCCCTTTATGCATGAACACACCACAGCAAACAGTATGAACAATGCAAAATTCTTTCTATGCATGTAACCCATTCACCAAGTGAAGCTGTTAGTCTGCAACCAACAAGGGTGTGCCCAGGGAGCAGTGTGTGGGGACGGTACCTTGCCCAAGGAAACATCAGTGGTACCACTAGCAATCCTGGGATTTGAACCCACAACCTTCTGATCACTGGGACAACTCTCTAACCACCAGGCCACCAGCTGTCCCATGCATTTACTGCATTGTGCAAAAGTCCTACATATTTCTTAGCTCTTGTTTCTCTACTAAAGTTCATTACTGTTTTCCAATCACTATTACTAACTTCTCTTTATCCATTTGAATTAAACATAGTGGAGCAGATTTCCAGATAGGGATTATGCATTGTCCTGGACTACACTGTTTTATGAATGGAGATTTTCCTTTGAAAGAGAAATATAGCTGAGGATAGTCTTAATCCCTGTCTAGGAAACTGGATCACTGTTGTGCATTTAAGACATGATTTCTTAAATGATATCTGTTCTGATAGCTGCCCTACATTGTCCCTATGTTCAAAATCCTGAAACATTTCTTAGAACTTCAGTGTGAATAGGCAGAGCTGGATTACAATGTAAATGTCTTGGCTTTTGTGACAACACCGGTAAATTCTATATCGACTGTTTTTGCAGCTTTGTTCTCATATATGGATCATATGCACATTAATCATGTTTACATACAGTACAGATCGTGACAACTACATTCATTCCTTGTCCAAAAAGTAGAGAAAACATTGGCTTTTAATAATATAAGCCCTTTTGTTTCCATCAAAACTGCCATTAATTAAAATAATTCATTTTATAGGATAAGAAAAATAAAACATGAAACCAGAACAGATGGCTTTGTGTGTTTACCTACTTTTTCTACATCAAAAGATTTTATTCTTTCAGGCAAAGTATTAGGTCTTGCTAGCAGGATTCACTCAGAGTGCCTACATTTACAGAAACAGCAGTGACAGACAGGTTGTCAGGGTTATTTGCATATATGTATTCTTGTGCAAGCTGTTCAGGCGAGGTTGTAAGGCAGAATGCCTAAGTATCTCCTTGTCCTGTGAAAGAATTCAGCTCGACAGGGTACACTGATCATCCTCAATTTCTCCTTTCCTTCTAAAAGGGCTGAAAGCAGTCCTGAAATTTGCATGAAGTTTATACATGATCTACTGTGGCAGAAAAGTAAAAGAATGGCAAATGATGCACTAAGTTGCGCAATTTTCCTCCAGAACATCTCGGTGTCTTACAGTGCAAATCACCAGCATTAAATTATACCCAGAAAATACGTCTTTATACCCAAAGAGCTGCACTGCGCTGAGTACAGCTCAGCAGAGGATAATCTAACATGGAGATCTTCTCTGCAAAATGAGAAACTGGACAACCTGCTTCTTCTCCATTATGGCACGTCATGTTGTTTCTGGCATAACAAGTGTATCTTTCAATGATTCAAGTCGTACATGCTGCATTAGACATTGTGTCATGTTGACAGGCAAAGGCCTAGACTGAAAATGCGGTGGGGAAAAAAGTGAGAATCTGACAGAAAGGATGAAAAAGTAATGAGTGGAAGAACTAAAGGAGGCATCTGTCTGACAATAGGCAGCACTCTGTCAAACTTTTAAAATAACATTTGACACCATGAAACATTTACATCCAGAAACAGGCCAAAGCATCTACAAAGCCCATTTTTCCCTTTAATAAAATCTGCGAGCTGCTCGGCCGTAACCCTGGTTAGGGGGATGAGGAACATGAATGTTTTATCACTGAGAGCTTGTAATCACAACACATCCCCATGGAACATGCAACCACTTAGGAGAATTACATAAACGCTGTTAAAACGTCTCCACATCAAGGGGGGGCAGGCAAAAATGTTCCACTAAAATGGATTCTTTTACAGCTGAAATTGAAGGCCCTTTCAGTGCAACATGCTGAATATGTGTGTCCCAATGTGCAGGTCAAAAGATATTTAACATGCAAAAAGCTGTTGCTGGAACATGACAGGGTTTCTTTTCTCTGAGGGAGAAAGCACATTATCCCATGCAGCCTAAATGGATCCTGCAATGCCCTAATCCAGTGAACTAGGGCATATTAAGACTTACCAGGGCAATTTGCAGCTTTGGATGTGGCACCAAATGTCAAACATAATATGACTGCAATTTGGTTAAGCAAATAATGACTAAGATACCACTAATAAGGTTTATTTCAATATAGTAAGGCATCATCAAGTTAACATCATCCACTTAAAGAGACTATAGCCCCGTCACCTACATTAAATTGAAGGTTTATCTTCAACTTAATGAGCTGCAAACTAATTAAAAATAATTGCTAACTTTGTTCTAGTGACATGTTTAATTCAAGTATTACATACCATCAGTGTATAGAATGGGGAAAGATAGGGAAAACGCGCCTGTTTTCTTACATTCACAACAGATCATGAATCAAAACTCTGCTAGCAACAAATATATTATTTTAAAGGGCCAGTATTATACAGTTTTCTTGTATTTTATTATTATTTTCCTTCAATTTCCCTTCATGTGCTATCATTGTCAAAAAAACATTTGTTTATTTTGCACAACCATTTTCCAAACTATTTAACTATAAGAATGAAACATTTTTATTACTGTCTTTAAGACTGATTGATGTCTGTTTCAACTGGCTGCCCTGTATTGTGCCTCATTCAAAAAGTAAGCTTGATGTGAAAGGGTGGAGCTAAATTGCTGGTGTATAAGCATTTGTGACATCATTAAAACAACACAGTCAAAAATGTCATGTTTTTGCGGCTTAGTTTTCAGTCATATTTTCCTAGATATACTTTTAGTTGTCCAACAGAGTCCACCAAGTATATTTGGTGAGAAACGAGACTAAATCAGGCCCTACAAACTTCACTTACGCGTGTGTGCCTCTACTCCATTTTACTTGCGTTCCAGCTAAGCAGGGAATTAAAAGGCAAAAAGAACAGATCGATGTTGTTTTATTTTTCTGCTCCTGAATGGGACACCCTGGAGTATTGAAATATATGTCCTTTAATTAGAGACAGACCCATAATGAGCCTAGCTTGGGCCCAAAAAAAAAAGTTAACATCTAATTGAGAAGTGACGCAACATTTTAATTAGGTAAGGCAACAGACAAGCGGTTTTGTTGCCTGCCATCTCCTCCAGCTAAAAGATCTGAAAACATCATTAACTGTCTTCATTATCCATGGGGTTGTGCGGTCGATTGATCATGATTGATCAGCGGTTGGCACCCATGCCAGGGGCTTGAATGCAATAGGGCCTTGAAACCTAAATCAATCGAGGCGAGTAAAAGTCTGTCAAGGAGGCCCGAGCTGGGTACGACAAGTACAGAAACTCCACTGGTGACCTGAGGACAAGCCAACTGACTTCTTATCAGTGATACATTGCGCCCAGTTGCAATTTCACTGTCGCAGAGATAGCAAGAGAGGAGGCAGCTCAGTGATCAGCGTTGTCAGATTTGTACTGAGACATGGAATGTGTCTTTCTGAAAACTTCATAGATATCATGAGACTGCTGACCTTAGAGGATGGAGGTTAGGGTTTTGCTTTAATTTAGTCCTTTTTAAAGAAAAGCAATAAGGAAAGTAAGATTTTAACATTGAAATTTTGCACCCAAAACTGATCAGCAGATAAACTTTCATGTGGTTAAAAATGAAATACACTCTTAACAGTCTAAATTTCTTTACAGTTGTTACATTTGTTCAAATTTAACAAAAACATCTTTTAAAATAATAAAATAAATGTCTGGACAGAAACAACTAAAACAATAATGATGATGCAGTGTCATTAATTTACCAGAAATCTTTCACATCAGTGTGTGGCATTGGTAGATGATCAGTAATTTCATGCACCACTCTTAATATTGAAATTGATCAAACAATACACAGTTTGGGGGGTCACATTTTGTAGTAGAACAAGAGGTTTCACACTTACATACAGAAGAATTCCATTTCATAATCCCACAACGACTTGTTCTCACCTTATTCTCACCTTTCACAGTCCAAGTTCCATCAGTGCTGGGATTCAGTTTTTGGATTGTAGTAGAATTGTAGTTTTGGGACATGAAGCTTTTAGCACTGAGCTGCTGCCACTGCCAGCACTGTGGATAAATAAAGAACTGAAAGACGCTTTGTGTGTGGGTGTAGATTTATGCACGGCATTGATATTCACACAACAGCACTGTGGTAAGAATCAGGCCTTGAAAATGTTTTTTTTTTTTAAAGTGTAACTTTCCTTTTTGAGTTTCTGTATGCCGTAAACTATTTTTAAAATATTTTAGCAGGTTGGTAAAGATTAGAGTGAGGAACAGTAACTGGTAGTAGTCGTGTATTTGCATTAAATGCTGATGGACTGTATGACCTGACTATGTGATCACTATGACATCTTTCTGGACATTCTCTAAATTGTGGTTTAAATAAGGTGAGTGATTCAAGAAAAGTGTGCAATTCAATCTGAAAATAATCCACAAAATCTTGTCGCCAAGCCACGTTTTTAACCTTGCTTGCATTTCAGTATGACAAACACATCCACATAAAAGCTTCCACTCATGCACTGCACCCAAGCATTACTCAGTAGAATATAAATGTCAAAATGTTTTTCTTTAATAAATCTTGACTTAACTTGTCATTTGGAAAAAGATACTTTATACATATTTGACTTTTTGTGTCTTACAGTGAATGTTCTTTGTTTTATCAGTTTGCCAGTACAATTAAGCTTTGGCTTAAGACTTTGGGAAATTAATCAAAGTGGCAAAAAATGTTTCTGTAAGAAACTGTTTACATTTATCTGTAGTTCTTTACTTCAACCTGCCCAGTTCACTTTCACTTTCAGGAGGCACCGTCCAATAACTGTCACTGTTGGAAAAAACACATCCATCCATTATCTGGGGGTTGCTGGAGCCTACATCAGCAGTCACAGTGTGAAAGACAGAGAAACACCATGGGCAGGTCCATCACATGGCAGACACACAGACCAATACTTTTACACCTACAGGCAATTTAGTATCTCCAATTCATCTGATGTGGATATATTTGGAAAATGGGAGGAAACCGGAGTACCAGGTGGATGCCCCCCCACACACACTGGAACATGCAAACTCTAAATAAATGAGCCCTCAAAGGGAATCAAACACAGGACCTTGCTGCGACAGCACTATCCGAGGCACCACTGTGCCGCTGGAATATAATACATATCCAGAATGGTCACTTTACTGGAGAAGAAAGATGAATATATAGAATGGACATATATTCTATATAAAATTAATATAATTAGAACACAATATAACCAAATGACAGGTGTGTTCAAACCATGTAAAAATGATTTGAGGTGAGCAATCATCATGTTAAACCTGCAGAGTCCAGTACCTTCAGAGGTAAAAACTGAGTGACGCAACTGTCTATGAGTTGGCCCCGTCCTCGAGTGACTGCAAGCTCGATCCCTGACAGTGCATAATGCTGCAACCGAAAGAGCATGATTGACTTGAATCAGCAACAGTGGTGAACTGTGCAATAATGAGAAACTGTTTAGTCTACTGTATTCCAGGCCAAATAGAATGGACTGACAAGAGCAAATATAAAATGATTTTATATTTTCCACCGTCTGAGGCAAACCACAATAGACTAGAATAGAATGTCCCTCCCTTTCTCTTCATCTTCAGGAAGATGGCCCAGCAGAACTGGCAGTCAGTGCTCTCCTCTAGCGTGTGGAGTGGTCTAGTAATGTTGCATTTGTGGCAGTCTGAAAAGCTGGTGGTGTCATGTGACTGGGGGAGTCTTAGTTAGTGGGTGGGAGTGAAGATGACTAAACTTGGCAGAAAACAATACAATTAAATGGTGGTGATTCTTGGCACCTCTGGGAAGAACTTTAAAATGGTTATAATACTTTATAATGCTTCTTTAAATGGGATGCAAGTGTAGGAAAACAGTTTCCCCTTTGTCCTTCAGTAATATCAGCAAAGGCTTCTTCTGTTTCATTGCTCCAGAAACTCTTTTCAGCATTTATAAGAGTGTACTATTGTTGAGAACAAAATAATGAAATGAAAGAGGAAAAAAAAATGTTTTGCTTTTGTAAGTAAAAAAACCTCTAAAAACAGATTTAATTGGTACTGAAAAGTACTGAATCTGCTAAGCATCCGTAGTAATAGCTGCATCAATATGTTTAGCAATAATGAAGAAATTTGTAATTAAAAAAGTCATTACTTCTTCCCTCTTTCCATTTTCTCCTTAAAGGATCAGGAGCCAGAAACGATGCTACAAATAGGCTGTTTGTTTATTCTATTTTAGTTGCGTTTCTACAAATTGGCTAAGAGAGATGCTGCTGGAGGACCTTCGGTGAGCGGCAGTGATAAATGTCATTCAGTGCCTTTCTCTCCAATGACATTCTGACTGTTCTACATCCAGCCCTGTATCTTGGTGTGTATTTCATGTACGTGTTTAATGTGTGCCTTTATGTGGTATGTTCCACAAATCGATGTGTTCCCTTTCTCAAAGACAGTACTGCATGGTGTTGGTCACTGCACAGTGGTTTCTTATTCATTGATCGTGTTCATGGATCAGTTGTTAAGAACAGAAAATCCTGCCCTCTAAGCAAACTTGCCTGCTTTGTTGGTTTGTTTAGTGAGTAGCTCTCTTTTCATTAATGCCTAAGAGCTTTTAGAAAGATCAGCTGAAAAGACCCAAATCAAACATCTACTAACCTCACAGTGCCTAATAGAATATTGCACTTGTACCCTGAAATTAATTTGTACACCTTTCTAGGAAATAAGTCATACTGTTTAGATTAAGACTTTTATTTCTCACATTCGGGAATTCTTTTCATCGAGTACCAAGAAGCTTCTACCATTCAGTTGTGGGAACCAAAATTAAACCATTTAAGAATCTCAAAGTGCCAAATAAGTGTAGCACTTTCCAATTGATGAGAATATGCATAAACAACTTTATATGAAATGACTCAAATTAAAATTCAGACGGGCAAGACTGGCATTCAGAGCATTTTAATAGCCAAGTCTATAAGTAATCCCATCATTTTTCAGCGAGTTTCACTTTGTCATTTCATTTCACACATATTCTTCGGTCTAAGATATAATTCCAGCAAGCGGTCTTTCAACAGAATATTAAATTTGTTTGTTTTTTTCCCACTTCTGTTGTCTTCACTCCAACCTCATCTTTTTCCAAATATGCTAATTCATAATTATGAATAATGTTTTTTTCTATGACTTACAACCCTAAAGCATAATAGATTCACTCTCATGTTTAACACTTGGCAAAGAGAGCTTTTATTGAAATCTTTTTTTTTCCTCCAAACTCTTGATGAGAATGTAAGTGATAAAAGTGCTTTTTCATCAAATCACATCACATGATTACAAACTTCCTCTAAGTGTTGTTCCGCATAATTCAATCATTGTTTTTTTGTGAGTAAATTATAGTTAGGGTTACCTACTGGTGATTCTTCTGTGTTTGTACTGCACAGTGGGCCAGGTTTGCTTTGTGTGCCTGACCAGCTTACAAGCATTTTCTTCAGACATTCCTCTTGGTCTTCTAGATCTTGTCTTGATCGCAAGGGTTCCCCTTAACTTCCATTTCTTAATGGCCTTTGGACACTGAATAATTCATGCAGGAGGTATTTAGATGTGTTTTATTGTCTTTTCTTGCTTTGTAAAAGTCTATTGTTTTTAGTTTCACATCCCCTGTCCGTCACTGAGATAAACCCATGGCTTCTGAGACTCATTACTTATTTTATTGTGCTCTGGAACAGTCTATACCTGACTTGGATTACTTGGATTAAGGCCTAGTGAGTAAAATAAGTTTTAAGGCCTAACAAAAACTATACAAGTGGATAAACAAAAGGGTAGTAAAGAATTTTGTAGTATGACAGGACACGTCATCCTGCTGAAAGAAGCCACTGCCATTAGGAAATACCATTGCCATGAGGGGGTGTACTTGGTCTGCAACAATGTCTAGGTTTTATGGCATTTTTATGGCATTTATCAGACGCTTTTATCCAAAGCGACTTTCATTCCCTAACTACAGGGGACTGTCTCCCTTGAGCAACTTGCTCAGGGACCCAGTGGTGGTGCTGAAGGTAGGATTCGAACCCATGACCTCTTGGGCCAGAGGCAAGTATTCTACCCACTAAGCTAACGCCACCCAATTTAACTTATCAATGTAATATCCACACGAGTTGAAAAACATCCCACTGCTAGCTTGCCTTGGTGTCCATGGACCACTTTTGGTAGGTACTGAGCACTGTAGATTGGGAACAGCCCACAAGACCTGGTGTTTTGAAGCTACTTTGTCTCAGCCACCTTGACATTATAAACTAGATCCTTACGTTCGCTCATTTTCTTGCTTTCTACACATCAGCTTTAATAATGGACTGTTTACTTGTAGCCTAATATTCCCCATGCTTTAACCTGCTCCACAACAAGATAGCCAATGTATGTTTTTTTAAAAAAAATAAAATAATTAATATATATATATATATATATATGACTGCTTTCAAATATTGTAGAAATAATTTATGCATGTATTTGTATAGGTTAATAGATTTATTCATATACATACACACAAACTATATTTTTGTATTATTGATATAGTGTACTTTTTATAGGTGTTATAGGTGCTCATTTTTAGAACAGGTCCAAGAGCTACTCATGTGGTCCTTGGGGGCACGGGAAACACGTTAGTGACCCCTGTCCTAAACCATTAAGCATAAATGATCTTATCTTAGACAGTTATCAAAATGTTATAGTCCATTCTCATGTTGTTCTTTATGCCTGACACGCAGTGTTGTGCTAGTTACTTTCAAAATGTTATACATTACAGATTACTTGTTACAGTCATTTAAAAGTAATCCTCTATATTTCAATATTACAGTCTCAGAAATGTAATACGTTACATGACTCCTGTATTACTTTTGAGTTACTTTCACCAAC
>JBBJLR010000018.1:12663763-12675634 GCA_037577145.1 Brachypetersius gabonensis
CTGGTCCTTGTCAAGTCTGAAATAGACTTTGAACCTCCCGTTGTCCAGGCGGAGCTCCTGGGTCAGCTGGTGAAATTCCCCGTGTTTTTTTATGTTTTTGAAGAATGGGGTGCACCCAAACACTACGCCATTTTTTTCTTTTCTGCGTAAATAAATAGTGTAGCAGAGCTACAGCAAGGGTTTTTCGTTGGTGGAAATCCATTGTTGAAATTAATGGAGAGTGTGGCTGATGGTTGCTCAGCAACAACAAACATTCCCGGAGTGCAAGCGCCCGAGCGCTTTTGAAAAAAAGAAGAAAGCGACGCGCCTCGCAATTTCCATGCGTTTTTAGGCGAGATACGTGAACGGCCTCTTACAAAATAAGTTCCAGCAGGAAATGGGAGATGATGAATGACACGCGTCTATTCACTGACCACGAACAGGAAATTTTTGTTAATGTCTCGCGGGCAAAAACTTCGTTGTAAAGCAAGTATTACTGAATATGTAGGGAGTAAAATATTACTGAAAATTGATTAGTAATGCCTTACACTACTGAGTTACAGCAAAAAGTAATACGTTACTGTAATACATTACTTTTGTAACGCATTACTCCCAACACTGCTGACACGCAACAAGTCCAAAGAACTACACCATTAAATTGCCATTTATATAATCAAGTAATGTCTCAGTATATATGTAGCTACATTAAAGTCTTTAATGATGATTAAATGCCTAGGTGAAAATAAAATGGGAAATAAATATTTGATAGAAAGAGGAATAGGTTTCATCATTTTGCTCTCATTATCACTGCCTGTGTTCTCCTCTCCAAAAGCTCTCAAATGATGCAATTATACCCTGCGAGTCTTTGAACATTTCATCCAGACAAACACATGAAATCTTTCTAATTGAATATAATCACTGTTTAGACAGGGCTCTATATTTGTGCCTTTTTGTATTTCACTTTTCCAGTAAAAGGAAAATAGATATAATTCACTGTACTTTCTTTTATTCCTTCACTCCTCCACTCTTCTGCGTCTTCTCCCTCATCCTATATTCTCCGATTGTCTTACGTCTCCGCCCTCATGCTATATCCGTCCGTCTGGAGTGACAGGCTGTAGGCAGCTCCCTTTCCCTATTTTTCCACTGTCTGGGTTGTGATCAGAAATGTGTAACAACTCCTCGTGTCATGCTACTTAAACACCTTTCCATTCTGCTCCAGCCTGCTGGTTCGATACTTTATTGACAAGCGTCTTAAACTGAGACTTAGCAGGTGTAAACTCTTCCAATGCCTCGGTGACTGTGAGGACTGTGATAATGTGTTTTGATGCACTGATCCACCTCGAGAACAGCACAACACAATGATTACGTGTCAGTCAATGGCAAACATAATGTTTTAAAGTGCGATATTTCTCACATTTTCTTAACTGCCTTGTAGTGGAGTGGTAAATGGACCATGGAAAATCTGCACCATAGTATAGTTTGGTAATGTACACACATTGCATTACATACTAGAAATCTTATAGAGAGGTCTTATAAACCGTTCATGCAGCACTTAAGGTATTGATTTGGGATTGCAAATTATATCATGGATTACTTTATTATGCACACAGAACACCACCTGGAACACAGAAGTCGAGATTTATGCCTCAGTTGACCTTCATCGACAATTTTATTTCTTTTTTCTTTTTTCTATTTGTAAGAGAATCACAAAGTTAGAACCGATTACACATTTATTTGTGCAACTGAGGTTTTTATGGACAAACGAACAGGATGCAAGCAGTCCAAACAAAAGTGGTTCTTTTAAGAATCGTATGAATTTACAGTTATCAATCAATCAGATGTTTATGATTAAAGCTTGAACCCTTTTACATCCTTACAAGAACTAAGACTATTCTTTAAAATAAGGTGTTTAGATTTGAAGTGTCTGCTACAATTTCTCACGGAAAAAATGGAAAATGGAAAAAATGTCAAAATGTCAAAAAGAATATCTTTTTTTTAAATCCACTCAATAAAACTGGACTTCAATTAACAATGACCTAGGTGAGTTGTACAGAGTTGCCTGGAGGCAACTGTCTGTAATGGATTAGTAGGACTGTATGGTTATTTTGCTGCTTTCAGAGATCTAGTGATCAGTTATGAAACAGCTGGTTTGTGTGGGCTTTGAACGTTTGCCTCAGTGTCAGCCAGTCATCAACCATCAACCGTGTTATTTTTTTGAATTCCCCCCCACTTCCCTTCTCCGTTTTTTGTCGTTTACATAATTGCATTATGTAGGACGCTGGCCGCCAGGAGCGATTTCTCTCCTTGGAGCACTTGAGAGTATGAATGGGGAGGGATCTATTTCAGGAAATGGGTTAGTGGTAAGGGGAAGTAGCTTTTTGAATAAACAGAAATTCTTCATGGTGTGCTGTTTGTTCAGGCAGTGCATTTCCTGCACAGCAGTGTTCAGCCATGCAGTCCCTGCAGTGTACTGAATAGATGGTGGATATGGAAAAGGTGTGTACTTTGGTTGCAACTAATGCAAATGGGATTTGAATCTGCGTCCTGGGATGCTTTCGTTTTCAGTGAAAGAATGGTAGCGAGTGGGAGGTAGCTTAAATTTCATAACAGCCCTGGTGTCTTTTTTTTCCCCACTCCCAGGTATCATTTCATCTTAGACATTCATCTGCCATCAAAAGCGCTTCTGCTTAACAGAACAAAATGTCCAATGATCAACAGTTCACCAGCCAACACACTGGCCCTCTTTTAAATGTTATGAGCATCCGTCATGGCTAAAAATCCAATTATCAAAGATGCTAAAGTTACAATATAGACTTCGGCTGACTATATAACGGTGTCTGTAGAACCAAGTGAGAAATTGACCTACAAACATTCCTCATAATTGAATTTGGGATTTTTGATGATTTCATATGCAGAGATGGCATTTGTGTGATAAGCCATAAAATTTGCAAGGAGTCAGTGTTACTTTTACTGTGAGAAGAACTGCTCTGATTGGGTTTTGAAGAACTGGATTATGCACGCTCCGAGCCGCTCTAATTTGTTTTATTCTACTAATGCATTTTTTACTATCGAATAATGGGGAGAATAAACCTGCTAATATAAACTCTCATTTTGTTTGATTTTCCTCATGTTAGAGTCGAGCTGGAAGGATGCAAGAAATGAATTCGGGCAGAGGGGAGGGGAGAAAAGCGAGATAAAGCTGAAAATGAGAGAAATAGCTGTTAAGATGCTATGAGGTACGAAACTGGGTTAGTTAGTTTGATTATGCGCTTCGGTACGTCTCCATTCTCTATTATTCATACTACACCTTTAAAATGAAGATGCAATTTAGGCCCTTGCTGTCAAAGTCAGTCAGGGGCAGAAGAATGACGGGGCAGGCAGCATATTTCACGTAAAATGCCGTGTGGTGGAAGATAGACCCAAGTGCTCTGATATGTGACAGAACTGGAAAAGGGAGGTTAGTCGAGCAGTGGGACATCAATATTTCATAAAAGGTTTGTTTCAGACTCACAGACCGCACGGCTGCTTTCTTGTCAAGTTTTGACAAGTTCGGCTTCCCTGCAGAAGCTCCTTGTGTCACATGGAGCTTGATTGTGAAAAGGGAGAAATCATTATTCCCCCTGCGATTGTTCGCGTGTAACAGTCCTGATTCCATACATAACTGCAGATGTAATTGCAGACCTCCCGAAGGAGATAATGATGCATTGCAGAGAATGTATTGGATATTTAATGCAGGCTTTATTAAGTGGCTCTGTGCCTGAAAATCTGCCATTACCATTTTTGACATTTCTCAGATGGAATCCAATTAATCAAATGCCTGTTATGCTCTGTCCTGTATTAATGTAATGTTATGGTGCATGAAGAAAGATACAAGAGGGTCTAGATACATGATGTTTGTTTAGAATGGCATTTAGACTGCAGTGCACACTTAATGGTACACTTAAAATGGTTTTTGAATTTGCATTAAAGTTGTGGGAACATTAATTGTTATTTTAAAGAGGTCCTTTAAAAGGTTCTTCACACCGGCACATCTTCTTTACAAAAACCTAGCATAGGTTCCAAACCCTGGTCCGGCAACTTTCCTGTCCTGTATGTTTTAGAGTTTTCCTGCTTTAACACACGCACCTCCACTCAGTAAAAACTTGTTAATCAGGCGTATTAAGAGCAGGGAAAACACGTGCACAAAGCAAATGCACTAAGCAATAGAAGGCATTCTTGTGTGTTCTACCGTGTTCATAAGAACAAAAACATATGCAAGAAAAATATGCAAGAAAACATTCCACCAAGCCATTGAAGACACACAATCTGTCTGTATCAACTCTATTACATTTATTTGGCAGGAAAAACATAAGCAGTGGGGTAATAAAGGACAATTACAGCGTCTGATCTAAAGCCACTTTCTTCCAACAGCCACAGGAACTCAATGTGTGGACAATAGAGAAGTATTTGCTGCTTTATTTGATCTCTTGGCATGAATATGTGAAGAATTACCATATTATTGTTGCTGGAACAAAACCTTTGCAAAAAATTGCTTTACAAGAATTAAGTTTTCGTAACTCTCAGCTTAAGTTAATGGAACAGGATTGGTCAGTTGTGGATGACATAACGCACAGTTTTTCCACAGTAATCATGTCATGTAAACATTTAAAGACATGAAGCCTTTGCACAGGCTGGAGTAGCAATTTCCAGTAGAGTTAGAAAACACGTCGCTTTAAAGAACACTTTCAGACACAAATACTCTATTTCTAAGAGTATATTTGAGTTTGTCTCTCGTTGAGGTGCCTTCGGTGTCAGACTTTCAGACACAACTTTTCAGCCTAGATCTCCATGTGTGAAAATGAATATGTATGTGTGTGAGTGCGTGGGAACACAGCAAGCTTATATCTCTGTCTGGCTGAACCTCCTACTAAAGGAATCTCCAGAGGTTCAAACCTCGTTTCCAGACAGGCTCTAGAAAATGGGCTGTGGTCTCCCTGACTGCCCATCACCCTCAGTCCCTGACACCCATCAAGGCCTTTGCTGGCTGACCATTCTGTAATGAAGAGTGCAGGAAGCAGATAACACCATCATTACTCTCTCTCTCTGTCTGCCTCTCTCTCTCTCTCTCTTGCTCTCTGAGCAGCTGGGGATTGACTCTGTGGGCTGAAGTGAAGGCATGATAAACCTGTTTTCTCTCTGTAAAGCAGAGGTGTCCAAATCCGGTCCTGGAGGACCAGTGTCCAGCACAGTCTGGTAGTTTGCCTCCTCAAATATACTCACTAAACCAAGGAATCAACCAGGCGTGTTTGAGCAAAGAAGTCACCAAACAGCACTGGACAGCGCTGCACTCCTGCCTTCTGATTTATATAGTTTTCTTCCTTACTCCAAGACTAAGGCTGCACAATATTAGGAAAACTGGAGTGTTGTAAAAACTTAACCTTTATAGTGTTAAAGTGTTTCTATTTTGAATTTGTGGTAATAAAGACTCCAGGCGCTGACTAGTCTTTGCAGGCAAAAAAATTAAATGCAATATTTCCATTCCGACATGTTTTTTTAAAAAGCATTTACTTAAACAGCATTTATTACCTCCCATAAAACATTTGAACCAGTGAACATTGTTTAAAAAAATCTGAACATATTTTTTAAATAATTTTAAATCTTAAATAAATGTAAACATAATTTAAATTATTAGCAATCTAAAGTTCTTAGCCAGAAAAATATTGCAAAAGGAACAATCTATAACCGCACAGAAGTGATTTTTTTCACTTCTCGCAAGTGTTTTGATGTGAAGTGTGAAATTCTTGAGATATTCCAGGTCAGTCGGGTTGTCAAAAAAATCGATTCTTAGATACTAATCGATACTACAATTCAGTATCAAGTTTGATATCAATTAACACTGTTATTGATACTTAAATGCTAATTTTGCATCTGCAGGTTCATGGAAATAGCAGTTCAGTGAACAGTTATTGACACCTACTTATAGTATTGTTCTGTTGAACTGAGTACAAACGGCGCTACTAGCGAAATATTACTAAACAGGCTCTGCTTGCTACTCGCTAACAAGCAGCGCCATATAGCTTCGCCTGGGTCCTATTGGCCGGCTGCAGCAGCTTCAAAAGCCAGTACAAGCGTGTATCTGTGCTCAGTGATATCTGGTATGAAATGTATAGATATGTAATTTTTAAATAATTTAATAATTACTATATTTTTTTGTGGGGAGTCTTGGGCTCATTTTGGGGGGCTTCAAAAGAAATTTTAAATTGTGTCTATTTTACTATTTACTATATGACTGGGTTAAATAGAACTGTATCACTAAAAAGACTAAAATACAGCTTTAAATGACTAAAACTAGTCGAAAATAGTTCTGACTAAAATAAGACTAAAATGCTCAGACTTTTATTTGACTGAAACTTGACTAGAATAATAATAATACATTTAATTTATAAAGCGCTTTTCAAAATACCCAAAGATGCTGTGCAATTTTGAGTAGACAAAGAAAACTGGTATTTTGTTTAACTACTCACACTTTAATTCTTTTGTTTAAAAAGTTCCTGTATTTGTTTTTTCTCCCCCTGTAGTATCGAGTTCGATATCAATTTAGTATTGAGCTCAACAGCTATTTTATTAGCTATGAACTGCATGCATAAATGATAATTTGACCAAAAAAAGCAAAGTTAATCTCAAATATAATTGCTGTATCTACCCTGGTCAAAAATTCCACGCTTCGTACTCATGTCCACAATTCTGTTTATTCTCTCCCACTCTCTTACAATCATGGAGCACCGTGAAAACTAGAAACAAATAACAGGGTGCACAAGTGCTTAACAAGGTTAACCAGTATAATTTTACCATGTATGCCTTGTAAAACCAGCAAAAGAAAAGTATGAATTTCTGCTGTGTTAAGTCCTCTCTTGTCTCTCCCGTTAAACCGCACAAGTTCCCACTGACAAGTTCTGGTCCACGTGACTCATGGAAACATTCATAAAAGTAATTTGTGAAAAAAATGGCAACTTATCTTGTAGTGTTTATTATAAGTGTACCCAAACAAAATAAGCAAAAAGGAAATCAGAAATAAATGTGATGATCACACATGCTGGCTTTCGTTGTTGTCATGGCAACCCACTGACAGGCTATGAGAAAACACCTTTTGTGTAAACCTTTACACTACTTATCAAAAGTTTGGACACACATACAAACATATAACCATGCATATTAGACATTGGTTTACCACTCAACATGGTTTGAGGAAAATAAAGCATTTGCAGTAAGCTAATCTACTGAACATAAGATAGCCTTCTAAAGCTAATTTATATTTACGGCATTTATGAGACGCTTTTATCCAAAGCGACTTTCATTTCCTAACTACAGGGGACAGTCTCCCTGGAGCAACTTAGGGTTAAGGGTCTTGCTCAGGGACCCAGTGGTGATGCTGAAGGTAGGATTCGAACCCATGACCTCTTGGTCAAGTATCCTTCCCACTGAGCTACCTCCAGCTTTATTGATCCAATGCAAAGCTAAAGCAGTAAGTCATCAAACATGGGTTTGGGTTTAATTTACCACATTTGCAGAAAGACGGTGCACATTTGATTGTTTGCTACAAGCATAAAATATCATAAGATCAAACTCCAACATTGAATCAAAATGATAACCAGCTGAGACAGTAATGTTGTTTTCTTCACTTGTTGTTTCCACTTGTTTATGTTGTTTTAGGTAATTCATAGTGGAGAAAAGCAATAACCATTGTGCAAAACCATCTGTAATCACTTCAGTGGAACTCGGTAAAGGAGAATCTCATTAGTTCTGACCAGCATGACTGTGTGGCTCTTTTCTACTATTTAGACCTGCTGCATATTCGCGCCTCAGATTGTCCTCTCCAAGTGCCCGAGCCACATTTACATTCAGGCGACCATTTGAACAAAGCTACCTCCAAAAAACAAAAGAAAGAGGGAAGGAAAAAGGAAAATGGCTGTTTAGTACAACAGAACCAGCAGACTTCGTAAGACTAGAAAATTGAGGTTGGAAAATGTTATGCACAATTCAAGTTTTTTTTGTAGACTCTAAAAGGTATGTAATCACTCTCGCCTACACACACAGTCAAGTTTAAGCCCTAAAAGCTTCTGTCATATTTAGCCTGTCTTTCCTAAAGCAGATGACATAAATTACTCTCTATAGCATCCACAGCTGCAAACTTTGCCTATGATGGACAGAGAATATGTGTAATTATGGTGTATGAATCATCGGTGGGAACAGCTTAAACTAAAGCACCTTCTGCCTCCTGAATCGCTGCAGATGGATGCAGTTAAACAGCTCAGCTCAGCAAGTGAGGCAAACTTCGGTAGGAGGCCTGACAAAGACGTAATCAGCAAGCACTAAAACAGTATCACTTCTGCTCCTGAGCCAGCACTGACCTCACTAGCAGGTGAGTGTACAGGTAGTGTTTTAGTGGCTCAGAACTTTTGGCCTTCTGCAGTGTACATGAAATCCGCTTGCTGCCTGTATTAACGCTGCATGTATTGTGCCTGTATGATGTGTTTGAGCCTTAAACCATATAAAACGTAAAGTCAGCTTCAAAAGAAAAGACCACTTCAGCTGCGAGGTTAGTCTTCTTTTTGACAGGGTTTGTTAAGGTGTGTAACTTAGCAAGCAGTAACTTGGTTAAAAGCAGATGTTGGTTTAAGCATGGGGGCAGGAATCATTATATCAGGGGGTGGGGAGAGCTTCCCGGACAAAAGCTGAGATGTGCGTGCATCCCTCCCCTAATCACCCCCATGGACAAGGTCCGAGACGTACTACTTAAGCACTGATGTACTTCGCGCGGTATAAGAGTGTTTGTTAAATGCTGTAAACATAGACATAATAAATATATACATATTACATATTAGAAAACACAATCTGAAATCTAAAACCATGGTTTTCAAAGTGGACTCCCAGGAGTCTATGGCATGTGGTACCTGAATTTATTTGTTATTTTCAAATGTCACACAGGTAACGCCACAAAGTAAATTAAACAGATTTTATAATAAACACGTTTTCAAATTTTATAATAAATACATTTGCAAATGTTATAATAAATACATTTGCAAGTCATTAGTCTGGACTCATCGCTGGCTAGAGCTTGAATTAAGAGCGGGCAAAATGACAAAAATATAATCTCCCAAAGGCTAAGTGAACACATTATGTCCTATTTTCTGAGGTTGGATTAGTTTGTACAAACAGGAAGAATAAACAGTGCAATATTTAAGAAATACCTTTTTAATGATGCCATTATTTCTTATGATTCAGTGCTCGCCTGTGAAAATATGGAATTTCAGAAAGAAATGAGAGTTCACTTTCAAATCATGGGGCCACTGTAGAACATGGCAATATTGAAAATAAGAATAAATGAACAAATATGTTTGGAGAACACCCAAGATTTAGTTCTGACCTACAGAAAAAAAAAATTGTATTCCGGCTCTGTGTACAGTATACAGAATGCTTTTTTCTCGGACTCTGAAGTTTACTGATTTCCCTAGGACACAAAGCTCTGAGTTGCCACAAACAATTTGTTTGGGGAACCAAGTATATACAATTCGTTTGACTAAAAAAGTGACATTGTTGAGTGGGTGGGGTTCATACAGTGCATTAGTGGGTGCAGGGTTATCCAAATGTAGTATTAACAAATAGTTCCATTGTCCAGTCTTATATGAGAGATTTCAGCTGAAGAGCCTAGTGAATGTCTTGTTCCCCATACTAATATGCTCTGGTGACTCCAGTACGTTTTTTGAAAAGTGTGTCATGAACACAACATGGTCCAGGATGCATAGCATGACAAGCTTCACTGAATCATTTTAAATGATCTTGGAAGTTCCAAGAGAGGTTAGCCAAGTCTAGCTGCTCCAGAATTGTTAGCCGCCATATATAAACAGATAGCTGCCGATGGCTCGTACCTGTGGGAAAAGATTCATGGCACTGCCAGCTTTTGGCTACCTCTCAATGTGATAAAGCACCACATCTGTCTATCTGTATCTGTTATCTTGAGTGTGGCTCTGGAAATGGAGTAATGCGTCTCCAAGGCTATATGCATGTGCTTTAAACTTGTACACATTACATCTGCACTCACTGTCATTGCTTGAGTTAAACACACTAAAAGCAATAACATAGTTGCGCATGATTTTTAGCTCAAAACAGCACTATCAAAAAGATAGATGACTAAACATTATGGAGTCATTTGCATTTTTATAAGATGGGCCTGAACAGAGGGTCATTTGCGTCAGCATTGTTATAACACTGTCAATGATGACTGTCTTATCATTATTTATCTTTTATTGATATGGCGGAGGGGTATGGATGAGCAATACCCTTTGAAGAAATGCCATGTAATTTACTGACATAGACCACATACACATGAATAATACAGTATAGGTTTCCCATATGTCTTCCTACATATTAATTGAACACAATACATCTTTGAGACATTAAAGCTGGTGTGTTTTGCTGTTCATGTAGCCGCTGTGTACGCAGGCATAAAAGCAGGTATATCAAAGCCCTGTCCAATACACTGCAAAAGACATGATCATGGTGAGTATATTCATCTTGACTGTATGCAATACACTTAGTATTACTCATAATTATTTGATAGATCATGCCAAAATCTCTAGATCAAGAGTAATCATTTTAATGTGCCACCAGATAATATGGCTTGTTTCAAAGCCTAATGGGCAGCTGGTGTAAAGTGGGTGTAAGTAAACTGGGCAGCTGGTGGTTGGGTCGTTCGTCCTGTGATCAGGAAGTTGTGGGTTAGATTCCCAAGACTGCTAAGCACCTCTGAGGTACCCTGAGCAAGGTACCGTCCCCCACACTCTGCTCCCCAGGCGCTGTGTTCGTAGCTGCCCGCTGCTTCACTTGGTGAAGGGGTAAAATGCAGAGGAAGAATTTCATGCTGTCCACATTGTGTGCTGTGGTGGGTTCATGTATGACAGAATAGTAGTTACCTTCACTTAAAAATGTAGATAGATCGAAGAAATAAGATCTATTAGGTATATTGTCAATGATAATGATGTGTTCTGTGGAATATCATTTTTGTTGTAGTTTCTCAGTAGTTAATAGTGGCTTCAAGCGTCAATAGCTGTACAGCCATGAACACCAAAAGCAGAATCACTAAGAACCAGTTCTGTCACAAAGGTGTAGAATAAAAATGCGTCAATCAGCTGAAAAAACACTGCCCCTTCAAAATGTTTAATTCAAAATGTTCATGTTTCAGCAGTTATGTCCAATTAGCCCATTTGATCTTCATTCCCACCAAAGATAGAAATCATCTACCTGTTTAACACCTTATCTGTTTCAGACAGCAAAATTACACTCAAATAATGAGTTACTAATTCAAAATACAAACTACAGTATCTATATAATGACTTACTCAATGTTGTAATTGTGACTTCTCAGAAGTATGTCGTCTGATGTCTGAATGACTTATTGTCTTAATTCTGTGTTCTAAAAAGAAAGTAAAATTTTACCAGAGTTTTGACTCACTATCAAAAGACAATGACTTTTTCTCCCTATTGTCTATTGTGGATAGTTTTTCTTATCAAACTGGTTGTTTTGTTGGAGTAGGAGTTATGGCCGGCACCAGCAAGGCGAATTAGTTCAAGAACAGAGTTTAGTCCAGCCGCCATAGACTCTGCTTCAAATTCTTAAATAATAACACTAGTGTTGAAAGATGTAGCTCCATCTTTCAAACTTGAGATGACCATGAGTTTTGTAAAAGGCATGGAGTGTGTGCGAAACCGCGCACTACGTCAGTGCACTGAGGTTTATTGCGAAGTGCGCACTGCGCACTAGCTTCTATAGTGCGCACTGTTGTGGGTCAGTGCTGTCCTAAACGGAACACTAACGTTTTGCACTTAGCGGAAGTGACGGACTAACATTTGCTCGCGA
>JBBJLR010000018.1:12741131-12759149 GCA_037577145.1 Brachypetersius gabonensis
GTGTGTGTGTGTGTGTGTGTGTGTGTGTGTGTGTGTGTGTGTGTGTGTGTGTGTGTGTGTGTGTGTGTGTGCATTGTGCACGTGAGACCTACTTTGAAATAAGTGTGTGTGTGTCCACATATGTGTGTGTTTTCGATTTGGTTTTGGATCGACCCACAGGGTGGAGTAGGCTACTGAAATGCAGATTCAGACTCAGACTTATGGAAAGAGTGAGTGTAATACTGGTCTCCGCTGCAAAGTTGACTGATGGTGAAGTTTTTACACTCTGCCTCATACAGTGGATGGGACTGGCTGCTGAAGTGGAACCAGAGTCATAACAATGGAATGAATATTAGAATGAAAAAGGAAAAAAGGGGCAGAATGTTGCTGTTTTTTACTGTGAATTACTTGCACTGTTCAAACTTTTGGAAACATTACATCAATAATCGTTATAATCTTAGATACAATTATAACCAGTATACTCTAAATGTAAATATTGTAAACTGTAGGTATTTTTAGATATTTTATCCAAATTGGAAACAAAGGTTGGACCCAGTCATGACATAAACCTTTATAAAAGGTTTTCCTCGAGTGTCAACTGCCCTTTGAAATAAGCCTTTATAATTGTTAATGTACAAGCCCAAGTCAGTTAGGATGGTATGGAAAATGCAATTATGTATGGAAACCTCAGTTATTCGTAAATTTACTTTGTCTTTTTATTCGTAAATTTACTTAATTTGATTTGTTAATGTACAGTGCCAGTCAAAAGTTTCATTCTCGTTCAAGGATTTCCTCTTTTTTTATTATCGGCTTACTTGTAGATTAATATTGAAAACATCACCTATTGCTCTGATGACAGCTTTGCACACTCTTGGCATTTTTTCAGCCATATTCATGAGGTATCGACCTGAAATGGTATTTAATTAACAAGTGTTCATCGTCGAGAGTTGATTAGTGGAGTTTCTTGCCTTCTTAATGTGTTTGGGATATTAATTAAGTTAAAAAAAATTAATTATGATTAAATAATGATTTTAGACAGGTGATGTCAAAAGGTGATTATACAAAATTAGGCAATTGTTTAAAAACAATGTTGCTCAAAGAAAGATGGGAATGAAGTTACACATTTCTTCTCCTTCAGTCCATAATATCATTCAATAATTCAAGGAATCTGGAGGAATGTCAGCACATAAAGGGTGTCAGCTTAAGCTGCACATCCATTATCTCTAATCCCTCAGACTGCACTTTGTCAAGAACCATCATTCATCAATAGCTGAAATAAGCACATGGGCAAACGATTATTTTTGCAAATCTTTGTCAAGCACAACAATGCGGAGTCACCTCAAATTTTACTGTGCATATAAGAAGCCTTATGGTAACCATGTCTGGAAGTGGTGTTGACATCTCTGGGCTCCGAGGCTTCTGGGATGGACCGTCTCACAGTGGAAATGTGAATTGTGGTCAGACGAGTCAGTATTCAGATATTTTTTGGAAGAAATGGATGCTGTTTGCTCCAGACCAAAGACGAAAAGGAATATTCCAGACTGTTATTAGTCTAAAAGCCTGGACCTGTCATGGTGTGGGTTTGTGTCAGCGCCCTTGGCAAAGCTAATTTATACTTCTATGATGGCAGCGTTAATGCAGAAAAGTACATTGAGATTTTAGGGCAACATACGCTGCCTTCAAGGCGACATCTTTTCCAGGGATGTCCATGCATTTTTCAACAA
The DNA here is from genome assembly GCA_037577145.1 of Brachypetersius gabonensis. Taxonomy (NCBI): domain Eukaryota; kingdom Metazoa; phylum Chordata; class Actinopteri; order Characiformes; family Alestidae; genus Brachypetersius; species Brachypetersius gabonensis. The sequence continues at coordinate 12,742,835 of JBBJLR010000018.1, forward strand.
GACAATGCAAAGCCACATTCTGCACAAATAGGGCCTCATTGCTCAATGCCAAAGCATCTTTCAAGTGTTATGAGAAGGAGTGGCAACATTACAACGTTTTTGTGGAATGTGCTGCAGGCCGGAAATGCAGGAGTGGATGGGTTTTAACACATTAAATGAAGTTGACTAGACAAAACATGATTTTTTTTTACTTACCTGACTTTTTCTGATTTGGAGCTGTAGATAATAGGTGTCATGAAGACTAAAAAATACTGACCTTCAATTAAGTGTTACTGTCTCCCATTTTAAATGAATGAACACTAAATGCAAGCATAATGAGGCATTCTAAAATAGTACATTACAGTATATAATGTTATTAAAATTAAGCAAATTTTGGATCATTAAAAAAGGATTTTTTTTTTAAACTGTAACCTTTTGCTCTGTTTCTGCAGTGACGTGTTAAATGGATCGGCAGTGTGTGTATACCGCATGCAGGACATCATCCGTTCCTTTAAAGGAAATTTCTACCATAGAGAGGGGCCACAGTACAAGTGGGCAGAGTTTACAGGCAAAGTGCCTTATCCCAGGCCTGGGACAGTGAGTATATTTCAACATTCAAGATTCTTTATTTGTCGCATGCACAGTTATACAAGTACATGTCTGTGAGACCGTAAAGTAAATAGAAAATTACAGGCTAGAACGAAGCAATAAAATAGGAAATTAAAATATCTTTATCTTTGATGTTTCAGGATTCAGAAAGTGTCAAGCAACTTTGCTTGGCTGAAACTACAATAGATACTCTCTCATCTTGGATCAGAATGTTTTTGTCATACTCTTGTCAATAAAACTGGCATTCTCTCAGATACTCAGCAGTTCTTATCTGGGTCTCAAATTGAGTAGGCTCATGCTTTTAGTGCAAGGAATGTGTTTAACATGCGCATCGTCATTGCGTTACATTTTAGTGGAGGTCGAGTGGAGGCCTCCGGGAAATAACCTGCATACTAGCAACCAACTCCTACACCTACACAACCCCTCTGTGCTGAATACAGAATATGATGAGAGCATTTTTTAACTGATTTCAACTGCTGTGCATCCGGTGAAAGGAACAGAACTGGCACAATTGATCAATACCATTTACATTAGTTACATATAGTGAGGTAAAGTTCAATGCTCTTTACTTATCAGAGGATTACATGAAATAAATGTCAGGTTCAACAAGTCATTTACAGGTGCAATCTACTTTACAGTTATCTACTCCTGTATGCAGCAAATATAAGGAAACATATATAAGCAAATATAATGATTCACTGAAATTAATAGAAGAACTCATCTTTGAGTGAATGGAGGTCTTTTCCACACACGCCAATCCAAAGGTTGCATTCTTAATATGTATCACCATTATATGTTCTTTCAAACATGTTTAGGGCTTTCGACACAAAATATATTCACTGGAAAGGCTAGTATACTACTAAAGAACTGAAAGCTTGACCAGTGTGGTGGTGGTGGAAGAGGGCACTGGTTACTTAGCACTGATTAGAGGGCTTCGATAATAATGCATTGATATGAAGCAGAGGTCACCCAAGAAATGGAGCCCATATGTGAATACCCTGATGCCACAGTACTGGATAGACCCTGTCAAGGCAAAATTAAATGTGTATGGAAATTTTTCCGTTTAGCGCAAAACATTGTTTGCTTGGAGACGATATTACGCTGCAAAAATCCAGAAACAAGAAAGTTAAGCACATAATGTATAATGAAAATAGACCTCGTCTTCATCATTATGCGATCTGCTGTGTTTTATTGTCAGCTATGCTTTCAAAACATTTTCTCCCTGTCGCCCCCTAGTGTCCAAGCAGCACTTATGGAAGCTTCCGCTCCACTAGGGAGTATCCTGATGATGTCATCTTCTTTAGCCGTACTCACCCGCTGATGCAGGATGTGGTGCTTCCTCTGGATGGCCGACCTTTGCTGATTCGGGTGGGCGTGAGCTATAAGCTGACCCGCCTTGTTGTGGACAGAGTGGAGGCTGTGGATGGACAGTATGATGTCCTGTTCATTGGAACAGGTATGTGTACAGATGGGGTGTATGTGTGTATTCTGGAATCTCAAGAATAATGTTCATCACAAATCATCATAGACTCAAACTGCAACAGGTTAGAAATGAATCTCAAATAGACTCACTTATGTGAGACACATACTAAAATGTTTCAGATATCATTGTTTTTAGATTTGAATATGTCATGTTGTGTCACAAATCATATAAGCAATTGTATTTGAAATTACTTTACAACTCAAAAACAAGTGAGTGATCAAGAATGCACTCTGCTATTGTGATGTATGGGGTTCACATTTCCGTTACTCAATAGCTGTATTAGCATTGTAGCTCCAGTGTAATAGTGACTAAACATGTTGTGACTTTTTGTGAATACTGAATACATTTGCTGATCTATTATGACCCTTAAATGTTGATTTAAATGTGCATGTGTTTTTTTTTTTACCAGACTCTGGACTGGTGCTAAAGTCTATATACTTCTTCAAAGAACGGGAAAAACATCAGGAGGTCACACTAGAACAGCTGCAGGTATTTAAGGTATGCTGTGTATTTGCATTCCTTGTTTTGGATACATTTCATATGTTAGATAAGATAACCTTTCTAACCAATGGTCTTTTGATGCTAAATCTGCTTCTCTTCCCACAGAACCAGTCACCGATCACTGCTATGACACTGTCCAAGAAAAAGGTATGTTTACTCTAGCTCTATAAACACACACACACACACACACACGCACGCACACACACACACACACACACATCCCAGACCCTACCCCTCATCACGCCATCTCTTATACAGTGTCTCTATGGCAACCTTAGATGAGGCAGATGAGACTCAGTTCTAGAAGTGTGAAATTTCACATGTACATGCAAGGAAGCACACAGGAAAAAGCACTTGAGCAGCACTCAAAGAAGCTATGGTGCATTTTCACTGACCGCTGGCTTAGAGTTGACATGTCTAAAAGCGAATATCTGTGTGTGTGAGTGCATGTGTTTGTGTGTGTGTATGGGTGGGTCCAGACACCAAAAGGAGGGTTTGTAAATGACATGGTAATGAAAAGAGTAACACAAAGCCCTAGTGAAAGACTGACAGGAATAATGTGTGTGTGAGAGTGTGTGTGCGCGTCTGTGGGTGTTTTTGCTCATGTGCGTTTGTCTGAATGTACGTGTATAAATGATGTGTGTGTATGTGTGTGTTCTCTTGAGCAGTGGCTGTTTGCGGGCTCTGCGGAGGGGGTTTCTCAGCTGGCTCTGTTTCAGTGTGATCTGTATGGAGAGGCATGTGCTGAGTGCTGCATGGCTCGAGATCCATATTGCACCTGGGATGGCCAAGCCTGCAGCCCCTACATGCCAGTCACACGCAGGTAACCACATACACACATAGACACACACACACACACATATATTTCCTTATCAAAAGTATGTTTTACATTTGAAACAAGCTTGAATTTTTTGTTGATTTTCAACTTGCAAGCTAATGCCAGTCCTCCTGCAATGTATATATTCAACCTGCCAATCTACGTATCTCATCTGTTTGTGTATCTGTAGGAGAAATGCTCGTCAGATCGTTGATGACAGGAATCCTTTAAACCAGTGTGTTAGACAGGGAGGTAAGAGACACAATGTTTTATTCTACTTACACATTTAATACGATTTATGCGCTAGCATACAAGTTACAATTGAGTTTGATGTCATACATACATGTTTGCAGTGTATGTATTAAATTATTAGCTGTGCCTTAAAATATTTAAATTTTATAAGGTATAATATTGTATAATAATGCTATTTTTTAAGCATAAGAGACTATGCTCTTCAGTGCAGTTGTCAGAGAATGAAAAAAGCTGTGTGTATTGATTGGCTGTTTGTTTGTTTAGCTGGGCTGCAGGTGCAGACAGAGGAGAAGGCAATAGTGGTTGCTGTGGGTAACAGCACCTATCTAGAGTGCCTGTCTAAATCCAGCCACGCTACAGTTACCTGGTTTAAACAGACGGGAGAAAACAGTTTGGAACAGCATCAGGTATAAACACACATACACACAAAAACACACAGACACTCACTACAAGCCAATAGTTTGTAAGCAAATCATTTAGCAGCAATCACACAACAGGTTTACAGTGACAGTATCCAGGAAAACAGGAGCTTCATTCCATTTCATGGGTCTTAAAACACTGCCCTAGTGTTTCCCCAAATTCAAACAGACTAATTTGATAATAATTCAGTGGCGTGCTGTACAGATCTGTTGATCTACAACACTATACTGAGTATCTGTTTTGTTTGATGTCAGCAAACATGTTATAATATCTAATATCTCTTAAAAAAGTTTTGACTGAAAGTGTAGTTTCGCACATACATACATTTACATCCTTGGGCATGTGTGCTTAAGTACATACTTTATGAAACACATAACACACATACATGGAAGAACGTCATTCATGTGTCTGAGCTGCTCTCTCTTGCTTTCCTGCTCAGGTGATATCGGGGGACCAGCTGGTGGTGATTGACAGGGGCATATTGATTCCAAGGGTGGAGCTTAAACACGGGGGAATCTATCACTGTCAGCTGGAGGAGCACGGCTTCCGCTGGACAGCTGTGACCATTCGCCTGAGTGTGTGGAATCCTGCCCAGCGCTTCTCACCTGACTCCTCCCAGCCCTGGTACCAGGATGTGATGACGCTCATTCACCATGGCAATCTGGAACAGTACTGTAAGGAACTTGGCAAACGGCGTCATAGCAGCAAAGGGTCCAAAGAACCAGAGCAGAAGCGGGACAGGAAAAAAGGGGACAAACACAAACATGGAGGAAAAGGAGGAGAGAAGGTGCGAGGGAAGGGGAGGAAGAATAGAAGCAAAATGGACAATTTGGCTCCAAGGTCTCCGAGAAGCGCCTAGTGGGACTCGATTGTACAGAAAAAAATTGCAACACACTTATTGAACTGAATGAAAACTACATAGCATGCATTACAAGTACAGGCGTGTGTGGAAAACTTCACTGAACTTCAATGAAAGGACTAAATGAGTGTCATTGTAAAGACTGAACCTAAGCAGCAATGTGTAAATGACATGAAGTTTGGTAATTATGAGGGAGGACCTCAAACACACTGATCTGGACATTTAGACATGTGGACATAGGCAGAATGTCAAGTTATGCTACTGACCAGTTGGTCGTTTAAACAGTGACTGTGCTCTGCAGATGTGGAGATCCTCTGAAAGGCAGGGAGCATCTCCTGTGTAAATAAAGACAAGCCTTCCAGAGTTTGGGAGCATCTACAAAAAAGCCCTTTGTTTTAAAAAGACTTCTGGGCTTAAAGCACAATTTAGATTTTTTTAAGTACTAGCTACATCTAACAGTATTGTTCCAAATCTTTTTTTCTTTGTTCTTTATTTAAACATATTTATTTTCTCTTGGCAGAATCATCAACTGCATTTGCAAAACTCTTTTTCCTCAGTAATCGCTCCCTATAATGACATTTGATGTATTTTAAGGCCTTGTTCAAACGGACGTTCGAAATGAACGTGCTCTGAACGTCATAGGCATTTTTGTGGCGTTTGGTAGCGACGCTTGATCGACGTCAGCAAGGCGTTCAACTGCCGTTAGTCTGGCGCCGTTTAATGCCAGCCTTTTCCTCGCGTTCGTCGGGATTTTGACGCCAAGAAAACGTTGCATGCAGCGTTTATTTGACACCATCCGAACACGCAGCCGGCCGAACGCCGGGGCTGAACGCCGTGTGGACGCTTTGATTTGCTTCAATGAGCAGAAAAACGGCCGGCGTTCAATAGGTGCTCACCTGGCGTCACGAACGCTAGAAAAACGCCTGGTTCAGACGTCCGTGTGAACGAGGCCTAATACACCCAGATGAATCATCACTTTTCAAGCAATCCCCTTTGAGGATTGAGAGACTTGTGATTTGTGCATGGACCTGAAAGTCAGCTACTTTCTTCCACAGTTCACAGCTGTGCTTGGTGTTTACAGGCTAATCTAAAAATAGGCTTAACTAAATGAAAGAGCACGGCATTCTCAAAGAAACTGAAGAGAGGAGAGGGCGTAGCTAATTAGCCACTCGTTAGCAAATTATGGCTGAAAATTAAGAGGTTAAGTATTGCAAATAGAGGTTTACAAACTACACGTAACCAACAAAAATAATATTGTTGTTTACAGAAAGCTATAATTTAACAGATTTATGATTGAGCCACTATAGTGCTCGGGGAAAACTGAAACAGCTCAAATCATAAAAAACCTCACTTTTGTACAATAGAAGAGTCTTATAGAACATTTACGCTCCCCAGTCCTTACAGTAGGTATATGGAAACTAAACCACAAAAACAGCTCCTTTAACATTTAGTGTTTTTGTCAAACCAACTTTTTACGTACATCTACCCACTCGGCATTCAACAGTAGAACCACTCACACTAAAAGTGTGTCAGCTTAGAGTGCTCTTAGAATGAGGCACAGTACAAAACATATCTCAATAACTCAATAATTATGACCATTTTTAGTAAGTAAACATGTACAAGTGGAGTTCAGGGGGCGGGGAAACACAAGAAAGATTAAAAGTTGGGCCCTTTAATTACTTCAACTTTTAATTTAGCACTGCATGATACTGAGCAACTCCCTAAACTGGAACTGTAAAATAAATTGAACTCTTTTGTGTATTTGTGAGTGGGTTATTATATTGAGGCTTAGAACTCTGTCCCACTCTCTATGCTTCTTTCTTACTCTCTGTTTTTCTCTCTTTCTCTTTCTCTCTCTCTCTCTCACTCGCTCTCATCTCTCTTTCCCGCACTCATTTTATGGATATGAAGGGTGTGTGTAATATTACCACATTCAAAAGTCTCCCACTAACACACACACACACACACATACACACACACACACACACACACACACACACACACAAGCAAGATGTTTGGAATGAGGGAGATAAAATGTGGTGATTTCTGATGTGGAGTAAAAACTCACAGGGCCAGAGGAAATTATGGTCAAACTTCTACCAGTATGTGTGTGTGTGTGTTTGAGAGAGAGAGGGAGGGAGAGTTCAAGATCTTGCCCTCAGACACACTACAAAGACTAATCAGAGGTTCATGCAGTGTAGTGCTACAATAAACAGATATAATGAAAAGAGAGATTAGAGACTGTGTGTGTGGTTTTTTCTGAGATTAACTCATATGATGCAACACTGTTAGAGGAAATCCATCAATCAGTTGGACTTTTTAGCTACATTACCTTTGAAGCTCAAGAGCAAAAACAAAAAAGCAAATTATGTTTTGGGGAAAATCAGAGGCAATTATGATGTTGTTTAATATAAATTTGTGTGCTTATTTCCTTTAAAGGACCCATGTCCTAAACTAATTCTTTATTTCTTTTTTGTGCTGTAACTTTCAGTCCCTATGAATGGAAACTAAGCAAAAACAGCCTGGTTTCAATTAAAGTTTTGTGATGTCACAAAAAGCAAAACATTTACATCTTTAGCAAACAGAAGTTTGGCCCCAACCAATAAGAATGACGTTATGAATGTTTTGGTCTGCACTACTTTCTGAATCCGGCACAGTAAAGGACAGTCAGTCAGAGCATTGCTCATTTCCATATATGAGTTTAACCCTCTGGCCCTCCTGTGGGACATTTTTCACTTCACTTTTTTTGACCATTTTAGCTGTTAATGCATATAAAATGAAAGTTCTCAAGGGTCTGGAGTTTTTTCAGAACTTTTAATTTTTTACTTCAACTCATTAAATATATCAATATTGTGCTCCATACAGCCAGTTGTAACACTTGACTCCTTGTGGCCACTTATGCCATATTAACCCACTGGCCCTCCTCGTTTTTACTATAAATTCAACTCCCTCGTGGCCACTTTTTGCCAATTGAAACCCATGAAAACTACCTTTTGTAATTCTTTGTTATTCTTTGTTTGTAAATAATACATTTTAGGTTAAATGCTTTCATTCTAAACTCAACAGAACTGAAACATTTTAACCAAAATTCTATGATTTAACAGTGTAACTAACAAGGAATTAAAACAAGGTAGTTTTCATGGGTTTCATTTGGCCCAAAGTGGCCACGAGGGAGCTGAATGTATAGTAAAAACAAGGAGGGCCAGAGGGTTAATATGGCATAATATGAAATGGCCTATTTAATAGGATAACTGACGTGTAAAAAATGAACTCCAACTGTTTTTTATATATGAAAATGACACACATGCCTTAAATAAAAAGGAAGAAAAATGTGGGATATGGGTCCTTTAAGTCTTGAATGTGGAAGCAAACTCTTCTGTTTGGTCTGATATAAAACACAAACCACACAATATTGTTTTACTAAACACAAGTACAATCACAAACACACATGCACTCACACACACACACACACACACACACACACACACGCACACATAATTTACCCTGTTTGGATCAGTGATCTGTGTCAGTGGCGTGTAATCTATCAGGTCACACCAGAAGAGGCGGAGCGCCTCGAACTCTTGTTGACCTGAGGGGTGGAATATTCTGAGGCAAACACTGGAATCCTAGTCAGATTATATTCTGCCTGCTTTACAAACACACACTGAAATTTCCTCGGCGTGTTGCCTTGGATACAGCAGAACCTTTAAACACACACACACTCACACAAATGAATAATAAATCACCAGAGAGAGAGAGAGAGAGAAAGAGAGAGAGGGACATATAAAAGAGAGAAAGGTGGTGAGCAAGAGAAAGAAAAAGGTGGGGATAAAGAGAGATAGGGTGAGAGAGATGTAAAGAAAAAAAAGAGAAAGAGAGAGACACACAAAGAGATTTAAAGAAAGAGATTGAGACAGAGAGAAATAAAGTGAGAAATAAAAAAGAAAGATAGTGAATGAGAGAAAAAAAGTGAGAAAAGAGAGAAAATAAGACACAGATAGTAAGAGACAGAGACATGAAGAGAGATATAGAGATTGAGACAGCGAGACAAATATAGAAAGAAACAAACAATGATTTGATTCTGTGTGTGTGTGTGTGTGTGTGCGTGCGCGAGCGAGCGTGCGTGCGTGCGTGTGTGTGTGGTGGGGTCATGACTGACTGCTGAGGACACACTGTGGTTCTGTGTGACTGGAGCTTGGAGGCCTAAAAACATGGGAGCCCTTTCATCTCCCTGCTCCATTTTATTAAACGGGGAGAAAGAGAGAATGGGGAAGGCAGTGCTGGGTGTGGCTGGTGTCGCTGTCGGACCTGCTAAGAGGTTTTTAGCAGCAGGAAGGATTTTGGTGGTGAGGATAATAACAGACTCTTTCATTTTAGAAGTCTTGGTCAGAGTCAGGGCACTGAAGGCAGGACTGAACAGACCTACTGTTAGGGAGGAAAGCCTGTAAACTATGGTTACAGTTTCTTTTTATTTAGATTAAAATATTACAGGGAATGGCAAATATAAATCTAAACAGGATTAAAACGTAAACGCAAGGCATGTTTAGTCTAGTGCGGAGTTTTGTCGCCACCTTTGTCAAAATGGCGGTACTGCAGGTATGGAATCTGGACTTTGTATAGACAATTTATATAGATATAATGTATATAGATAATTTACATTTAAGCAAACTGCATGCCATAACTTAAATCTTTATGGCAGCAAGAATAATAATATAGGTTGATACAAATCAACCTATATTTTATAAACATTTTGAAATCTACAGTGACGTTTTTTTTTTTAGATATTAACACGTTAAAGCACATGTTAAATGTTAAAGCATATGTTAAATGTTAATAAACATTATATTGTAATTATATATTTATATATTCATATAAATAATATAGAATTATATTGCATTGCTGTTTATAAATAATTTATTATAGGACAACCTATCTTTCAACAGAATGCGTTGCGGAACTAAAGTTTCATCCGTTGCTGTTTAACACGTCAGATATTTATCAGGGACTTAGTTTCCTGGCAACCTTCATCCTGAGGAGAGTGCTGAGGTAAATATTAATGTTTTATTCCTCGCGGCGATGCTTGTATGTCATGATTTATTGGAATTATGAAAGAGATGAACATGTTCAGAGGGTCAGGAAGAGACTGTCACCGGCGTCCGGGTCGCATCTCTCTGAGGGAAGATGTTTCAGGCCTGCAGGCAGCTAAAGCTACAGCTAGCCTTGGAGGGCTAACGTCAGATGACTTCTATCGCAAAACTCGAAGTGCCATACTCTGCGTTTATGTTTTACATTTGAGTGTAAATAGCAGAGCCAGCAGGGTGTCATTCTGCAGTCCCTTTGTTGAGCTGCAGTGAACTAGTTAAACTAGAGAGTAAATATAGCTGGTTTGTGTAAATCAGTTGTGGCTAATGCTAAGTGTGTCGTCATCATATGATTTCAGTTCCTCAATTAAATCTAATGCCACCAGACAGCTGGCTGAATAAGAAAAAACAAATAAATGCTCTTGTATGAGACACGAGAAAACATAACTTTGTATTATTTTAAGACCGAACTTTTCTAATGTCAAGCCTGAAGCAGATCATGGTGTTGTAACCAACTGGCGGCGCGTGCACAGCTAAACACAGTGGATGACGTTGTTCTTGGCTGTGAGGTGTTTTGTTTAGTTACGCTGAAAGAACATATGTGGCAGCGGCGATCACTTTCTGAGATGAAGCTCACAATATAAAAAGGTATTTATACACTCTATGTAGGTAGGCGAGGTTCACTTTAAGCTGCTGACACCAAGATCACCATGCCCAATATCGTCTGTTTGCAAGAAGTGAATAGAGCTCCCCAACACTGCACTGGGCTCTGTAAGAGTGGAACTGTGTTCCTGTGTTCTCTGTAGTGATAGATGACCGTCTGGCACCTTTTTAAATAGTTGAAGACATTTCGTGAACAAATGAGCATGGACAGATTATTTTGTTTCTTTTATACTGAATATATATATATATAGCATAGTTAAGCATAGTTAAGCTTACATAGATGATGTGATCATAGCAGCTGATAAAACTTCTCATTCAGCAGGTGGAGGGATGAGCCACTCCTCTGGGATTGGCCAAGATGTGCAGGAGGCAACTAATGGGGTGGACACTTCTGACTCTCCAGAGGCCTGCCATTGGTTGAGCACTCATGGCCCCACTTCCTTGGACGGAGATGCTTGCCTGGAGCAAGATAAACAGGAAGGAACTGTTACAGAAATTCAAACACATACACACCATGGCGCAGACCCAGTGTGCAGACAAACATACAAAAACTCCTCAGCAACTCATACCAACGCACATACGTCCAATAAAGCCCTGCCACACACAGACGAGTTACTGCTTGATCACACATCGCACTCTCAACCAATGTCTGAAAGCAGATCGGACGTGGACACTGTTGACTCGGCTCATGCACAACCTAATGATGGCTGTGTGGAAGAGGAGAAGGTGGAGACTGAAAGAGAAGATGATACTGTAAAAACATGTGTGGATAATCAGCAGACTGCAGATATTTCTGTGCAGGTGAGGCCTGAATTAAGCACATCACGTTGTTTGCCTGTTTAATCGAATCTTCTAAGACATGCAACTGAAGCACTGATTAGGATCAAGATGTTTACAACTCTTGTGTAAACTGATACGTCACCTAAAGTGCATGACTTCCCTGTTGTCACATGCTTCATAATCATGATAAGAATATGACACTGATGCATATTTTTACAGTGTTGAAATTGATTCTTGGCAGTCTGATGGGTGAAATGTGATCCCGACGTCACATTGATCTGCAAAATTAGAGTAATAACCTCTTTGGAATCTTACCTTAAAGCAAAACGTCCCAGTTCAAATTTACACAAACCTCCACTTACCCCCGATGTAGTCGGACAGGCAAAACATCATTGCAGTTCAATTTTGCATCTTTAGTTTAGAAATTGAGTTACAAGGCTAATGTGGCATACAAATACGAAGTCAATATTCTATACAACAAATTCTATACAATAAATACATATCCAAACTTTCCTCAACCCTGTAATACTGAATCTGATTATTCATTTGGTAGTGCAGACTTGTCCATGTGGTATGGGACACAGTACACCTTACTGCACACTGAAAAACTGAAATTTTTCAGTTTTGAAGCTTGTATAATGTCAAAAAATAGGTGAATATTGACTAGTGCTAGTAGCATTAGCCTCACAGCTTCAGTTCTGAAAACTAAGATGCAAAACATGGCCACTAAGCATGTCTAGGCTCATCTACTGAATCTGAGTAAAGAAGAAAATTGTTTACATAGTCTTGGTGTGCAGTTGTCCTACACAATGTATGTATTTATATTATGGTAATATCTTATAAAAACGTAATTGTATGTCAGAAGTGCTGTGTATGTTCAGAGGGATAGTTTGGCTAAATCGCTCTTTACCCTTCACCACAAAAGCAGTCTATCAGACAGGATGTGTTTGGATTCCACCGCTTGCATCATTAGTTTTCCACTGGAGCTATGAGGTGTGCACTGTGCTGACTGCGTCCTTGATACTGGAGCCAAAGCGCATTATTAAACAAGAATGCACAGTATGTGAGATACGGTTATGTATAAAAATGGATAAGATTGCATTGTTTAAAGCAGTAGCAGCCATATTGAAGGCTGAATTTAGTCAGTGGTTCATCAATGACAAATTGTAGAATAAAATAAATCCAGTTTTCTCTTCTAACAATAGTTTGAGCAAAGCACAATTCCCAGGACTGCTACGCACCACTGAGGTGCCTTCGCCACACAATCTCTTATTTTTATTTGTCATACCATATCAAACTACTTAAGTCTTGTAATTAGTTAACTCGGCATGGTTTTAGGCAAGACAATACATTTCCTTAAAATCTAATTGTTTTACACAATCTTCCATTAATCTTCCACTTGCATCTAGTACAACATTTGGACACCAAACTTGTTTTGTCTGATCATCTGACTGGGCTAAAGAAAACATCAGATTTTTGCCAAACTATTACCTTTATTAGAAATCTGTTGAAATGAGTATATCTTCTTTTTAGCAAGTGAAAAAGGCCACCACCAAGGACCCAACCACTTCAGGAACTCCATCCACAGAATTACCCAGTAATTCAGGCTCTGAAGATGCCCCCTCTGCATCCTCAACTCCACCTGATCAAGCTCCACCCCTCGTCCCAGCCCCTCCATCTGGGTCAGGTCCTGCTCCGATGATACCAGAGCCTGATGTTTGGCAGAAGCCTGCGCATGTAATGGCGGAGGTGCGAGTGCGTTCGGCACCAGACCGGGAGCGTGTGGTGCGAGGCATGCAGGACAGTAAGAGTCTGGATGGCATCAGTGATGCTTATGGAGGCAGCACCCGGGGCACAGGAGCCAAAGGGGGCCAGGCAGAGGGCCGGAGAGCCACCATCTCCAGTGCTCTGGAACTCGAGGGAACTGTGAGCCATGATGGCGATCTCACACATTTCATCACCAAGAACCTGGAACAGAAGATCAAAATGAGCTCCCGGCCAAGCCTCGACACTGACTGTGAGTATGTGTGCTTGTGCGGTTTTAGCATTGAAGGTATGTGTGTGTTGAAACTCACTGCATGATTGTTTTTGTAAGCAGTGCACTGAATATATATTGGCAAATGTAATGAATAGTTTAGATAAAAGTCAGATTTTAAGTGTAACCAAACATATTCAGTCAAATTACATGACATATAAAGACACACCAAGATGTGTTTCATCATGATCTCAAATAGACTTGCTTATGTTGTTTTTGATGTGCGTGTCCTTCGCAGCGGACTGCTCAGGGCCAGTGGTCCGAGGTCGTGGTTCGTTGCGTCGGCCGGCTGATATACCCCCTATAGACCCCTCAGTTTTGCTGGACCTGCACAAACACACACAAGAGGTTGCACACAGTGTAGAGATGATGCTGCGCAGCCTTAATGGAACCATCCAGAATGTGAGCTTTCACACACACCTCACTCTGATCAACACTTCTTCCCCTTTGCTTAAACACCACTTCTGAATCAGTGTTTTTTCTGTCGGTGTGTGTGTACTCAATAAAAATGTAGATTATTATTATTATTATAAATGTAGATTGCTACCAATTTTGATTCTTGGTACTAAAATTGAAGGAAAACTGTCTTGTGAAAAACATTGCTTTGTGTTTTTGGCTGACCTGCAGATCAGAATCTGTGTGCAGTTTACATCAGTGTGTGTACCTCTGTGGGCAGAGCATGAGGCTGAATCTTTTGCACACCTCACACCCCAGCAAGTGCTGTTAGCTTCAGCCACTAAGAACAAACTGCTGCCAAAATACTTTTCACTGATGTCCTGTATAGACACACTTTAAAAAAAAAATGTCTAAACTCGTTCTCTCTCTCGCTCGCTCTTTCACTCTTTCTTTCTTGCTCTCTCTCTACAGATGACGGCTCTGAGTGTGGGTTATATTCAGACATACAGAGACTCTGTGGATAGTTTAGGAGAGTCGGTGGATATGAGCATAAAGGTTTGAATGCTTGGTTTGATATTTGTATATAAATTTGTATATAACATTTTTTATTCTTCCAGTATTTTGTGACGCAGTGTTGTGTGTCCGCATGTATGTATACAGGGAATGTACACACTGATGGCACGGTGTGAGGAGCTGGATCGCTCCATGCAGCCCATACAGGCGCTTGCTGCTCAAATCAGAGACATCAAACGCACGTTGGACGCTTTGGAAGCCATCTGCAAGTAAACATTGGAAACAAGCCGTGCCCCGATGACTCAGAAGCTCCTGGAGATGCTTTGTGATGAAACTCCGCCCACTGCAGACAGTTTGCTAATTATCATGCAACCGAATCACAATGCTAATGATCATGTCTCCTAGCTATGCTCTGCAAGCGCTCCTCCCCTTAGAGATGGCCTTGCTTTAGCACGTTTCTATTGAGACAACCTGTTATTAGACCTTCCCCTTTTATGTGGCTCCTCCCCCTGTAGGATGATTGTCAGGGGCGAGAGAATAACGGACTCCTCTCTGTGAGCACACACCGTCTGACATACTTATGACCACAAAGAGTTGCTCTCTCTCTGAATGCATCAGTAGAATTTGTGGGA
The DNA here is from genome assembly GCA_037577145.1 of Brachypetersius gabonensis. NCBI lineage: Eukaryota > Metazoa > Chordata > Actinopteri > Characiformes > Alestidae > Brachypetersius > Brachypetersius gabonensis. Next base: position 12,757,855 of record JBBJLR010000018.1, read on the forward strand.
CTATTTATGGAGTGTGTGCGTGTCAGTTTTAAGATGAACGAATGGTATTAAGTGTATCACCTCTTAGCTAACAAAAACCTCATATTTGAAATGGGGAAACGTTTTGCGTTGGTATTTGTCCATACAGAAACTATTACTAGAAGCCATTCTCTGTTCTTTTGTGTGTCTTCAGATTGGATGCTATGTATCCCTGTTTGACCTGAGTTTTATTTCCACGGTGTCCACTGATTGCTTCTAACACACATTCTACCTGTATGTCTGTTCACCGCTCTGGGAGCTGAGGATGTCATGTTTCCATGGCGACAGTCCTGATGAGTCTTCTTGGCATGTGAGAACTGGCTGGAGGCTGAATGGCCAGTAGTTCAAAATGACACCCACCCCACCCCACCCCAGACTGAAGAAATTCGTGTAAGTTACTGAATGAGACAGAAAAGGCAGAATGGAATGGAGGAATTAAATAAAGGAGTGCAGGACAGTCCATTTCCTCTCCCCAGCCCTAATTGCCAGTCCTCTTGTCTGGCCCCTTGCGTTCTTCAGTCCTGGTCTATCAGTCTGTCTGGCATCAGTGTATGTTTTAAAGAAAGTGTAACAATAAATTTACTAGAGTGATCCAGAAAAAACTTTTTGCCTTATTTTGTCGGTAAGCTTTAGGAAGGTCTTCTTGTGTCAGGTTTGAACATTTATAAGTATGTAATGTATACAGTCCCTGACAAAAGTCTTGTCGCTTATCTATTTTGTAGAAACACCTGCTATTAACCTGACTTTTAATTAATCAGTTGGTGTTAGAAATAGCTCATAATAAAACCCTCCCAAATTGTTTAGTGCATTGAAAATTAGTTTCACCTAAAAAAGATATCATTTAATCAAGACAGAAAGGTCAAATTTTGGCAAGACAAATTTTGTCTCCTAATACAGAAATTGAACAAATTTACTGCAAATACAAAAATATGTCAGCAAATGAAGTAGTGGTGCTGTGAGATCAAAATTTAATATCTTGTATGACTTCCATGAGCTTGAAGGACTGCATCCATATGGTTTGGCAAGGATTCATACCATTTATTGATGAAATCATCAGGAATAGCAAAGAAAGCAGTCTTGCATGCCTCCCAGAGTTCATCAGTATTCTCTGGTTTCGTCTTCCATGCTTGCTCTTTCATCCCCCACCCACACATGCTCATTGATGTTCCAGTCTGGTGACTGGGCTGGCCAATCATGGACCATTACATTTACATTTACATTTACGGCATTTATCAGACGCTTTTATCCAAAGCGACTTCCATTCTCTAACTACAGGG
>JBBJLR010000018.1:12802932-12817333 GCA_037577145.1 Brachypetersius gabonensis
GTGTGTGTGTGTGTGTGTGTGTGTGTGTGTGTGTGTGTGTGTGTGTGAGTGAGAGAGAGAGAGAGAGAGAGAGAGAGAGAAAGAGAGAAAGAGAAAAAATGAGAATGTGAATGCTTGCATTAATATATATGTAGCCCTGACCTGCTACCCTGCACAACATTGCTTGTAGTATTTGGCTGACTTTATTGTTTATCACTATGAACTGGTTTTGGCTTGGTGTTTCAGCATATTGCTGTCATGACCTTGTCTCTTAGGTTCACCTGCTGTGTTTGCTGGCCAACGGACTGTTCCGGAACCGCCTCTGCTGTGAGCCTGACCTGTTGGCCATTGCATTGTCTTTACTTCCTGCCCACTTCGCCGATGTTCCTGGAGAACGCATCAATACGGTTTTCCTGGAGGGACTTCTGAAGTGGTGAGAATAACCAAACACTTTAATTATGTGACTGCTTTAATTTGTGCTCTTTCTCATCTGACGTGTCTGTGTGCTTCATCGGGTATGGGCTGGCTGTTCCCAGGTTCAAGATGACATTTACGCTAAACTCTGAACTCCCTGATGGGAATGGTGTGGATCTCAGGGAGGTCCTGGAGAGACGTCTGGGCAGTCTGTCAGCACGAAATCATCAGGAGATGACCTTTGTGAGTTTTTGACCACTTGACTACTTATTTGGCCTTTGATATATTTATCATAATTATCATGAATTCTTTGTCATTACTTAAAACTATGTGTATATTGTACATACAAAGAGGGGTGACAATTTCACATCCTCAGCCTACAATTAGATGTATAAAATCCTGTCTCTCTTGGTGATTTCTTTGTGTGCGAGCACTCAGGCAGCGAGTCATTCAGACAGAAAACTCAGTGCTGCTAAAGTAATAAAGTAATACCAGGTGTTTCTAATAGTGCTCGGCAGTCTTTCTCATACATTGATAGCACTCCACAATATTGTGGCTCACAGTTTATTTTCTTTGCACATAGAGAAATGTTGCATAACGTGTCTTTTTTTCTCTCTCTCTCTCTCTACAGCTGTTCCTGTTGGTGCTACGGTCCCTGCGACTATTCTGTCGATTGGTGCTGTCATTACAGCCTGTACCCTTCAAACCCACAACTAAAAAAGTACGGCTTTTATATTTTACTCGCATTTGCTTAATGTCAGAAGCTTCAGTCTGGGATCTCCAAAGCAGTTTTCCTGCTGCCACATTTTCCTACTGTTAGTCCATTTCACAGTTTGGTCACAATAGGAAGTCACAGTGGTAGACATGGAATTCTAAAACCTCGACAAAAATGTGAGTTTCAGGATGATTCGGGGTTTGTATTGAGGGGAGGGGTCTGAATCAATAAAAATGTTGTGCGGTGTTATGAATATTAATATTAATGACAAAAATCATAAGAGGATCATCAGATTGTGCTAAAAGGTGTGTTAGCAGGTGTGTGGGAGTGCTCACAGCATAAACTAACATAAAGCCAAACCTCCTGCACACTGCAGTAAAAAGCTTCACATAGGCAATGTCATGTAAGATCTTACATCTGGTAGTACCCATAAATGTCAGAAATGTAGTAAAATGCAGTGAAGTGCAAATTTTTCCATGGGGCCTCAGGATATTTTCATAATGCTGCATGTATAGTAGCTGTTGTGTTGTATGTAAAGATTTTTGGCTTTTTATTAATAGGCCTCCTCTGGTTGATTGTTTATTCCTATTGCAGGATAAAGCACAAGCCTCCAGCAACACTGCTGATAAAGAGAATTCTGATGAGTGTGATGAAAAGCCAGCAGATTCCAAAGTCTCTCCAGGGTCCAAACGCCCATCTGCTGCCAACGCAGGGGGAAAGAGGGGGAGAGGAGGAAAGAAAAAGAAAAAGAATGAGAGTGGAGGAGAAGACAAAGAGAAAGAAGCAGTGGGGGGACAAAGGCCAAAAAACACCAAGAGAAGAAGCGTTGCGTCAAAAGTCTCATACAAAGAAGAGAGCAGCGAGGGGGAGGGGCCTAGCGAGGAGGAGGAGTTTGAACTGTCTAGCGAGTATGAGAGCGACGACTCTGGGCCGAAGAGCTCTAAAAGAAGGTCTAAGATTAAAGGAAAAGGCACAGGTCGTGCTCCGCGGCGGTCAAGTGGAGCCAACAGGGCCACAAAGAAAGAAGAGGAGGATGAAGATGAAGAAGAGCAAGAGGAAAACAAAGGGCGAAGGAGGCAAAGGGCAGGAAAAGGAGAAGATGAATGGATAGAAATATATCTTGAAGGGGGAAAAAAGTGGGTGTGTGTTGATGTTGATCAAGGGATAGGAAAACCACAACTCTGTGCCGGTCAGGCCACTCAGCCCATTACTTACGTTGTGGGAGTGGACGGTGGGGGTTACCTGAAGGACCTGAGCACCAGGTATGACTCCACCTGGCTTACATCATCACGGCGTCGGCGCATCGACTCAGAGTGGTGGGAGGAGACATTAGAATGCTACGAGTGCCCAGATTCAGAAAGAGAAAAGAAAGAAGACAAGGAGGTGAAGACCAGTGCTCAGCAAAAAATTTTATACACACAATGCATATACAAATGCACTCCCATGCAAAAATACTACTCTTGCATATACACTACTGGTTTTAGAACAAAAAGACAAATATAGTGTTGAACATGACACTGCTGTCCTCTAGCGTAAAAAATTACTTGGACGTTTCCAAAGTGATGAAAAAAGACCTTATGTCATCTTGCTGTTTCAACAATATTTAATAAAACACACAGATAACATTTAGTCCTTGACATCAGAATAATGCACCAAGGACTAGCACCAAGAAAGCTTGTGCTGAACATCATGTATAATTTTTGCTGATCTTAACGGAATGAGCATTGTAAGTAATAAGCTTGAACATTAGTATGCACACATTGATCATAGACATCTCCAAACTTGTTGCAGTAGAGTGTCCTCAACGTAAGTGTGTTGCACATTCATATCTAATTTATTATTAGATTATTATTATTAGATTTCTCTCTCTCTCTGTCTCTCTTTCTCTCTTTCACATTTTCATTCCTCTACCCCAGCTCCAGGCTATGTTGTTGGATAAGCCACTACCAACATCAGTAGCTCAGTACAAAAACCACCCGCTGTATGCACTGGAGAGACACCTGCTGAAGTACGAGGCACTGTACCCCCGCACTGCAGCCATCCTGGGCTACTGCCGAGGAGAAGCCATCTACTCACGGTAACGCAGCAGGCTGATAAGCTCAGAGACTTCTGTTTCTTTCACAGTGTTCACTATCACAGTCAATGTCTCTCTCCACTTAACCAGCTCAAGCAACAAAAAATAAAATGACTACAGGAGTTTAGCTAAGAGTGGAGCAAAGGGATCCTTGGACACTCACTAAACTGTTCTGCCATAAACAAAGATCTATTTACCAACTACCAGTGTATATATCCTTTATTTATGTATGTAATGTACATATAAATTACTTAAAGGGACATATTTGCATCCATTTGTGTTTCTAATTGGGTCTTTACTGCTCCTATGAACACTTTAAGAATCCCAGAGAGGAACATAATAATGGGAGGGTTAAGCTATGAAAGGTTTTGTAGTGTATTGGTCCTAATGTGAAATGTGAGTTTTGTGCATGTCTTTTATATTTAGGGATTGCGTCCACACATTGCATTCCAGGGACACCTGGCTGAAGGAAGCGCGCACTGTCCGACTGGGTGAGGAGCCCTACAAGGTGGGAGCAAGTTCTTCACTCTTCATTATCTCTAAGACACTAGAGCTGTTCATTTTGTAAACATTAATTTAATGTGTATAGCAACAAGTTTTATATAATTATGTACCTTATTCAGTTATAAACAAAAATTCTATATACATGAATTTATTTGTTATTAAAGAGGCCATTTTTACTTTACTTTATTTTTGCATTTATTATGATCGTCAATAAGTTTAAAATACGGATTCTCAAACCTCCTGTTATTTCAGATGGTGAGGGGCTTTTCAAACCGCTCACGCAAAGCTAGGATGATGTCAGAGCATAAGGATGAGAAGGACCTTGCCTTGTTCGGCCCCTGGCAAACTGAGGAGTACCAGCCTCCTCTAGCTGTTGATGGCAAGGTGAGAAAGGGACATAATTCACTTACTTCATTACTTCATTCACCATGAAGGTTTCACACAGTGTAAAGGATGTTTTCAAATAATGTAAAAATACAGAAGTCAAAATAAAGATTGAGCTACTTGCTGTAATTGACAACAAGCTGCAAATGATTCCTGGTCAAACCCCTGGTTTGTAGCAGAAACTAGCCCTAAAAATGTTATAATAATATGCCATAATATGTTGGATGGAAACAGTAATGTTAAATTCTTAAAAACTCACAATTTAAAATGATACAATCTGAATTTTGTCCCCTACAGAATGTAGGTACTAAGTGAGCTGTTCCACTGGTGAGACTCTAGTCAGACCCTAGTTTGATTAATTTAATTTGGAACTGACAAAGAAATCAAAATCATGTTTTTAGTTGCAGTGGGGGACAATTGAGAAGTGAGAATGTTACTCTAGGCCTTAGGCCACTTACAGGTACACACTTTAAATAGAACATGCTGTGTGTGTGTGTGTGTGTGTGTGCGTGTGTGTTTTACAGGTTCCGCGTAATGAGTTTGGAAATGTCTACATGTTTAAAGAATGCATGTTGCCAGTTGGGTGTGTGCACCTGCGTCTGCCCAACCTGCACAGAGTGGCCCGCAAACTCAACCTGGACTGTGCTGCTGCAGTAACGGGCTTTGATTACCATGCAGGATACGCACACGCTGTGTAAGTGTGTGTATGTGTGCGTGAAAACAAGAATGAATAGAAATGAATAGAATGAAAAAAAGGTTTGAATAGACAGCTTTCAGCGGGTGTGTAAATGTGCATGGCATCTAATGTGTTTGATGAATGTTTCTCAGCACTGATGGCTACATTGTGTGTGAGGAGCACGAAGAAATTCTGAAAGCTGCCTGGGAAAACGAGCAAGAGATACAAAAGAAAAAGGACCAAGAGGTGTGTGTGTGCGCGTGCTTGTATCTGGTTTAAATGCATTGTGATATAAAAAGAAGTTCCCACACTCTGTAATATATGACTGCCTTCACAAAAGTTTGACAAACACATCTTTTATGAACGCTAATGGGTAAAATGTCCGAAGACTGAATTAGAACATATGGATTACTATAACACAAAGCACTCTCTGATTTTATTGTGCCACTTTGACAAATGTACGTTTGCCCAGCTGTCCCTATGATGTATTCTAATGTCCTCACAATAGATTTTGTATAGGATTCACAGTTTCGAAGATTTATGTTGTCTTACCAAGGAATGGCAGGTTGGAACAGGAGCACATTTCTTACTCCATCCTAATTTGATGCCTGTGGTGAAAAGTGTGATGTGTTGGGCTGGCAAATCTGTTCTTACATAGAAGGATCCAGATTCAAAAATGTCTAACTTGCTGCAGCAAGAAAAATCTTTAATATATGTCCAAGGGGTGTTTTTTTTTACATAATATATTGTGTTTGCTGTTATAGAAACGTGAGAAGAGAGCACTGTCAAACTGGACACTGCTGGTGAAAGGTCTGCTGATCAAAGAGAGGCTACAGCGTCGCTATGGGCAACAGGGCCTGGCCAAGGGCACTGGGTTGGGGCAAGACAACGAAGGTGGAGCAGGGGGTTTGTCATCCGGAGAGGAGAATGACGATGGAGCTCATACTGCCCCGCCCACTCTGGCTGCTTCATGGCCACAGAACAGGCAGGAGGTGCAGAAAGAGGGAGGAGTTAAGCAGTCTCTTAGTAAGAGAGAGAGGCGTGGCCAAGAAAAACATCTTTTCCCTTTTGAAAAAACCATGTGAACCACTCATTCTCTCTGTCTTCATATAAGTGCCAAGGGTATTATAATGGTTTCACGTAAATACTTATGCTGCCTTTTCCACTTGTGCAAACACTGACAAATATTTTTGCTGCTGTTTCCAAACAGAACAAACAGTCCCTCCAAATCTGTGTAACAAGTGCATTCATTCTGTTGGGATTTTTTCTTCTTACTTAAAGGTACTCTAAGGGACTCGCACCAGACATTCTCCTACCCCCTTTCTAATTTTGGCTCTTTTAAAATGTTTTAGCATGAGAAGTGAATATCTAGATAAACCCATGTCAGTGTTTACAGAATGTACTAGATCAATGGAGCACAATTCTGGTCTTGGTGGGCCGTTGTCTAGCAAGGTTTGCTAGTTCCCCTACCCAAGCACAACCACTAAAGCTGTCAGTTAAACATTTAGTTGAATCTAGTATGAAATTGTGAAACTGTACTTTACACCAATCTTCTAGGACCACGGTTATGCTGCTCTGTTGTAAATCCCCACAGAAGTCAAACACAGGTATGGCATACCAACTAAACCATTTTTGTTTGATTGTAGTGGTTGGTGTTTGTTTCTTTTGACTGGAGGCTGAGCATGCTGGATCAGTGCGTCTGGAAATACAATGTTTTTGAACAGTCCCACATATGGCACACACCCCAACGCTTGGTTCTGTTAAAACCCTGGTATTTGGTTCTGTTAGAGAACATAGATTCAGTATCTTCTGGACTTGTGAACTCGCAGAGACTGAAAGGAGTAGAGAGTTGGGAGGTAAAGGTACAGAAGTAAATAGGCAGTACATGGCTGGCTCTGAGCTCTTGCAGTGATGGCAGACTTTAACAAGGGTCAGTGGGTCCAGTAATTTGAGCGCAATGTACATGGCAAGCAAGTCATATTATAATAATAGAATTCAGTGTTTACTTATTGCCAGTGTCATGGCAGCAGACGGGTTGGAATTGACTTGCATTGCTAACTATTGGAAATAAACTTTTTTTCCAAGAACTGCCATGAGGTAGTGCCAGCATCTGCCAACTGATTGCGGCCTGTACAGTTTAATTGTGAAACTTCAAGAAGGATGTCTGATTGGTTGTGAATGTCTTGTGTTTGTTCACACTCCTCTTTCCCTAAATTCCAATGTAATGATGCCGTCTGAGTAAGTAATACAATAACCTGGAAATGAAGGCTAATTTTGTCCTTTTGGTTATAAACGTGTAATGTTATTGCAGTACCTACTGACTTTCAGGTTTCACAGAAAACTGTCACTTAGTGTACCTTTAAGTATCTTGGGTTGTATTCTTTCTCAGTACATCTGATCTTTTTCCTCTTGTTCTTGTTAAACAAACACACCAGGCTCTCCTGTACAGTTCTTAAACAACTTCACAAACCTGTAAAACCTGTAAAATGTCTTGGTTTTGTAATGAATGTTGATCCAAAAATAATTGTCATTAAGGCATGAAAGGCAAAAGAACTGTTCTTGTGAAGTTTGTGATTGATTTTTGCTTATTTCCAAAATATTTTTGTCAAACTATATTTTTGTAGGACAAAAAAAATGTTAATAAACAAGATTTTGCGTAACTGAGTTTTAATCATAAACCTTCACCTCTCTATATGTAGACTGAGTTTGACTTAAATGCCCCACTGCAATGCATAAAAACTTCATCTATACACTGTATAGTGCTTGTACTTCTACAGTTAGTGCAACTGTGCTGCTGTAGTAAGTCTGAACCATGACAATGTATTTTAGGTCTGCTTTAATGATATGCTACTACAGTATACACAGATCAGCTATAACATTATAACCTCTCCCTACTGCTGCCAGAACAGTTCTTATGCATTGAGGAATGGCCTCTAAAAGATTTCTAGAGTGTGTTGAGATGTTTGGCACCAAGACATTAGCAGCAGATCCCTTATGTTCTGTAAGGATCAAAGTGAGGCATTTATGGATCGGACTAGTTTATCCAGTATATCCAACAGATGCTCACTCAGATTGAGATCTGGAGAATCTGTCAACAGCTTGATCTCTTTGTCATGTTCCTCAAACCATTTCTGAACATTTTTTGCTGAAAGAGGCCATTGCTGTTAAGGATTACTGTTGCCATAATGGGGTGTACTTGGTGTGCAACAGTGTTTAGGTAGGTGGTATGTTATTTTTGTGCGCAGTATTTTATACTTTTTTTAACCTTCCTGTAGTGTTCGGGTCAAATCTGACCGATTTACAACTTAAAACACTCTATAAATATTGTGTTTTACATCGGATTGCCTCAACGCCTTTTGATATCCTCCACACTATGCACTTGAACATATTAAAGTGGTGATCACCTCTTATTGAATTTTGAGTGTTTTAATAAACCTTTTTACTCCTGTGGTACACCTGTGGTGGTCAAAAGTGACCGCCATAGGAAATGAATGGGTATCCAGACAGAAAACATCACCATACACACCACCCCAACTCAGTCACACACTCCACACACTCCACTCACACATTTCAGACTGAACAATGTCTTTGCGGGTCCCCATCTCTTTCCCACACTTTTGTGCTGATCCCCCACGTGAACCACACCTCCCAGACTAATCGATGTGTCATCTTCACACAGACCCCATATATACATAGCTTGATGTTTGCCTTGCACTCCTTTTACTCTGAGCACAATAAGTAGGTGACTGACCAAGCGGTTATCTGTCAAATAGGTTCTGGTCCAGGTTTATGGACATGATGAACAGGGCACTGAAATTAACCCAGAGATAGAGGAGGATGTCTCAGAAGTGGAAGACAACAGATTTTGATCCAGACTTTGAATTCACATACACACACACACACACACACGACTTCATGTGGAGTTTGGTCTTTGGTTTTACATAACGTTCATTTTGTATTACATTTTCAGCGTCTATTTGTATTTTCACTGCAGTTATTTTATGTCTAATACTTTAAATTCATGTTAAACACTACTTTGAGACATTGTTCACAGCTAAAGAATGTTGAATAAAAATTTGGTGGTGAAAAATGATTTTTGTGCTAATTTAAGAGCAGTTAAAACAGACCGGTCAATTTTGACCGGGAACACTAAAGTAAGGGACGGGAGATGAACATGACAGGAGGGTTAAATGAACCACCTGGCTAGGAAATAAGCATGGAAAATGGCTCTGAGATATATGACAGCTGCAAGGACTTTAAAACAATAGTGGCTCAGAGAAGACACCTGCAATGACACTGAGGTAATAAATGGGCACTGTCACAACAACAGAAGGGTCCAAAGTGCTGGGAAAGAATGGCAAATTACCAATAGGTGTTGGTTTAATTATATATGACAAAAATTGTAATATATGCTAAAACCAAAGGAAACAGAAGATCTTGGTTGATAGATGGTATATGGTATATGAAATATTGGTATATGATCTCAAATGGCTGATTGGATTTCTTCTTTCCAGTGTGTCTACTCTCAATCAGAGATTGTACGTGTCACATCCCCATGAAGGCCAGAACCCAATATTTCCCAGTAGAACATTGCCTAAATTGTGTCATTGCTTCTGTCAGCTTGCCTTCTTTCCATGTTGCATCCTGGTGCAAACTCTTCGCCAGGTACACACAACAGCATGTAAAGGAAAATATGATTCACTACTACAGTAAAAGTAAAGCAGTGGCCAGCCACCGTCACGGCACCCAGGGAGCAATGTGTGGGGACAGTATCTTGCTCAAGGGTACCTCAATGGTTCCACTAGGAGTCCTGGGATTTGAACCCATAACCACGGAAGCAACTCCATAACCACCAAGCCACAAGCTGCCCCAGTAAATGTGTAAGTGTCCATTTGTTATACGTAAATACACCACAGCACACAATGTGAAATTCTTTCTTTGTATTTAACCCTTTCACCAAATGAGGCAGTGGGCAGCCACTGGCATGGCATCCAGGGAGCAGTGTGTGGGGACGGTATCTTTCTCAAGGGTACCTCAGTGGTGCCACATGGAGTCCTGGGATTTGAACCCATGACCACAGGGGCAACTCCCTAAACACCAGGCCACCAGGAAATGTGTTATACCACTACATTACATTACATTACAGTCATTTAGCAGACTCTACACTGTCCTGAAACACTCAGGATAGTGTAAAAGCCAGAGATGAGTACTAAGTGTTAAAATCTTTGTCTTCAGTATGAGAAGATGCCTTAGTTGTACTATTGTGATCTGATGGCCTGAGATGCACTGTAAAACCAAGTGTTGAAGCAACATAGTTTAAGACAATGTTAACCACTTTTCTAAAGGCTCATGTGATGGGACGTCTTGCAGGTGTAGGAGGCTCCAGTATACACAACATATGTAAGCTAGCAGTAATTTCCTAGAAATGATTTTACAATTAGGATAAACGCCAGTATTACAATACGTAATATTAACTTGGCAGATGCTTTTATCCAAAGCAATTTGCAATTTGGGGAACACTCAAGTTTCAGGACAGAGTGAAAACCAGGGAAGAGTACTAAGATGATGTACTAAGTACTAAGTACTAAGATGAATGAATGATGGGATGTTCTGAATGTTGTAGTGAAGCTGCAGCAGGTCCAAGCAGGTGTATTCACCTACAACCATTCTAGTGTTATGCAGCGTAGGCTGGCTGGCGGAAGTGACGCCACTCTCCTACCCCCTCTTTCTCCTGTATGTTCTATCTTCCGCCCTGCAGCGGCTCTGTCTGAGAAGCAGCTTTTCTGCTCCTGGAAATTCACAGCCAGCCAAAGTCGACGGGGCCTCCTGACTCCTCTAACTAGGTAATGTAAAGCCTTTGCTTTAACTGGGAACGTGTACTTTGCGTCGCTCTGCCGCATGACTTTTTCGACTGGACCGAAACGGCCTTGTTTACACCCGAGTCCCCGGACTGAAGTGAGAGGCTCGCGGAGGCAGCCTGCGTCTGTCCGGGCCCAAACCTGTCCCCTTCCCCCTGCCAACAACAGCCTAAAAACGTGGAAATACCACCAGGTTTTAAAAACATGACCCCCTACCCCTGGTTATTTACTAGGGCTTTGGTTCGTTTAAAATATGCTGGTGTTTTGTTGTTTCGTTCAAATTTGTCTGCACTCGGTGTCGATGGCTAAGTGAGCGTTAGCTAGGAGAGCTGAAATAAACAAATCGAACTGCGAGCTGATACGGTGAGTTCTCAGTGTGTCATCCCTCCCCCGACTTAAAGTGTAATCTCTAACCGAGCTGTTTGGGCTCTTTATGTGTGTCACCGTGTGCCGAGGGCTATAAATAGCAGCGGACGGAATGCACAGCGAACCGAGACAGGCACCGGCGTCCTCCACCGAAAACAAACTCCCCAGAGCGTCACAGCTCATCTCGTCCATATATCTGGAGCGTGTGTGCTGGCCTGGGTTCAACAGGAATTATGTGGGGACAGTTGTGGCATACATACACCTAAGAGGACGTGAGTGACGTTGATCTGCGAGTTTTTGCTGATTCTTAAGTGGTGTCCCCCTTTCATTGATGGGGAAAAACAATGTTTTGACCTACAAAAAGTAGCAGAAGACACATCCCTGCGAGATGGAACTCAGCCGAGACGTATGTGTAGATAAGAATGGCTCCTTGACCAGCAGCTGTGGATTACTGATGTGTCATTGACCCCAGAGAGAGAGAGAGAGAGAGAGAGAGAGAAACTCCTAGAGTTGCACTGACAGTTCATGCGCCAAAAGCAAAAGCCTCGATTCAGCAGCTCAGGGACAGAGTTGTGATTTGTAGAGTCCAACATGAACCTTTAATGTGCCATGAATTTCATCTAAGGATAGCATCAAACAGATAAACTTGCAACTAAAGAGTCCTCGTTTGCCTTTAATTCTGGATGAGTAATATCAAAGTAGCAGATTGACCTACTTGGTAATGAGCTTAGTTTTTGAATCATTTTGAAACGATGTGCTATGAGTTGTATTTCAATAAGATAATAGTGAACCTGCTATTTAACACTAACGCAGTTCTTTTTCTTTTTTCTTTCTTTTCTTCCTTTTTTCCACTCTCTTCTGCTCTATTTGCATCTCTCAGATTTTTTTTGTCTCTATCTGTTCATCTCTCTCTCTGGTTCCTCCATGAGTGACGGGGAGTGCGACTTCTTCTGTTTCTTCCGCTGCTGCTGAGCGCTGCAAAGCCCCCCTGGGATACGTGGTCCAGTCTGGGGAAGCCACTTATCGGTGGAGAGCGGCGGTCAGTACAAGCGTGGATAGGCCCTGAGGGCTATGTCTGTGGACATGAGTAGCCAAGCGTCTGACAGCAACGAGGAAGATTTTGAGGATGAGGGAGCAGAGGATGAAGATCCGTGTGACATCGCAGATTATTACGTAGGGGTAGAGTGTGACGTGGAGCAACAGGAAGCTGATGCCTTTGACCCAGAAGAATATCAGTTCTCATGTCTGACCTATAGAGAGAGCCAGAGAGTGCTGACAGAGGAGGTCAACCTTGTAGCTGGCTCCCTAAAGGTTTGTGTATATCTGTCTGAGAGAGATTACTGTGTGAAATGAGTATTTTGGTGTGTCCTGGCTCTTGAATATGTTGTTGATGACTGCTGATTGGAATGTTACAACTGTACTACTGTAAGCTCAGCTTTAGTCTTGTGCTTAGACCCAAAAAAGCTTCAGCTGTTAAGTCTGTCCATGGCAGCAAGCGGGGCTGTGTGTTCTGAAAAGAGCATCTAGCAAATGTACTGGTGGCATTCAATTTGCCCACATCAAAGTGTACCCACTTCTTTCTGCATGCCAAAAATAAATGGCACGTTAATAAAATGGATGATTTGAAATGAGAATTAATTTTTAAAATGCCTACTATTTTGCATAATAAGGAAAATGCTATAGAATTGATGTTCTGATTAGTTTAATGTGATAAAATTACAACCAACAGCCCCTATTTGGTTCATTTTGTTTAAATGTAATGTTTATTTAATCAAATCAGAATGTTAAGTTCTACAGAATCAAAACCCTGATTTAGCGTAAATTCTGAAAGTCCACTTTTAAGTCATTTTGCTTGATTTGTGCTTAGTGAACCTTTGAGATCATACAGATTAATCAAAATTTTGCATATGGACATTAACTTCCTCTTACTGTCCTTCCTTCCCCATTCTGTAGATTTCGCCAGCTGTAGCCAAACTGGTCCTTGTACATTTTCACTGGCACGTGTCACAAATACTGGACAGGTAAAACAGTACAAGTGCATACACTCACTGAATAATTATATGTGAAGCTTTCAAACACACACTCATGAATGTTGCATTATGTCTGCTTGCAGATATAAGTCCAACTCTTCTCAGTTGCTTTGTGAGGCCCAGGTTCAGCCTATAAACACCTGTAGATCTCTCACTGTGAGTACTGATGTGTGTGTTAAACCTCAGCTGAGGAATTTGGTTTTTGTTTGCGTTTGTTTTACATTCACAGAATTTGACAGAATGAAAAGCGAAATTAGTAATCTCTTAAGCATTAAATATTTATGAATGCCTCTGAGTAAAGGCTGTATGTTGTGTGTGCATAGGGGCAGATGCTATAATTTTTGTTTATTTTTATTGTGACCATCTTGACCGTCTCAACCAACCTTATATGATCCAAATGAGTTTATGTAGGGGCAGAATAGATCAAGATATAATATAAGTAATTAAGGCAAGTAACTGTTAAAATGATCTTTCGATAATTTTACATTAGCATTTCCCAACTGCAAAATGTTTAATATTTTGCAGTTGCAGTCTGTAGCAATTTTAATTTTAATATACATTTTTTTCTGCAGCATGCAGCCCTTATTTGCAACCAGTTTTGTTAAATACTGCCATCATTGTAAACATGCATTATGGGGTTGACTCACTCTTCCATATCATGTGTTTAACATGTAGGCTGGGACGTCATTGCAGTGTGGTGTGTGTCTGCAGTTTGTTCGGAGAGATGCGTTGCTCTCTGTACCGTGTCAGCACTCCTTTTGCAAATCCTGCTGGGAGCAGCACTGCTCTGTGCTGGTCAAAGATGGAGTAGGCGTGGGTGAGTGCACATGCACACATGTTCATATGCAGTCTTACTCAAGAAAATGTTTGGGGTATTCAGGAAATTTTACTACATAGTTGATGCCTATAAATCCTCTAAAGACTTTAAAGTGCTGTCTGAAGAGTTAAAATGCATGCTTCTCTGTGTGTAGGAATCTCATGCATGGCGCAGGACTGTTCTCTTAAGATGCCAGAGGATTTTGTCCTGTCCCTGCTGCCCAGCGAAGAACTGAAGGAAAAATACAGACGCTACCTCTTCAGGGACTATGTGGAGGTCTGTGGATGCTTGTGTTTGTGTCAAATCTGCTGTAGTGTACTTAGAAGGGTGCATTATGGTACTTTTACTTGTCTCTGGTACTGATTCTCTCTTGATACTAAAATTGTTGTCTAGTATTTTTGTTGAACAGCAGTTTTGAATAGTGATTTATACATGTATAAGCATATATGTTCAGAATGAACATGCATGTTTAAAAAGTCTGGAGATTTAATGTTCACTCCTTCTGGCCTCTCACTCTCTCACTCTCACTCTCTCTCACTCACTCTTTCACTCTGACTCTCTCACTGTCACTCTCTCTGACTGTC
>JBBJLR010000018.1:12819148-12831404 GCA_037577145.1 Brachypetersius gabonensis
CTCTCTCTCTCTCCCTCTCTCGCTCTTTCTCTCACTCTCTCTCTCTCTCTCTCTCTCTCTCTCTCTCTCTCTCTCTCTCATATGTATAGAGTCATTTCCAGCTGCAGTTGTGTCCTGGTGCAGATTGTCCAATAGTCATAAAGGTGCAGGAGCCTCGAGCTCGCAGAGTTCAATGTAGTCGCTGCGGTGAAGTCTTCTGGTACGTAAATACACTCTAACTCAGGGGTGTCAAACTCGTGTTCTGGAGTATCAAGCACAGTTTGATGGTACACATTCACTAAACCTGACCGTTAAATGGCAAGGTGAACCAGGTGTTTCTGAGCAAGGAAATCACCAAAACATGCTTGACCACAGTCCTCCAGGACTGGCGTTCAACACCCCTGCTCTAAGTCTTAAACACCATAAACCTGTTCTCAACAAAATAGAGATAATGCTTTGTATTTGTGCTACTATTCCATTTTATTTTGTTTAACACAAATGATTATTCTTTGTACTTCATTGTTAGTGTGTTCTATGTCTTGCTTTCTATCCAGTTTTAAGTGCAGACAAATGTACCACGCCCCGACAGACTGCGCTACCATCCGCAAATGGCTCACTAAGTGTGCAGATGACTCTGAGACGGCCAACTACATCAGTGCACACACTAAAGACGTGAGTGTACACATACGCATTTTCACATAGCATGTTAATTTTATAGCACGTCATAGCATGTCAATTTTATAGCATGTCATAGCATGTTAATTTTATATACATAGACAGACGTGTGTGTGTGTGGGTGTGAGAGTATGTGTGTATATATGTATTTGTATATGTATGTATATATATAATATGTATATGTATATGTATGTATGTGTGTGTGTGTATGTGTATATATATATGTATGTGTGATGAGATCTGGGAAAACCCTTCACATGGTGGAATTTGACCTTTTTGAGATTTTGATGCCATCTGAAAACCTATTTCAAACTCAAATATGGTTTCAATTTCAAATATGTTTTCATTATTTTCATGCTATGTCCCTATCAAATTTCATACTTGCCCAGAGTCAGCAGACCAGTTGAATTTTTTGGGATGCCATTTTGAGAAAAACACTTTAAAGATGGGTATTCTAAATTGAATCAGAGCAGTAAAGTAGCAGAAGATAACAAATATAATGATGTGAATCTCTTTACTTTAATAAATCATTAATTAGTTAATGTACATACAAAAAGGTCACTTTGGCACGAAGCATCACACAGCACTCATAAATTAACAGGGCATTCAGTATGTCTTTATTTGTAAACACATTCAATGAGTAACTTATAGGCAAGTTTTTAACTTGTTAGTTATGATGCATTTTAAGAGTAAATAACAAATAAAACACATCATATTGAACATGTTATGTCTTTGTGTACTATACATAAATTAGTTTATATTGATTGAACCACTTCTGTATAACATTTATTTTTTTTTATTTCACTTTTGGTGTAGCGTACTTGAAATGACAAACATAGCTACAACAGATTATAGGCATTCAGTATGCTCTTTGCTCCAGTACAATAAAATACAAATCAGTGTAAACTACACAAAGACACCCTTTCTTTTAAAACTGGCCTCCATCCTGACCGCACTTAACAAAGCAGTTCATCACCAGAATTTTCTTAATTCATCTGCAACCTGGGGCTGGCGGCAAACCAACAAATTCTCTAATTTCATTGTAAAGGTACTGTTGTCAAGACCCTTCGGAATACGGTATAAGGTAAAGCATTTGGATCAGGATTTGGATCAGGACTGTCAAAGTCTGCAGCTCTTTTGGTGAGAAATTAGTTGAACACGGGGCCCCCTTTGTACTTGCAGAGACAGATAAAATCTCCAACATTGCCATTGCCCTGGCGGCAGAATCCCCCTGACGTCCTCCATGACAGGATTGTTATCATCTGAAATGCAGAATGATAAATAACAGACTTCAGTAAAAAGGCAAAATTTCTACTGCTTCATGAACATTTACAGTCGTAAATGGGCTAATCTGCTTTGTAATACAGCCTTGATTTTTTTCACTGCTACAAACATCTAAAGCCTGTGTGAAGTTGCCACCCCATATGTTGAAAATGTATGTTTTATTGTGTATGCAAAATTTGTGCACTTGAACAGTTTGAGAGAGAAATATTAAAACAACAGTTTTTGGAGTAAAGAATGTGGACTGCTTCCTCAAATGCACAGAAAACATTTTCTAGAACTTTAACGGCACTGCTGCAAGATGCTAATTGGTGTTTGATGACACAACTGTCAGCAATGTTGTGTTGTAAAGTGTATGACTGGTGGGAATAGACCTAACACCTGTGTTTATTCAGCCTTTATGTGAGGTGATACCAAAGCTAATTGTCTGATACTAATGGGGTGCTAGGGTCCTAGATTACCACCAAAGTTAAAGGAACACTTCGTAAATTATCACCACTATTTGATGTATCATATTTATCAAAGACTGCTAATGCAACTGTTAATGCATTGTTTGTGCAGACAAAATTAACATTTGAGCACATTTGTTGTGCGCTGCCAACCTCATGCAAGCAGAGTGTCTGTTAGCATCATCGTCATCACCATGTAGCCTAATATGAGACTCTAACTTCAGGCTAATTCTCTGTTTTAAACTCTCATAAAACCTGGACTGAATGCATAAACAAACTAAAGTTTGGGGCTGTGCCTTACACTGTGCCGTACAATTTTCAACACATTTCTCATTGTTAAATATATGTTCAGGGATAATAGATAAGATGTTGTAGAGTAATAATTTAACGAAGACCAAATTTCAACAAAATATTGACTTTCAACCTATTTTTCCTCTTTCCTGAAAAAAGGACAGTGCGACATCTGACTGGTTTTCCCAGATCGCATCACATATGCATATATGTGTGTGTGTGTGTTATTCAAACATTAGTATTTTGTTTTGATGATTACTCTTTTGGCCTGCAGTGTCCTAAGTGCAATATCTGCATTGAAAAAAATGGAGGCTGCAACCACATGGTGAGTCATGCATTTTATATCTGCTTAGTTATAACTCTTGCACAGCTATTAGAGCATTTTACTGCTGTTGTAGATCAGAATCCTTTAATGAGATCATGGAGCATAGTTTATTGGTCTTTGTCGTGGGGACATCCTGGTTTAGACACTTTAGGTACTCTAAGCTGGTGTATTGCTTGATTACAGAAAACACAAAAATTTACTCTAGGACTGGAATCCTCAAGATAAGTTTAGATGAAATACTACTATGACTAATTAGAAGACAAGGTTGCGCCTATGCATGTATTTGAGTAAAGTCATCAAATGTATGAGATGATCATCTCATAAAAAGTATATAAAAAGTATAGCTGAAAAAAAGTCAGCTGAAATCAACTGAAGCGGGTGTTTCTGAAATTGTTAACCTTTTTGTTTTTTTCCCCACATTTCTGTGCAGCAATGCTCCAAGTGTAAACACGGTAAGAGGAGCTGTGGTAGTGTGCATGCAAGATTATTTAATCAAATTAAAACACCCTGACATATACAGTCAGTTTGTGCTTTGGATGACGTTTGTGTGTGTACATGCATGTGTATGAATAGATTTCTGCTGGATGTGTTTGGGAGATTGGAAGACTCATGGCAGTGAGTACTACGAATGCAGTCGCTACAAAGAGAACCCTGACATTGTCAACCAGAGCCAGCAGGCGCAGGCTAGAGAGGCCCTGAAAAAATACCTCTTCTACTTTGAGAGGGTGAGACATGTGTACACACACACACACACACACACACACACGCAAACAAAAAAGACTACAAAACACCTCTTTTGCACCGACTGACATGTCCATTTATCTTGCCCATGCACTCACATGTATGCAGACAAAGTTACTGTGACGTACACAATGCTGCTTGGAAGACGAGTGTAAATTGTCTTGTGTGGACATTGGATATCACCATC
The DNA here is from genome assembly GCA_037577145.1 of Brachypetersius gabonensis. NCBI lineage: Eukaryota > Metazoa > Chordata > Actinopteri > Characiformes > Alestidae > Brachypetersius > Brachypetersius gabonensis. The sequence goes on from JBBJLR010000018.1 coordinate 12,823,077, forward strand.
AAGCTTGGCTCCTAGTAATATCACTGTGTTATCAGAGAGGAGCAGTTTATATGCATACCTTAATGATGTATGTGTTGTTGACTGTTTTTGTTTGTGTCTGTATATGTCTTTGTTAATGTAATCAGTGGGAGAACCACAATAAGAGCTTGCAACTCGAGGCTCAGACGTACCAGCGCATCCAGGAAAAGATTCAGGAGAGGGTGATGAATAACCTGGGCACCTGGATCGACTGGCAGTATATGCAGAACGCTGCCAAGCTACTGGCCAAGGTATCCATTTACACAAAGCTACCCTGTCTGTAAGATACATGTTAAGACTGCCAATATATAAAGATTGCAATAATTATAGTTATTTTCTTTGCTACTGAAATAGTACCTCTTAGCTGATATTGCATGCAAAAACACGCATGAATGAGCTTTGTTGTCCTCTCTTTTATAGTGTCGCTACACACTGCAGTATACCTACCCCTATGCCTACTACATGGAGTCTGGGCCTCGTAAAAAACTAGTGAGTCCAAGGTTATTTGCTATAGTGCCTGCCTTTTTTTGCTTTTTTTCCTCATGATCGTTGGGGAATTTTCCTAGTCTAATATTTAGTTCATGGTTGATTTGTTTAACAGTTTGAGTACCAGCAAGCCCAGTTGGAAGCAGAGATTGAGAACCTATCGTGGAAGGTGGAAAGGGCGGACAGCTACGAGAGAGGAGAGGGAGAGCTCAATGCCACCGACAGAGGGGTAAGTTGAATGTTTAATGTGCTTTTTCCCCTGCTGGTCAGGTTTTTAGTTAACTTTTGATGATTCTTGGTTAGTTCATTGCAAGAAAGTAAATATTTGAATGATAATTTTGATAGTTTTCCATTATGTAAATACTAGGGCTGGGAAAGTTAACGCATTATCGCGTTAACGCATTAACGCATTATTTACTTAACGCCGGCAACTATTTTATCGCGTATTCACGCAGGTTTTTAAAATCCTTTTATTTTCAAAGTCGGTGCTTTCACCGAAGTAACACGAGCCTGGGCGTACTGGGACTTTCTTTACCAGGTTGGGTTTTCACATTTCGGCCGCATCTTGGGCCTTTTTGCCGAACGCACAGATTGCCAGTCCGCCCCTGAACACCAGTGCTGATCTAATTAATATGGACAAAAGTAATCGGACATCTGACCCCCGCAATAACCAGCCAACACGTTTTGTCCATATAAGACGCCTGACCATTACACCAAATGTGACTTTAATACTGGTTCCGCCCACATGCTTTGCAGCTGCTATAATGGCTGCGCCCCCATGTTCTGGGAACTTGTTTTTAAATTACATGGTAGATAAAAAGTGAAGGCTCTGCTGTGGCAAATACCTTTGGTTTTATATTTGATTACATTCATGTATTTACAGAAATATTTGAACTTCAGCTCTGTGGCTGTGTTAAAGAGAACTCAGCGGTTAAAAATTCCCTTATTTGATTACAAGTTTTTGGTTTTTTTTACAGTGTTATTCCACTTTTGACATTATTAAAGATAAATCTGCTCAAAGCAAACATATTTGTCTACTCCTATGTTGATAAGAGTATTAAAAACAGTATATTTAGTACGGACTTAAAGGTGCGATTAATCGCGAGTTAACTATGGCAAACATGACATTAATCGCTATTAAATATTTTAATCTACTGACAGCCCTAGTAAATACATCATACAACCACTGGGAAGACTACTAGCCTAACCACTGTTTTTTAGGCTACACAATAGAGCCAGCTAGCTTTAGTGTTACTCTAACCATGATTCTAGTTTTATTCAGCACAAAATGGTTACCAAAGACATATTTTTACTCTTTTAGCCAGAGAAAAGAAGCCAAACTGTGGTAAAACTTGCAGATAGCCAGCTCTCTTGCTTCCATTTAGTGGTTAACGTCTTGTTCTGAACAGTAATTTCTGATGTTCCAGTAAGACATTTTCTCCATTGTAGTGATGATCTGAAGTTTGTTAATGCGACTGTAATAAGATCCCTGTAATCAGTCTGCATTAGTCGGCTAATGGAAAAGAAAACAAAATGGTCCATCCACAGGAGTTCTTCTAAACTTTACCTGCCCTCGATATAAGCCCTGATGTTATCATAACATTTTTGCTTAGTGATTAATTGCCATGTAAATATTTAACGGTTCCATGACATGCTGATTTTTTAAAATTCATTTATATAGATCTTTGTGGTCCCCTACTACTGTATCTGAAGTTTAAGAAATTCAGCCTTGGTGCAAAGTTATAGCCACTACGAGCCAGTCACACAGGGAGATTGCACCGTTTCTGATTGCACCGTTTCTTTTTCTGTAGCTGGAAGGTGGGGTGGGGTCCAGCATACTCACTCAGTCATTTCAATGAGGGGAAAGGCAGATATTGCGTGCGCTATAACACTTACAGCAGTTCACACACCATTCACACACATACCTGATGCTATCTTTAAATTTGTGACATTAGCCTGCTGCTGGACTGTTAGCTGCAGCGCTAATGTTTCAGCCACATTCTAAAGGTAAAAAGCTATGTAACTACATACAGCAAGGCAACAGAATTATGTAGCGTCAAGTTGACTTGATTGTCCGAGGTTTGTAGCTAAGCCAAGGAGAGTTGGTACTGATTCAGTATTCATTTTCAGCCATTCAGCAAGACCTGCTCTGTATTGTCTGAAAACAAAATTATCCCACTGGTTCTTCAGAGACTTGCATGAAGGAACTAAAAAAATACATTTGTGCTTATTTGTATGCTTCACTCGTTTGCAAGCCATGATGTCTCTACAGTGATGGTCTCTAACACATAGTCGGTGGAGCTCATTTTTTAAGGGAGGGAGGTGAAATTCTTGGGGCGGGCTAAGCATGAGAAAGGGGAGGGAACCTTTACCCCTATGATGACATACAAGGCCAAATTCCAGGTCATGCCATCTGAGCTATCTTTCTCTCAACGGCAGAGCAGGATGATCAAAGCACTCTTTTCACCTATGGCCATTTCTGACCACTGCAGGACCATAGACAGGCCAGGGAAACTTGTTAAAAAAAATTGTAAAAGGTAGTAAATGAAATTAGGTCAAATTAAAGCCAGTAAAAAGTAGTAAACGTCATCTTACGAGGTAGTAAGATGTGCAACTTACGTGCATCTCCTTAAATTACTGATTGTGTAGGACCTGAGTGACACACATGATGTCATGTGATCTAGCTCGCGCGCGCGTTGAATCAAGCCGTTTTCAGACCGAACGCAAGGTTTGCACTTCCTCTCAAAAAAATGCAAGAACGCACCGCGGGTCTCAGCGCAAAAAGTAGACGTGTTTTTCTAAACTCTCTTGTCCCGGCTGGCTCAGCGCATAAGGCTCACGTGTGACGTGAAGTGAAAAAAGTGTGTGAGAGAGGGTAAGAGAAAGAAAACTTACTAGCCCACTTCGATGCTGGGATTCTATTGGTTGCGTGAAAATGTGCCACGGCGCACAGCAGTGTTGTGCCGCGCAAGCCACAGAAAATAATGGGTTTCAGAGCAAAGCGCAGCGCATGCCGTGTTCGGTCTGAAAGCGCCTTCAGTTCGGGGACTCGGCTGGCCTTCTGCCAAACCTCTGCGCGAGTCGCTAATAGTTTAGATCTGCGCAAATGCAAGTTTTCAGACCTCTGACCGGAAGAATCAACGTTTAAGGACCAGCTTAGGCCAGTAGTTTACAACAGGCGAAGGGCTTATTACATGTATTCGAGTGGCCACTAAGCCAGGATGCTCTCTCTCTCTCTCTCTCTCTCTCGCTCTCTCTCTCTCTCTCGCTCTGTCTCTCTCTCTCGCTCTCTCTCTCTCGCTCTCTCTTGCTCTGGCTCTCTGTCTCTCTCGCTCTCTCGCTCTCTTGCTCTGGCTCTATGCCTCGCTCTCTCTCTCCCACTCTGTCTCTCTCTCGTTCTCCAGTGTTGAGGTTATAATTTATAAAGTTATAATTACCTCATTAAATTGTGAGGAAATATGTTGTTAATTTGTTTTGGAAAGATATTTCATTACTTTACTCGTCACTTTACTTTACACTTTACGCTGCCACAGTTGAAGCTTGAAGTCGTGCTGGTAGTAAAAAATATTGTGAAGGTAGTGAAAAGGTAGTAAAATCAACATAAGAATCTCTGTATAAACCCTGTACTTGTAGCTGGCTGATTAGGTATCTTGCATCTTTCACACTGTAGCAAGCACATGATACTAAGAAAAAGTTATGTACTATTATGTATTTTTATTGTGTATTTGTGTATTTTAAAATCTAAAAATCTGTTGTTTTTTTATTAAAATTAGATAATTACTTAATAAACAAACTTTTGATCCATGCTACCCGCTAAATGTGTTACATCCCCAAATTATTATTTGACATTTCTCATCCACTGGGATAAGACACATTTAAAAAAAAAACATTCACTGAGAACACTGTAAAATGTAAACACAGTTAAAAATGATTATTCAGCCTGAGTAATCACCGTAAACAGTTTTGATCAGGCAAGTGTGCAGTAATTGTTACAATACTATTTCCTCATCTTTAAACCTAAAACTCTAGAGACTTATTTGACACCACTGTATTTGGCCAAGCTTGTTAACCGGTGTAGTGATGGTGTCCCTTTAATTAAGAGTTATTCCATACCAACTCCACTAGGACCTGCCAGATAATGTCATAGTAATTCATAAATAAAATGCAGAAATGAATAAAAATGTGAAAAGTTACGTTAAATTCTCTTAAAATCACTAGAAATGGTCTTCCATAAAAATTTTGGGCCACAGATCTTTAAAACATGTTTTCAATGCTGAAAAATGCCATTAGGAAATTTTTAGTATATTGATTTCAGTGTTTTCTATCTCTGTGATAACTATTGAGTCTGATTCTCATTGAGTTCATTGTGGAACGTTTGAGTTACTGCTAGCAACAGCTTGGTAAATTTGACAATGAAGTGTGTGTGTGTGTGTCTCCTTTCTGTCTGTCTCTCTCTCTCTCTCTCTCTCTCTCTCTCATTTATTATAGACACTTTTTTGACACATTACAACTTGTAAGCTTTCAGTACGCATAGTTCTGAGTATGTACTATGACTAATCAGTTGACAATACACACACTTTCGCCCACGATGTCCATTTGTGCAGCGATGCATCACAAATGAAGCCCCTAGCCTTCATGTTCTGTCTGTGCATATATTGCTTCTCCCATCATCCTATCTGTTTACATGTTAACTCTGTGTGTCTCAGGATTTGGAGAATCAGATGCACATTGCGGAGCAGAGGAGGCGCACACTGCTGAAGGATTTCCACGACACCTGAATATCCGTCTGACCAGCAGCAGCAGTTTCTCTTCTCTCCTCTCATCCCTTCTCCAAAGAGCCCCTCATCTCTTTTTCGTTCCGCTTAGTTCTATTTCTCATTTTCATTCTCTTACCATCTTCCTGTTGCACATCTGTGGCCACCTGCTATTATGTATTCTCTCCTGTGTTCATCCTTCTCTCCCTCCCCACTTCTTTCTTATTGCTTGATTTCTCTTTTGCCCTCTCAGCTGCAGGGGTTCAGAATAGCACGATTGTATTCCTGGCACATGCCCCATACAGACGCATACGCACCCACCCACCCACACGCACATGCACACAGTTAAAACACTCCTTTAAAACAGTCTAACTGCCTATCTAGCTCCTGCCCCCCTTTCCCCTGTAATCACTTTCCTATTTTTCTTTCGGTCTTTCTTTCTTCTCACATTGAGTTGATTTTTTTTCTGGAAAATGGCTGTTGATAGATCATTGAAAAAAAAAAGAAAAAAAATGAAAAAGTTGAAAAACAAATGCTGTAATTTTCAACGGTTGTACATTAATACAGAAATAGAGTTACTGAGAGAAGGTTTTTAAACCAGACACTTGAGTCCTGTGTGTTTGTTCTTTGGTTAGTCTACATGGAAAGTGATGACTTTTTATATTTGGCTGGCGGTCTTTGAAAGATGAGGGAGAAAAGGCACTGTTTTCTTTGCAACTGATTTTTAGCATACTGCTAACAAAGTTGTATTTCATCAGTTTGAACAGCACTTCAGAACGCCCCCTGAAAGCTGTCACAGAGTCTCCTTTAAAAAATGGCACCACAGAAAAGCAACCATTGATTTTGTTGAGTGGAAACCACTTACAAAATCTTTATACTTTTTAAAAATATAAAAATAGTATGTGGAACCATGTTCTTGTCTCAATCCATAGCATTCATCAGAAATAGACTATGGGTGTCAGTATGCAATGTTAAATAAAATACATTAATTCTAATCTCTAATATGTAGTGGTTTAGAGAGAGAGTTGATCATCTTTGAGAAGAGCAGCATCCACAGAAATAGGACATGTTCTTGTATCTTGTAAGATTGTACAGAAATATTGAAGTACGTTATATTGACAAAAGTTTTGGGATGCCAGATCATTGCACAAGGAGGGACTTTAATGACATTGCATTTAAACAGACTAATATGAAGCTGGTTCTCCCTTTGCAGCTGTAACACCTTCCACTCTTCTTGGAAGGCCTCCCACAAGATATTGGAGTTTCTGGGGGAATTTGTGCCCATTCTTTATGTAGAGCATCTATGAGGTCAGACACTGATGTTGGATGAAAAGGCCTGACTTGCAATCTCCCTTCCAGTTCATCCCAAAGGTGTTTGATGAAGTTGAGTTCTGCCACACCAAACTCATCCAACCATGTGTTGATGGACCTTAACATCCAAAATGTCTTGGTATGGGGCCTAGCTCGAACCCTGAAAAATAGGTGTACCCCAAAACAATTTTTCCATGTAGTGTATGTCTGCATGTCTGAATAGTCCAACCAGATAAGTAGGGAGATCATGTTATAATTACTCTTCAGAACAAGTGCGTTGCGCTCGATAACACACAGCGTGCTCAGCCCTGTTTTCAGGTCAGTTCACATGGGCCAAATATAGTCAGCACTGCACGGCAGAGATAAATTTAAACCCTATCATGGTGCCCCCTGATCTGTGTGCTCAAGATAGAGTTAAAGCCCACCCTACACTGGCCCTCACAGCAGGGCGTGTTTTTTCAAACCATGTCATAAGTAATTGTAAGGGTTTATCTCTCTGGGGCCTGTGATGAAAACCATGCACTAGAGAGGAAAGTGTCACCACGTGAATGAATGAGGGATGATGATGGATTCTACGACGTCAATGAGGTAAGAACATGTACAATAACCAGATCTGTTTTACTCTGACTGGTGATGCCTGCCCAGACTGTTGCACCTCCTCCACCAAAGCAAACCCTGGGGACCATGTTGACTTCAGCGTATCGCTCACCTCGACCATCATTTTTGTGCTAGGTGACCCGACACTCAGTGAACAGGACGGTAGACCACTGCTGCATAATCCAGGTCACATGGTCTTGTGCCCACTGCAAACGTTCACGGCGGTGTCTTGGTGTCAGTGGAGTCACCTGCAACGGTCGTCTGGCATTCAAATCAAAGCGGTGGAGTCGGTTGCGAATGGTTTGTCTGGAAACCCTAGTACCCCTCGCATCTCATAAACAGGCCTGCAGCTGTGTGTCAGTTGCATAACAATGTCTGAGTGCATAGGTCCTTAGGTACTGCTCATCATTGCGGTCTGTCACTCGTGAGGTTCCACTCCTAGGTTCAATTCAATACAATTTTATTTATATAGCGCTTTTAACAATGGTTAAAAGCAGCTTCACAAAAAAGTTCTTTAAGTTAACATGAAGGTTAGGATGGGGGGAGGCCAATTAGCGGATAAGGGGTAGTCCATCTTGTCTGTACGAATGGATGTGTTTGTGTTTGTCCGACATCATGAGGCCCACATGCAGATGAGGCCTCAGCAGGCACTGCAGATGATCCTCTGGGTGTAGTCTCCGCTGCCTGGCTCCCGCTGCCCCTCAGGTAGGTATGTATGGCTGGGTGGGTGTGCGGTTCTTTTTTTTTTTCTTTTTTTTTTCCCTTCCCTCCCCTCCCCACCCAACACATCATATCCAACACAGTACATAGGGGGGTGAAAAACTACTTACCCCTCCTACACTTAGGGTCTTGGAGGGTGAGGGGTATACGGGAGTCCCAGTGGGCTGCTTTGGCGGCAGTTCCCACGGGACTTCCTGGCCCCATCCCCTCTATTTTAATCGCACCTTAGACAGTAGGGTCGGGAGGCACAACCTTCTATGATTGTGGCCCGGTCCTATGTACACCCCCCACAACTTTTAATTGCACTTTAGTCTCATACACATATTCTTTAAAAGCAAAATTCCCATCACTAGGGTCTGGGGAGGTGGAGGCTGCAAGGGTCCCAGTGGGCTGCTTTGGCGGCAGACCCCACGGGACTTCGTAGCTTCCTTCCCCTCCATTT
>JBBJLR010000018.1:12839082-12849165 GCA_037577145.1 Brachypetersius gabonensis
GATTGGTTGATTACATAATTGCATTAATGAGAAATTGAACAGGTGTTCCTAATAATCCTTTAGGTGAGTGTATATTGTAGTGTTATACTGTACTGTGTTGCATTGTGTTGTACTTTGTTGTTTTGCATTGTATTGTACAGAACTGTTTTGTATTGTACTGTATTATGTTTTATTGTACTGTATTATATTATTTTGCACAGTGCTGTAGTATAGTACTGTACAATATCGTATTGTTTTGTACTTTACTGTGTATTGCATTGTATCATGTTGTATAGTGTTATACTGTAGTGTGTTGCATTGTATTGTACTTTGATTTGTGTTGTATAGGATTGTACAGTACTGTTTTGTATTGTACTGTACTGTACAGTATTGTACTATATTGTGTTGTATTGTACTTTACTGTATTATTTTGTACTGTATTGTTGTACTATGTACTCTTGTACAATATTGTATTGTTTTGTACTGCATAGTATTGTACAGTACTGTCTTGTACTGTACGGTACTTCGTTGGATTATATAGTATCGTACTGTATGGTGTTGTGTTTAATTGCAATGAACTGTATTCAACTTTAGTGCATGGTGTTGTAGTCTGTTTAGTAGCTTTAACTTAAGTTTAATTCACTTCAATGCAGTCATTCAGTACACAAACATGCACCAATCTGCACGGAATATTAGGCCAGGGTTTATCCTGTGGAACCATTAAGGAAAGAAAATGTTAATGTAAGATTTTAAAGCCAGATTTTCTATATAAAATAAAGGATGATAGGAGAGGGGGCCAGTAGGAGTGTCTGTGGGCAGCCCAGTGAAGAAGTGAAAGTGAAAACACTTCTCAAATTTCTGAAGAGGAAGTGAGCACTTATAAATACTCGTACACACTCACATTCACATACACATTCACAGAGGGACACAGGAGCGCAGTCGAGAGGCAGACAGAGTGAGAGAGAGAAGTGAGACCGGACGGGACAGGTAAAGTTTGCACTCTACAACAATAACCGTCTCAAAGCTTTATTTTAATCTTAGTTTGTCCATGTAATTCTTTGTTTTTTCCACAATTTTTTGTCAGTTTAAAGATATTCTCCAGTTTCTTCTACCTTTACCAGTATGAGTTTATTTCTCTTTCGCTTCACTACGCCCACACACATCTAACTGCAATTTGCTCCAGCTTCTGCTTTTATTCCGCCCAGAAGAGCAGACAGTGTGAAAAGTGTGAAAAAAGTGTGAACGTTTTTCATCCTTATTTCCCTGTACTTCTAGCTCTTGATATATTAGTGTCTCACAAAAGTGTGTTTGTGTTACTATAGTAATGTTTCATGAATGAAGCTCCATTTTAATGCTTCTTTTACTCCTCATGTTAACTTTATCTTTGTCTTATTCCTAAATCTCTCTTCCAATCTGTCTTTACTTTCAATAACCCCTCTCCCTGTCTCTCGCTCTCTCAGTCTGTCTCTCTCTCTTTTCTAATAGTAAAACAGGTTTTTCAGGCCTCCTGACCAACTGCAGATCAAGCAAGATATATAAACAAGTTTTCGCTCCTTCCATGAAGACACTGATGACACTGCTGATAAAACGATCTAAAGAATTTGTGAACATCAGAATCCACTTATTTGTTTCTTATCTGCATAACTTATGGGAACAGTATGTATCTCATGTGCTGCATAATTACATGTGTTTTATAATACTGTACTAAACCTGTAAGAGAGCTCTATGAAAGAGCGGTGTTTAAAGAGCATGTGTGATACCCAGACCCTCATTCTGAATGCTTGCTGGACGTGACCCTCAGTGGCTGGGTGGGTAACGGAACCCATAATGCAGCTGATATGTTGACGGACAGCTGGATGTGGATTCCGTTTCCCTCCTCTCTCGCAATAGGCAGCACTTTGTGACTTCTTTGCAGATAACTGTTATTGGTGCAAGTCTGGAATTAAGTAAAACAGGTTTGAGTGTAGTTACAGATAACCAATAGGTTTGAGTGCATTTAAAATGTGTATTCATATGTGTAAAAAATTTAATTATTGGACATTAACTATGGAAAGTTAATTTAAATATATATGTATATATATATTAAGTTCTAGGTACAGGGAAGACTGAGTGGAGAGATGAATAGGCCGATCATACTTGCCCAAAAGGTGTTTTCTTGGCTGGTGAGGACAAAAGTGAAGGTCACCTAAGGTCACAGTTGCACTTAAGGTGTAGTCATCGGTTGATACCTATGTGCCAGTGATTGTACCTTTAAATGGAGAAAATTCCCATTTGATCATGCCTATTATTTTATATGTTGTTGGTTTTACTTAAAAAAAGACACTGATGTTGCTGCAGAATGACACGTTTTCTCCCGGATTGCCATAAATACTATTCGCCACCGGGAACTTCGTGTCAGCCAAAAGTGACATCAAAATCTACCAAACATCCGTACCGCACTGACTCTCGACATTTCTTTTAGCCCATCCCTAGCAACAAAAGATTGACTGGGCTGTTCTCTCTGAATGCTTGTTGCATGTTTGCTACTCAATAAATAATGTAGAACCAGTTATTGTCTCTGTCATTTCATTTCATTACAAACACACCACATTGTCTATTTGCTTTTATTATCTGGGAAGCCCTTTTATCATGTGGGGGTTTGGGTGGGGTGTATGAGAATCAGACGTGATTTATTTTCTACAATCTATATTTTGTTACTTTTCACTAAAGACAAATTAATATAAAGATATATTTTTTTAAAATATCACAGCGTCAATATTTTCATGTAAAAGTCAATTCTTAGAAACATCCGTCAGAATCGGAAATACAGGTATTTCAGTATCAGTCCACCTATCCCGAGTAACAGCCTTTGTTCCCCTTCTGAGAAGACTTTACACTAGATGTACATTGCTGTGAGGATTTGATTGCATTCAACCACAAGAGCATTAGTAAGATCTGGTCCTGATGCTGAATGATTGATTCTACACCACAAAATGCACTCTAACCTATCTAAGGTATTGCACGCTGCTCCATCATTTCACAAGGCGTAGTTCCACTTCTTAACAATAGTTGGGTGCTGCATACGCTTGTAGTCAATGGTTGGCATTGGGCCCTTAGGCTCATATGCAACTGCTCCAGAGCATGCTGCTCAATTTGCAAAGATTTTCTAATAAGATTATACAAACTGTGCTTTGATGTGTGCAACTGAACAGCTTTTTAATCATTAAAGTATGTAGTATATCTTTAATTAACAAATTAAAGAGTGTCTGAACAGTTTTAGACTTCCAGATAATCTATTACAAACCAGAGGCCATTACCTTGCCTTTCCTTACACAGTTCAAACAGGTTTACCCTGGTAATAACGTTTATTCCTCTCACTGCTTGCAGTTTAAACACTTGACAGAGTGAAGGTCTGAACCAGACTAAGCTCCCACAGCGACAGCCTATCGAGAGAAGGTCAAACAGTTTTTTCCCTTTCATTAGACTAAAAACTCTTCAGTTACACCGTGTTGTTGTGGCGTAAATCTAATTTACCATTCAAACCAAGGTTACAGTAGTTCCGCCTTTCTTTCTTTTTCTCTGACCGTTTCCCCGCAGCGGCGCCACACTCAATATGGCGCATTTTCGAAGACAGGGCGTTCCTGAGAAACGTGTGAAACAGTTGCATCACGAAAAAGGTTCCGGGTGTGTGAACGACAGACGATAGCCCTCCACGGCAGCGTTGGTGTGTCAGGGTCCTGCGTTGCATGATTAAGACTGACAGGGGGTCCATGTTTACACTGTGAAGGATGGAGACCGAGGAAACGTCCCCGTTTCGAGTCACCGCCACCGTGAAAGCCCTGCGGTTGTCTCTGCGGAGGGACGCGGAGAGCGAAGCCGAGGCTGAGCGCCCTGACAGCGGGGAGAGGGGCTCCAGTGACCGCGACAAGCTCTGGTTCAAAGAGAGCAGCGCCAAAAATCTGAGAAACAGAGATTTCCTGGCACCCAGAACGGTCCTTGCCACACTGTACGCCGACGGACAGGTGAGGTTTGGAGAGACGTGGTGAAGGCATGGCCCCATTGAGCAGATGAAGACAGCATGGTGTGGTGTTGATACATGCTGGGGCTGCCAGAACAGTACAGACGACTGCCTAGACTGCAGTTATATTTCATGTTATTTACTTTTCATATGTTATATCCTTACTTTTGTTCATTTTTCTCCAGTGCAGCTGTTAAAAGTGCTGCCGAATGTACCAGACAGTTGACATTGCTATTATTGACCAAACATTTGCTGCCTGCGGCAAAATGTTATTAACTCTTCACTAACCATAGAGTTGTGGGTCAGTGGTTCCATCAATGCAATGGAATGATGGTGTTATAACGTAATAAAAGAGACAGTTAACAATAATGACATTTGCTGTCCTGTACATATATATGTGTGTGTGTGTGTGTGTTTACAAGTGTATAAGGTGTGTTTGTGCATGTACGTATATGTATGTAACATTTGTGCATGTGTATGAATGGTATCCATCGTGTGTGTGTGTGTGTGTGTGTGTGTGTGTGTGTGTGTGTGTGTGTGTGTGTGCTTGCATATCTGCTGTATACTATAAGGATAGAAGTATTAGGAAACACTTATTTTTCAGGGGTTAGACTGGACCACTTACTTTCAGTGAAGAGCAATTTTAATGCTTCAGCATGCCAAGACATTTTGGACAACGCCATGCTATCAACTTTATTCCTGCATGACTGTGCCTTGGTGTACAAAGCAAAGCCCTATCCAACACCTTTGGGATGAACTGGAACAGAAATCGCAAGCAAGCTCTTCTCACCCAACATCAGTGTCTGACCTCATAAATGCTCTACAGAATGAATGGGCTCAAATTCCCTCAGAAACACGCAAATCTTGTGGAAATCCTTCCAAGAACAGTGCGAGCCATTATAGCAGCAATGACACTTAATTCAAATAAAGTCAAATAAAGTATTTGAATGCAGTGGTACGGTGTTCCAGTACTTTTGTTCACATAGTGTGAGAAGTTGTTGGGTAGGTGAGATATCTGTGTATGCATTTATGTATGTATGTGTGAGTTTGTATATATTAATGATTTGTTTTTTTTGTGTTTTTGTGCAGGTTCCCTCGCCGGTCCTGTGTCAGATTCTCTCTCTCCGTGGGAGTGGTGTGTTGCCAGTAGCTGGTTGTGAGGTGACAACTGAGGGCTTGCGCGTCTCTGTGGATCGCTGTGCAGCTTTCAGAGGTGTTCTGTGTGGAATGACTACATACTTGAGGCCTGTGGCTCAGAGACAGGGGTGTGTGCTGATCAACTGTCCCGCCCTACATGCCAAACAAGCCCCACCCACTCCCGACACACTCACGTTGGGACAGCTCCGTACCATCCTCATCGCTGACCACATAGGAGCACTGCTCAGGAGACAGGGGTAGGTGTGTGTGTGTCTGAAGGAGAGCATGTGGCAGACATAACACCTGGTAAAGTGTAATATGTAACTGTTATTCTCTCTCACCCAGTTACTCTGTGTCCTTCTGTCCTGCCTTACCTGAGGAGAGTGACATCATCAGCATCCTCAGAACACTGGGTGTTGATTGGCCGGCTGTGTCTGTAAGCTGGACCAATGAGGAGAGAGAGGAGAAGATGAGGAACGCCCTGGAGAAATGTGCCTACAGGGAGAGAGAAGAGGACAGATGGAAAAGAGGGAGTAGAGGGGAGGAGATGGTAGGAGGTAATGGAGAGATGAGAGAAGAGTTGAGGATAAACCTTAAGCGAGTGATGGAGGAGATGGAGCTGCATGGCTATGACCCCAGTCTGGGCATCTGCATAGGTGAGGGACTTTGTGATTTAATATGTTAATCAACACATTATGTCTTTTCAATTCACTAGGGACGCATTATATATCAGCAGATGACATTTTATTTGCAGAATTTAAAGTTGAATTACAATTTTTTAGTCAAATATTAAAATATACCCCCCCCCCCCTATAATTACAGCTGACAATTTGGTGCCTCATTTTTTACTCACATGCGCTAATATACAGTAGCATACACATAGTGCATGTGGCAGAAGAAATCAGAGGAAATAAAAACACTGAGACCCAATTATACACATTTAATTAATTAATATTTTTACTGTATAATAAGCATGGTTAAATCATTAATAACCAAAGTGTATTTTTTTCTTAATCCAGAAGATGGCAGTATTTTTCCTTCTGGTGAGAAAAGAGCTTTGTTCTAAATAACTAACTGCATGCTGCTCATGTACTGCTTGTAGTGGTAAGCTGTATGTGACCAGCATGAAGTTTTATAGTTTATCAGAGATACCTGGATGATGTACTACTCTGATCAACTACTCTAGCATCAAGCCAGCGCTATCTTTGTGTTCTTCTGCATCTGCATAATGCAGCATGGTTGTTTTCAGGAGCTATGGATGTTAACCATGGGCATGGGATCCTGTGGTTTGGCTCACAGTACATGATGGTCATTGTTGAATACTGGATTCTGCTGTATACTACTATGAGAAGAAACATGTAGTTTACAATATAATGTTACAGTAGACAGTGAACAGTACATGTTATGCAATTTCAAACACAGTTGTAGGTTTCTGTCAGTGAATAAGACATTCAGGTAAAATTCAGGAACTGTATTATACCCACAAGAGTTGCTGGGTGAGACTCCAATAACATTAAATTCACGTGCTATTTTATTTTTTTTGCATAAACATACACCTGGATAGGGCCTGATGTGAATGTAAATTCTATTTGAAGTTAGATTATGAAAGTGTAAATGTCTTTAGATACTCCAGGAAACTTTCATTAAAAACAGTTTACAGACAGGTGTAGTTGTTTGTCAATAAGTTGTATTGCAGTACTTATCACAACAAAAATGACTATTTTTGGATTAAAATATTACCATCAAAGTACAATTCAAATATACCTCCAGAAGTATTTTGGTAACATTGCTATGGGGTGCCTGTAGCAGAACTCACCCATAACATATATTCTGTGGTCATTTAGCACTTTATGAACAGTTAACATTCACTGAGATAGAAAATGAATAACACAACAACCTACTGTATGTGAGTGTACTGAGGCAGTGACAGTTTCTACTCCTGTTTCCTTTCAACTAACCACTTACCACTCACATTACAAAAACCTACTCTGTGTTCCGCTCCATTTTTCACGTTTCGTTTACATGCACAAAAAGACACAATGCGAACAAAAACTGAAAAACCCATTTTCACCTCCCCACACTTATTTACATGTTTTCCATCAGCAAATACTTGTATTTTTGATCACACTGAATATTGTGTACTTTGCAAACCTGCAGTTACTTTTTATCTCACAAATATTAATAGATAGTCTAACAAATGTACCATACAGTTACTTTACAAGCCATTAGCAAGTTATGGTTGAGGGGTGAAGTAGTATTGAAGTAAAGAAGAGAAAACACCAAAGACCTTAGCAATTCACATACTTGGCTGCACATGAAGAGTTCGACATTTGATTCCCCATCAAGGCAAAAATGGAGTTGTTATACCACTATGATTCTTTAAATAAGTCAGAGATGCAGTTGCTATTCCAAAATGATTCTTTAAATGGGTCATTGTGATACATTGTGATTACTAATGTGTGTTAAAAGAATATTAAATATTTTTGACAAAAGTCATGTTTGATTTTTCCAAGTAAATTCAAAATTCAATAGTGTGAACAGTTATCTGTTTTGGGATCAGTATTGGCCAGAAGTTAGTTATTGATTATCGTTATTGGCCCAGATAAGCCAGATTTATGTATCCCTAGTATTTGCTTTACTTCCTAAAAGTTGTTATATCCTACTCTATAAGCAGTTAGGAAAATCTGTTTGTAACTGGTTGATCAGACTCTCTCTTGGTCTCCTTCTTCACAGTGCAGAAAGAAGCGCTATGTCATCTGGCTCAGCTGGAGGGTGCTATTGCAGATTTTCCTGTGAGTCTCAAACATTTGACACCATCATCAAAGTTTGCCTTAACACAACACCACAGTTTAGTTGTACAGTTGTCAGTTGACCATCAGTTCACCTTGAACACGATACTCTTATACACTTCAGAAGTAACAAGTAATTTTTTTACACACATTGGTGCCTACTTTTCTCTGACACTCAGTCATGTGCCATCCTATGCCCTTGTCTGGGTAAACAAAAAAAAGGAAACTGTATGGTAATAAATGTAGTAAATGTAAAAAATTATTCTTGACCATCTCTAATAGTCCTTTTGTCATTAAATTGCAACAGTATAAACAGATGCTGGCGTTTTAAAATTCTTGAAAAAAGAGAAAAACAGCAAAAATAAAATAGTGGTTTTGGCCTGACAGCCACAGTATGAAAAGCAGAAACTGTTTATTAATTGATGTCAATAGGGTCAGCCTGTAGAGCTATTCACACGCTCTACTCCAGCAGTCTGAGTGAAAATGTGTGGGTTCCTGTCTGATCTGCAGGTGTCAATGGCAACAGTGCTGCATGTCACATCCTGTCAGGATGAGTTCCGCCAGCAGCAGACAGCCATGCTGTGGAGAGCGACGGGCGCCACAGCAACACAGGTCTGTCACGCAAGCTTGTAGTCACGCACAATGACCACTGGTCTTCATTCTTTCTCACTCACACATGGACATGGAGAAAAGGGGAAAGCTCATCTCTCTCTCTCTTTCTCTCTCTCTCTCTCTGTCTCTCCCTCTCTTATTCTCTCTCTCACTTTCTCTTATTCTCGCTCACTCTCTCTTATTTTCTCACTCTCTTTCTCTCTCACTCTCACTCACTCTCTCTTATTCTCTCTCATGCTCTCTCTTTTTTTCTCTCTCACTCTCTTTCTCTCTCACTCTCACTCTCTCTCTTATTCTCTCTCATTCTCTCTCACTCTCTCACTCTCTTATTCTCTCTCACACTCTTATTTTCTCTGTCACTCTCTCACGCTCTTATTCTCTCTCACGCTTCTCTTATTTTTTCTCTCACTCTCTTTCTCTCTCACTCTTTCTTATTCTCTCTCACACTCTCTTATTTTCTCTCTCACTCTCTCTTATTCTCTCTCTCACTCTCTCTTATTTTCTCTCTCACTCTCTCACTCTTTCTTATTCTCGCTCACGCTCTCTCTTATTTTCTCTCTCACTCTCTCTTATTCTCTCTCACACTCTCTCTTATTTTCTCTCTCACTCTCTTTCTCTCTCACTCTCTCTCCCTCTCCTATTCTCTCTCACTCTCTCTCCCTCTCCTATTCTCTCTCACTCTCTCTCTTATTCTCTCTCACTCTCTCTTATTCTCTCTCACTCTCTCTTATTCTTTCTCACTCTCTCTTATTCTCTCTCACGCTCTCTTATTCTCTCTCACTCTCTCTTATTCTCTCTCACTCTCTTTTATTCTCTCTCACTCTTTTTTATTCTCTCTCACTCTCTCTCTCTCTCTCTCTCTTATTTTCTCTCTCTCTCTCTCTCTCTCTCAGAGGTTAGTAATATGCGGTCCAGTAAAGACTCCTGGCACTCAGATGAGTTCAGCGCAGTACCTACAGTAAGTTACTCATTGTTATATACATGCATATATGTCGGTATATATATATATGTCGGTGTGTGTATGTACAAAGAATAGAGAATAGAATACATAGATAAATATTACTTTCATGTATGCTGGAATATGTAAAAAGAGTGTAATAGGGGCTTGATCTGAAGGTGCTGATACAGATCCATCAGTTCTGTAAGAATGGATTGCAATCAACTGTAAAATTATTTATTTAAAAGTATTTGCTGATTTTGATAAAATATTATCTTATTTTTTAAATAATATTTTAATAATTTTTTTGGTGTAAAAATCCAAAACAATAAAAATGTTTTAATATGATAATTGAATCAAATTGGGATATGGTGGCACAGTGGGTAGTGCGGTTCAATTACCAGCCAGTCTCCAGCACCCCCACGACCCTATTTAAGGATATGTGGTTCAGATAATGGATGAAGGAATTAATCAAGTTGAATCTTATCTGAGATTTCCATACACATTAAATTGTATTCTAGGGAATTTTTATTCCTCTTTTGTGTAAGAATAATATATTAAATACACTGCTCACAAAAATTAAAGGAACACTTTAAAGAAACACATTAGATACATCAGATCTCAATATGAAG
>JBBJLR010000018.1:12881220-12898688 GCA_037577145.1 Brachypetersius gabonensis
GTGTGTGTGTGTGTGTGTGTGTGTGTGTGTGTGTGTGTGTGTGTGTGTGTGTGTGTGTGTGTGTGTAAGTGTAAGTGCTTTGTGAAGAGGAGCAGTCAGAGTGAAATGTTTCAGTGTAATTGCTTTGTGTCTGTGTCAATGGGGCTGCAGGAGTGGATTTAATGCTCTGTCTCTCTTATTCTCTCTCTCTCTCTCTCTTTCTGACTCTCTTCTCTCTCCTCACGTTTTCGTTTCTGTCTTTCTTGCTCTCCCTCACTCTCCCTCTCTTTCTCTGTCTTTCTTCCCTTTCTTACTTCTTTTTCTCCTCTCTAATTTTCTTTCTGTCTTCTCTCTCACCTTCTTATCCCTCTATAACTCTCTCACTCTCTGTCTCCTCTTGTTTATTTCATTTACGCTCTCTGTCCCTTCCTTCTTCTTCTTCGTCTTCTTCTCTCATTCTTTCTTCCTTCATGCCTTATCTTCTTATCTTCTTTCTCTTATCCTCTGCCCCCCCCCCTCTTTCTCTCTTTCCCCCTTCTCTTTGTTGGTCTCTTTATAGAGGTCCCATTTTGTTGGTCCCATTTACTTCTGGCAAAATTCAACACGTTTTCACCTGTGTGCAGTGTGTTTGTGAATGAGTCTTGCTGTGTGTGTGTGTGTGTGTGTGTGTGTGTGTGTGTGTGTGTGTGTGTGTGTGTGTGTGTGTGTGTGTGTGTGTCTGTGTCTCTGTGTGTGTGTGTGTGTGTCTGTGTGTGCACATGAGTGCTACAAAGGTGTGAGCTTATACCAGAATAATACTCCCTGAGACTGATCGGGGCCACTGAAAAATGACAGAAGTTATTTGGTTCCTCTGTCCTGCGTTTGGTGGATGGGAGGGAGTGGGTGGAGTTGGAAGGAGAGTGGGTTGGATTGTGGGTGCACAGTGGCCTTCCGATCCATCGACCTCTGAATGTGTGTTTAACATTTCCCACAGATGCTTGATTAGATCTGGGCTATTTTGGGGCCAAGTCATCACCTTGTACTCGTGTTCCTCAAACCATTCCTGAACGATTTTTGCAGCGTGGCAGGGGATGTTATCCTGCTGAAAGAGGACACTGCTATGAGGGAATACATTTGCTGTGAAGTGGTGTACTTGGTTTGCAAGAATGCTTAGATATGTGTCAAAGTAACAACCACATGAGTGTCAAGACCCAATGTTTTACTGAGCAACATTTACCCAGAGTATCAATCTGCCTTGGATGGCTTGCTTCTTACCAGATATGCAACACACACACATACACACACACACATGACCATCCACATGTTGTAAAAGAAAGCATGATTTATCAAATCAGTCCACCTTCTTCCATCACTCAGTGGTCCAGTTCTGATGCTGACATTCCCATTGTAGGCACTTTTGTTGGTGGACGGTGTCAGCAATGGCGCTCTGATCAGTCTGAGTCGACAAATCCCCAACAGGCTGTAATGCATTGTGTGTTCTGACACCTGATCCAATCGTCTGGCCATCACAACTTGGCCCTTGTCAAAATCGCTAAGATTTTTACACTCATCCATTTTTCCAACTTCCAGCTCATCAGCTTCAAAAACTGACTGCCTGATGAATTCCACCCTTGTTAGGTGCTATTGTAATGAAATAATCAGCGCTATTCACTTCAGCTATTATGTTGTGACTGTTCGGTGTGTGGCACTGTATAGCCATCAAGACATGTTACTTATGTGTTTAGGTATTTAAAGCATTATGTCCGTGTTTATGCTACCTTAGTCTTGCAGGAAGCCCTGGACACCAAATATGTATTAAACCTCATCTGAAGTAAAGGGATGAATAGATTTTTTGCCAAAACCTCACTTTAGGTAATATGAAAATGGTTTTGCCTGTTACGTTTGTGACTGACTGGAACACATAGTGCTTGAGTATGTTATATTTATGCTTCATCACAAGCTATTGTGCAGTAAAGAGGTTCACCAGTTTATAGAGTGTATCACTATAAACATGATAAGTCTGAAGCTGAATCGCTGCGTGCTGATATCAATCTACAGCAGCGCTTATTAATGTCAGTTCCAGGGTCACTGCAGGGTTTAGTCTTCTGCCTGATTCAATTCAGAACACTTAATAAATAGCTGCAGTGTGATAAACAGGAAAACACTGCATTGAGGACTGACTGCATGTAGACTCTTAGATATTTAGCTTGTTAACAGCTTGTAGTCTAGAATTATTACTGTGTTTTTCATGTCATTTTTTGTTGTATACAAAGAGGCATAACTGCAAGTTATATTCACATTCAAATGATAAAACAGCATTTCCTCTTCTACTTGCAAACAAAAACTGAGGTATGGTCTAGATTTACAATCTGCTCTTCAGAGAGAATTCCTCACCTTGTTTCAATGAGCTACGAATAAGAAATAATTCATTTGAAGTGTAAGAGGAGGCAGCAGATGAGCAGATCCTGTCTGAGATTCTTGTAAATGTAGAAGCACATTGTTACATGGTGAGAGGAGTGTGTGTTAGGACTCTTCACTCTGAAGGAGGATGGATTATAGATGTTAGAGTTCGCTGGGCCTGTTGCTGAACCTGCTGATAATACAGCTCTGTTTCTCAGAGTCAGCCCACATTCTCACCAGACGCCCTGTTCCTCATCCTGCTTCTGGATCTGCAGGCTCTGAGTCACCTGCTCCTAATCCCAACACTCTGCACCAGCGTGGCACGGAGGAGTGTTCTGTTCTCTGTTTGGAGCAGCATTTTATTGGATTATTTTTGGGACTTTCCTGTGGCTAGGGACTGATCTCTCTCTCTCTCTTATCTTTCTCTCCTCTCTCTCTTCTGGCTCTCTCTTCTCCCTCGCTCCCTCTTTCTCTTATCTCTCTTTCAACTCTCTCTTTCTGTTTCTCTTTGTCTTTATCTCTCTCTCTCTTTCTCTCTTCTATCTCTCTCTTTCTCTCTTCTATCTCTCTCTTCTCTCTTCTATCTCTATCTTCTCCTCATCTCTCGCCCTCTCTTTTCTCTCTTTTCTATCTTTACCCCCCCCTACTCTTTATGTTCTCTCTCATTCATCTCTGTCTTTATCCCTCTCTCTCTCTCCTCTTTAGCAGAACTGAAACTAATTGAAACTACATAAACTTGTCTCCACCGTTAACAATTGGTTATGAAACATCCAGAATCACCCATTTAAAAGGGATCCTGTTGGTTTTAATCTGGTCTGATCAAGCTGATCAAAAGATACAAACAATTGTTAATCATTATATTATTAATACAGCCTAGACTGATGAATACTAGTAAAATGCAAATGAAAACATATTGATTTTGATGCATTTTGAATTTTGAAGGTAGAGTCGACAAACTGTATTTTCAACGACTGATCCAAAATACAGTAATGGCACTGAATGTCTAAACATTTTCATTCATTCATCCATTCATTCATCCATTCATTCATTCTTTCATTCATTCTTTCATTCATTCATTCATTCATCCATTCATTCATCCATTCATTCATTCTTTCATTCATTCTTTCATCCATTCATTCATTCTTTCATTCATTCTTTCATTCATTCATTCATTCATTCATTCATCCATTCGTCTATCATGTATTGCATTCTGATAGAACAATTGTAGTCAACATGGCAACATTCTCAAATGTTACTGTTTATAGATTAAAGCTTTACTTTAAAGCCTTTGAAACTTACTTGCAACAGATATTGATCAAAACACTTTCCCCTAAATTGTGTTTTCTCCTAATTTCAGCTCTTTTAGTGTTTTGGAGTTAAAACTGTTACAGTGGCATAGCTGAGCAGGTGGACTACTGAGTGTTTAAAATGAGTGTGTTTGTGTGGGTTTGTGTATGTGTGTGTGTGTGTGTGTGTGTGGGGGGGGGGTTATTGTGTGTGTTTGTGTGTGTGCACTTAGTCACTAAAATCATGTGTATCTGCCCTGGGGTGAGTTTAAGCGGTGTTAGCTGATTTGTGTGGTATGTGTCTGTCTGTGAGTTTTTGGTGTCCTGAAGCTGGATGTGTGTGCGTGTGTGTGTGTGTGTGTGTGTGTTATATAGGACCAGCTGGCAGGAGGCACACAGACCCACAGGGAGGATTTTGTGGTGTGTGTGTGGGGGTCAGTAAGAGTGTATGAGGGGAGGGGTGGGAGATGTTGAAGCTCATAATGCTTTTAAAAGCAAAACTCTGCAGAGATTTTACTCTTTCACTGTAGGGGGTTTGAGAATACGGCGATTGTGTGTAGGTGTATGTGTCTGTATGTGCATTTTTGACTGATTCATTTACAGAAGCTGTTGCCAAAGGTTTGTTAACTGTGTACTGAACCAGCACAGTGCCAACACTCAGCCATCGTTTGGCACAAGGTTGTACAGCCTGAGGGTTCGATCTTCAAATTCACACACACACAAATAACACTGATGCACACATGCATGCAAAATGAATAAAGATAAAATGACAAGCAAAAGGAAAACATACACAAAACTGAACCTAGGGACTTGTTCTACTTCATACTGACAAAGAAACCTCGTTGTCTATAAATTTTTAATGTACATTAACATTACAAACTTTTTTTCCAGTAACAGAGAGACAGACAGAGATGATAGACAGACAGGCAGAAGGGCAGCAAGAAGAACAGAGAGGCAGGGAAGTAAATAGAGAGACAGACACAACGAGAGCCAGAAGGCAAACAGGCAGACAGATAGACAGATAGAGAAGAAGACAGAGAGACAGACAAGATAGAGAAGGCGAAAGGGTGGAAGATTGAGAGACAAGAATAAAGATAAAGAAAGACAGAGAGAAAAGTAGACCTACAGGGAGACGGATTGAGGGACAGGGTACAGAGGTGGCACAAGAGAGAGATGGACAGAATGACAGAGAGACATGAATGATGAAAAAAAGACTTAAAGACAAACAAAAGACAAAAAGACTGGCAGTAAGACAGAGATGCAGAATGAAAAGAAAAGGAGAGTAAACAATGACAGATGGAAGGACAAGTGACAGACAGACAGGTTAGCATAGATAAACAGACATAGAAAGACAGATGAATAGTGGCAAGACAGACAAACAGACAGATATGCATGTTCCTCTTGGAAAAGGAAAAGAGAGAAGGCCAGACAGTCAGCCAGCCAGACTAAATGGGATTTAGCATAGCAGACTGCAGTTTAACATTTCGCTCTACACACTCAGCTGCTGCCGCTGCTCTCGGCAATATTTAGCACTTATGTTTGCACAATAGAGCAGAATAGTGAGGGATTTTCATGTTCAGAGGTGATGTGTGGGAGTAGACTGTTGGAGGTACAATATGTGAATGTGGATTATATCTTTTCTGCAATTTAGGTCTTTAAACCATTACTATTTCATTTTGTTTTATTTCCAACATTTTCATTTGTAAGATTTTTTTTTTCACTGATTAAATAATTGCTGTAAATGTACAGTGTAAACTGTGTAGGAATCTACTGTATTCCATAAATATAGCAGATTGCTGTAAAAAATAAATGGTGCACTCTGGGAGAAACGTGTCAAACGTCTTGTTAAAGATATTATATTAATAATACAACTATTGCAAACCACATTGAGAAAATGACCAGTGTCTCATCTGGCCAGTCATTCAGTATTATAGTGACAGGGAAGAGTTTTACAGCATGTCTTGCAGTTCTGTTCGTTTCAGTTAATTTTATTTCTTCCTCTACAGTTCATTTCACAGGATTTTTAAAAACGTGTTAATCCAACCCCACTCATTTGAATGCATTTTGCACATTTTATAATCTAACCATGATGGTGACTTATGTTTCAGAGAACTAATTCAATCTCTAATGTTATAATTAATAGACTCTGGTAGATCTTTGTAGCCTTAATGGCTGGTAAAAGCGCATGCACTGCTATATTGTTCAGTTCAGTTCACAGTGTGCATGATAAACTGCTCTTGTTTTCTGTATGAACACTGAAGCATTTGCTGCTGGATGCTTGCTACACAGATTCATCACCTTTGTCTGTATTGTTACATGTTGTTCTACATATCGCGGCTCAACTGAGGGCCCTCAGATAACTGTGGGTGCACATATGTGATGTACATTAGAAATTCAGGGATGTTAGAGGATGTACAGGGATGTGCAGTGTCAGTGCTGTAAATAAATAGAAAATTACTTCAGGCATTACAGTAATTTTACACTTTACAGTGTTAACAGTGTTATTCCTTTCATTTAATCCTGTATGTTTGTCCACTTCCAAAGGGGTATTATACAGTAATTGTTATTAATAAGTTAAATAGGTTATGGCCTTGAATGATAACTTATATCCTATTTTTTTTTTCCCTTTTAATTGGCCCCCTAAAACAGACAACACATAACTCTCTCTTCTAATCCTTATTCTCTGCACCAGCATGTTCTGTTGTCTGTTTGGAGCAGCATTTTATTGGGTTAAATTTGGGACTTTTCTGTAGCTGGGTAAAGACCTCTGTCTGTCTGTCTGTCTGTCTGTCTGTCTCTCTCTCTCTCTCTCAGGTGAGCGGTGTGAGTTTGACCGGCGGTCCGGCCGTTGTGTGGCTGGTGTGTGTCGTAATGGGGGGACGTGTCGGGAGCTGTCGGGTGGTGGGTTCCGTTGTGAGTGCCCAGCAGGTGGTTATGAGAGACCCTACTGCACTGTCACTACACGCTCATTCCCCCCCAAATCCTTCATCATGTTCAGGGGGCTGCGCCAGAGATTCCACCTGTCCATCTCTCTCTCGTGAGTATACGCACACACACACACTCTCTCAGGCTCACAAATATACACGCCAACACGGAGGGCTGTTCTTTTAATGTGTGCAAGCCTGGAACTTTCAGAGCACAGCAGTGTGAATATCTCTCTATTTTGTTTATAGTCAGTCACAGTGTCAGACAGGGTCACTGCTCTCAGTGTGTCATTCAATGAAAAGGATGCCAGCTGAGTTCACAGCATCTGATGCAATAATGTATAAGAGACAAAAAACTGAAGTGATTTTCAAGCTTACATATATTTCAAAATTCTTCAATAATTAGGAATATGGAAAAAGTAATTGCTAGTAAAAAGTATTCAGGCATATCCATTTAGATAATGTCTGAATTATTTAAGAATTTATCCTTTAGTTTTGCTTTACAACGTTTATATAGCAATATTCACACAAATGCCATGTCAGTACTAACATTACTGTTAAAAATTAAAACTGACATTAGAAGCCCTACTTTCATAAAAGGGAGTGTTGCAGCTTCAGTGTGTTGTGGAGGAAATCTTAGTGTTTTTTGGCATAAAAAAATGAGAAGTCTCACAGGTAGGAAAATCAGTGTTTTGTGAGTATATTTAATTGAAACTCCAGATGACAAAACTGTGATTATTCAACAAATCAAAATATGACCTGATCTGGCAAAATGAGTCACAGTGACCCAAAATTCAAAATTGAGATTTTGGGATCATTAAGCTTTAAAATGATATCTTGGTCAAAGCTGTATCTTAAACGTTTGTGAAGTCACAGTCGTTTGAATTATGGTAGCACAGCCCCATTTTCCAACTGAAAAACCGAGAAAATAGCATTTGAAGTTTTTGTCAGTTTTTTGTTCATATCATTAATAATCCATAGCATTCAACAACAAAATTTTACTACAGGCATTTAGATATTTAAAAAATACATTAAATCATACTGAAGATACATCACTAGAGCCAAAGAACTCATTGACCAACTTGATTCAGTCTTGCTGGCAGCAGCAGAGCGCAGACTGGAGACGCCCACTGAGTTTAAGCTTTAGCTACTTTAAATTATTTTGACAATGACATTATACCAAACAGCAATCAGACAACATGACACACTTCACTCTAAACAACTTCGATGATGTTGAGCCAAAATACAAATGTTAAACCCGATCTTTGTGAGGAGATATATTCTGGAAAAAAAAACGCTAGCATTAGGCTACACAGAACACTGCTAATCCGTGGAGGGGTGGGCACAAGGCTGAGAACAGGGCTTCCTATTGGCAATTGAAAAGGTTTCGTGTACATGATTCATTTTGATAAGTTTAAAAAGATCAGGGATTGACGTTTTAACACCATACTTGGACAGCTGAGATCGTGACGTTTCGGAGAATAGGCTAAAAATTATTTTGGACATTCTTTTGTAAGATTTGAAAGCTACAACTCAGATTAAATAGCCATTTAAGTACATTTTCGCAATTATTTCTATGATGAAACGTTGAGAGATTAATTTTAAAGACCTTTTCTTTCATATAAGACCAAAAAAGAAAAATCAATATTTTTTGTTTTTCAACATAATCTCAATAAATAGAACGTCGACTTCCGACTCATTACGGCAGATCGGGTCATAAATCAGCATGTTCATCCAAATGAGCATGTTCCTTAGGCACTGAACTTGAAATGACTCAGGTGGGAGTGGTGGTTGGGGAATAGGGGGTGAAACATCATAACCCTGATTAATAATATTTTCCCCAGCCCGCTTGTGCACGGTGATGTAATCAAAACTTGATGGCTTAAAGGGTAGGCAAAGTCATTACAGCTCAGTCAAAGATTGCAGGAAAACAAGATTTCTGTCTTTTTAATGTCATAATATGATGAATGAGGTTTAATATGAGCAGGAAAATGGCAATAAGGAGGCAACAAATGTCAGTTTTGCTTTCAGGTTGGAAAATAAAGCGTAGACAATAAAAACATGCATCATTAGAAACCTTTCGTGTTTGATACTGTATATATACATACACGCAAACTTTTTTCATCTGAGAAACAATTAATGATAGATTGAAGGAAGAGATCCAAGGGTGCCAGGTGTGTCTAGCAGACAAGTTGCCAGCCTTCATCTTTCTATCTCTTTTTCCTTTTCGTTTCATTTCGTGCTCACGCTCCTGTGGATTTCCATTTTCCTCTCTCTCTCTCTCTCTCTTTCTCTCTCTTGCTCTCTGTCACTCTTTCGCGCTTGTTCATCACCCCCTCTCATCTTTTCCCCGTTGTGAGTGCTGTATATTGCTCATGTGTTGTGATTGGCCAGAGTGGGTTGCTATAGTGTAGAGGTTATATAATGGATTTAGGGTTTTAATCCCCATGATATGTGGAGCCGATATTTTATTTAGTAACAGCATCCAACGCCAACAATAGGCAAACAAAAGCACCACTTACTTTTCCCTCGATACCCAACATTTCCCCCCATACCACTCTCTTTCTTCCAGTTTCTATATTAACCTCTGTTCTCCCTCACTGCTTCACACAAAATGTGTTCACACACACAATCCTAAAACTCTACATGTTCCATCTGAGCCACAAACCAAATTACTTCCATTACATGAACACACGCACACACACTAACATACACACACACACACACTTTGTTTTTCTTTAGCTCCTTTGTATGGCAGTTTGTTACATTGTGTAGGGCCTTGGCTTTAATTTAAAAATGATTTTCCTCATAGCAAATGAAATGCTTAAGTGTAAATCAGTGAGCACTGACTGTCCAATAATGAAAATACAGTCTTATAAAAAGATAAAAATACACAGCTTATAGATCACATGCAGCTGGACCACTGTTGTTTAAACAAGGCTAAAATAGTCTAGAGCTCTCGTACTCTAGATAGGAGAGTCTCACTTCTCATGTTTTAAGAAGTGTCTAAAGATTTTTCTTGTAAACAATTGGCTCGGACATTTTCAACATATAAAGATAAATTTTATATATTTAATAACCCAAAAATTCTCCAAAATGTCCATTATAATTTATTGTGTAAATGGCACAGTGTTGGTGTTTTCAAATTGCATAAAAAATAGTAAAAAGTATCAAAATGAAAGTGCGTTTTGGTGATTATATGTTTTTGGATGTGGTAGTTCGTTTACTTTAGTCTTATGTTATTCGTTTCTACTTCAGCTTCTTCTTCTTTTCATTATTGTTATTATTATGTCTGTGTTACAGATTTGCCACTCTGGAGAGCAGTGGACTACTATTCTATAACGGTCGTTTTAATGAGAAACACGATTTCCTTGCATTAGAGATAGTAGATGGACAAGTGGTGCTCAAGTACTCCACAGGTACGTTTGTGTGTGTGTGTGTGTGTGTGTGTGTGTGTGTGTGTGTGTGTGTGTGTGTGTGTGTGTGTGTCGGTGTCGGTGTCGGTGTTTGAGACTGACCAGTGTGTTTTCTTTACCTCAGGTGAGTCATCCACACAGGTGAGTCCGTACCTGCCTGGAGGAGTGAGTGATGGGAACTGGCACACTGTCCACATCCACTACTATAACAAGGTCAGTCTGTGTGTGTGTGTGTGTGTGTGTGTGTGTGTGTGTGTGTGCAGGTTGTCACTAACAGGTGATTTAAATGTGTTATCAATACCTATACAGAAGTTATGTTGAGAAATTATTCACCTGTTCATCATCTACTCTGTACCCATAGCAGTCTACCAGTTTATATAATGTTATTTGTCTGTTTGTGTGTGTTGCAGCCCAAACGGAGTGTTAGTGGAGAGGTGCAGGGTCCGTCTGATGAGAAAGTGGCGGTGGTGAGTGTAGATGACTGTGACACTGCCATCGCACTGAGGTTTGCAGTTCAGCTGGGAAACTACAGCTGTGCAGCACAGGGCAAACAGAGCAGCAGCAAGAAGTGAGCACACACACACACACACACACACACACACACACACACACACACACACACACACACACAGGTGTAGTGGAAGCAATATTAGACATATTAACATTGACAACCAAAGAAGAACTTAAAGATGGATTAAAAAACGGTACTGTTTGGTTTTCTGGTGAAACCCCTGATAGTCCACAATAACCTCATTTTTAATCATCAAGCACCATGATACCTTCAGGGGTTCTTAAAAAACATATAGGATTATTATAGGTTATTTTAAGAAGCCTAGGATTATCCTAGGAAATCCTCTTCTTAGTATGAACAAATATTTTTCATGGCATTTCTCTCTCCCTTTCTCTCTTAGATCGTTGGATCTGACTGGGCCATTGTTTCTGGGTGGAGTGCCAAATGTTCCAGACAATTTTCCATTTGGAACACGAGAGTTCATTGGATGTATGAAAGACCTTCACATTGACAACAGACCGGTGGACATGGCAGGATATGTTGCTAATAATGGCACTCTGCCAGGTGATGCTGAAATCTGCTCTGTTTTTTGTGTCAGCAGTGAAACCAGTCCTCAAACCAGTATAAATAAATAAGTTTGGCTAAGCATCACATTTTTGCATTTTTGTCAGTGGTGCTTGATTTTTAGTCTTACTTTTCAATTCAAAATGAAAAATCAGTGATCAAAGTTTTGTGAACATGAAAACAGCATGAACATTTGCTGACAGTTTGGTTGTATTTTAACAGTCTTGTCCACCCAAGTGTTTGTGTGAAGAGCAGATTTTACCTAAACAATTTTACTTTTCTTTTAAAAAAACATGTGTTGTAATTGAGTGCTGACTCAAAGGGATAAAGGGATAAATATAGGGCCATTGGCATTATTTCCAAGGTCTTGTCACAAATATGTTTACACTCATATGTTTTTCTTAGAAACTATGGTAAACTATGGAAAATATAGTTATTAAAATAGTTTTGAGACATTTTATGTATGATGTAGTTGTGTCTGTGATGTAATTGTGTAAGTGTAATTGGTGATTGTGTCATGTTGCTTGTCTCTGATAGGCTGCAGTGCTAAGCTGCCTTTCTGCAAGTCTAACCCCTGCCAGAATGGGGGCACCTGCAGAGTCAGCTGGGAAACCTTCTCCTGTGACTGCCCTCTAGGCTTTGGGGGCAAAGACTGTAGCCATGGTGAGAAACACAAATGCACACAATTTCAGACTTGTATTTTTATCAGCACTAAAACTTTACACAAAACTACTTTTGTCTGTGGTATCTGTAACTTGTAATTTCTTGAAGATATAGCAAAATCTTATCAAATTTGATCAATATCTGCTACTTAGTTGCCCACAGCAAGCTGTTTAACTGTCTCATTCCAGTACAGGAGAGTAAATTAGAATTTGGGATAGTGGTTAAAATGATTAACAATATTTTAACACCCCTTGTATTACACTATATGTTATAAAACAAAAATGTTTTTTATAAAACAAACGCAAATCAATCCATACACAAATGTGGGTGGTATTATGAGACTTTCTGGTGTTAAAGTGTGACAACTGAGAACTGATCTTACCTGCAAGTAAAACACTGATGAACTATAAATTATAATCTAAATATATAATTAAATCAGCTGTTAGCCACAACATTAAACCACTGACAGGTTAAGTAAATAAAACTGAGGATCTCCAAACCAGCTCCCAGAATGCAGTGTTTAGTGCCTACAAAAATGTTCGCGAATGGTTTGAGGAACATAACAGAAGCTCAGGGTTCTCAGGGTTTGTTTGAGTGTTTGTAGGATGTTATGGACAAGCTAGTTTAATATGTTTAGGACTTCATGATACGAAAACACACCTTTAGAAATATTGTGGCGTCTAAGCCTTGACAGATCAGAGCTGCATGAAGGAGGCCTTCCTAATTTTTACATTATATTTCATGGCTGATCAGTGCGTTATCAATAATCAGATTTTTTACCCTTAAAATTGGTATCCATATCAGTTTTCATATCGACCAGGTCCTAATACACACACACTCACACTCGCACACACACGTGTTGCCCTTTTTCTTCATCTGCTTTTGATTTTTTTCTGTGATTTGTTTGACAAGTAATTAAAGTATCTTCATGTTTGGGCTCTTATTACACATCTCTTCAGTTTTGTTGGCGTTGTGTGCATATGGCATTAAATATTCACGAGATCGCTGGGTGTTCCACTGCATGGGACGAGGCAACTCGCCGTCTGTTACCAAAACAAACACAGCTTGTTGAGAGTCTGAGATAATTAGCCAGTTTGGATCACTAGCGCTAAAAGATGAAATGAGATGGCTTTTATTTAAAACCGGTCCTATAATAGTGCTCCCAGCTGATTGCATTACCCCGCCTCCCCTGCAGTGATGCCGCACCCTCACCGTTTCCTCGGCAACAGTGCACTATGGTGGGATCTGAAGAATGACGTCACCATCAGCACGCCCTGGTACCTGGGTCTGGTGTTCCGCACCCGAGCCAAAGAGGGCGTACTGCTACAGGCACAGGCTGAACAATACACACACTTAATCTTTCAGGTGAGTATAGTCTCTCTTACACATAAGCATACACATGCACACACAGACACAAACACACACATATATTTATTTATAAGAAACCACTAAGCCTGTACTTACACACACTGTTTACTGTCCACTTTCTATATAGGTCCACTATATAGGTGCACAGTCACAGGCTGTAATGTGTTTTTCTGTGCAATTGGTCATCATGGTAGTGTGGTTAGAAACTGAAATATATACATATTCAAGGGACATACTTAAATGTTATGTTTGCAGGATTACGTCAAAATTACAGAATAACAAGTAAACCAACTGTCCAAGTAAAACAAACAGCATGTGGCAACAGAGAGGTTAACTGCGCATCAAGTTAAAATCTTTTTAAAAACTTTAAAGCATTAGTGTTCTCATATACACTGAACTGTAAGTTGCCTGAGTTTTTGTACAGTGAAAGGAAGGGGTCTAATGAAGTGGCCTGTGAGTCCACAACACTGTGCAATACTTTCACTGTCTCATTTCATGCTTGCCTGTGGGGTCAGTATCCACTGTCTGCCTGACACTGAGTTGGGCTGGCGTGTTATTCCGTGCTGAGTGAAGGACTGTTTGTTCCTGCAGTTGACAGCGGGTCAGCTGGTCTTTTCTGTGGCGCGGCGGTCAGCGCAGCCTGTGCGCTTGCGGCTAGACCAGGTGCAGGTGTGTGACGGCCGCTGGCACGACTTGCAACTGGAACTCAGAGACATCCGAAGTGGACGAGAGACGCGCTATGTGGCTACTGTCAGGCTGGACTTTGGACTGTACCAGGTGCGTATATGCACACATATAATATTATGCATATCATATAGAACATAATTGTATGCAGAAATATACAGCATGGAGGCAGTTAAACGAATGCACAGATTGTGTTGCACTAATATAATAATACTGTTTCAGCTGTTCCAGAATCTGGATGTATCTAATGACACATACAAATATCTGCATTCAGATTAATTACTCAATATTAATAGAATTCCATCCAACAACCTTGGATTCTTATCTCCGCTTGGGACTATTCCCTAATAATTCAGAATTCTATATTTCCAAATGCTATATATCTATGCCATATCCATGCTCTGCCCACAAATGTGTTCTTAAAGAGCACTTTACAGGTGTCGGGGTGGAGGTGAGAGAAGAATTCTCTCACCTTGGGATGGGGTGGGATAAGTCAATCCCCCTCTAAGTCCTCCAGCGCTGGGTTTGGCCTGTGGCGGATCCCCCTCTCCAGCCCGGAAACCTTTTCTCCGGGCTTGAGAATTTTCGGATGGTACCACTTTCCAGAATCAGCCGTCAGGTCAAGGCCCAAGCGTGGAGTCCCATCTGGGATGCCAATTTGTCGGGGCGGAGAATCAGCAAAAAGTCTTCGCTCAAACAAAGATTTATTTCGTCTGCAGAAGGAGAGAAAGTTATTCATCTCCCAGGGCAGTCCTGGATTCTGAAGTTCTCTCTGAAGATTACATTCTGAACACAAGTATTTACGCACAGAAAACTGCTTAGGCTGTTATCAGTTCAAGGTTGGGCTAGGAGGGCTCTGTACCTAGAAACTCATAATAAAATCCCCTTATCGACCCCAGGATGCGCTCAAAAGTGCCACGTTGTCAGCTTGGTTAAGGCAGAAAAACGTAGAGACCCTCACAGACAACCTTGAACCATGCTCTAGTGCAGTAAAGATCGCCCCTCAGTCTGTACGGACTGGAACTCTTAGATACCATCAGGCCATATTTTCACAAAATAACAAGTCTTAAGAAATCATGTTCTTCGCACTATTGGCCTGCAAAACCCCTCTTAATGACAATATATGTGATTACAAAGGAATATACGTATACGTACGAAGAATATATGCAAAATGCTATGAATGCTATGTAAACAACAGCACTGTCCATAATCACCACAAGCTGTTAGCACGATTTGAAGTAGCCTGTGTCCTGCGTCACAGTAGCGTGTCTCAATTTTAGAACCTGACTGTAAAAACTGACTCTGCGCACCTCTAAAGATCTAAAGAGGCTTTTCTCATTTAAATAATAGGACACCATGTTACACCTCTAATAAAAACTGAACATATCTATAAAAATGTACAGAAATATTAACTTCTCTCCACATAAGGATGTTAGAAAGTCAGTGTTTCTGTGCACACTCTGTTCTTTGATTGATACACAATCAAACCATCACTCAACTACTTTTCCTATTGAATTTCTCTCTCTCTCTCTCTCTCTCTCTCTCTCTCGCTGTCTCTGTCTCTGTTTGTATGTCTCTCTCTCTCTCTCTCGCTGTATCTGTCTGTCTCTCTTTCTCTCTCTATCTCTGTCTCTGTCTGTCTCTGTCTCTCTCTATCTCTCTCTCTGTCTTTGTCTCATAGGGGACAGTAATAGTGGGCAGTGAAATTCATGGGCTGAAGGTGAAGCATCTGCACGTGGGTGGCGTTTTGGGAGCCGGAGAGGTGCAAAGTGGAATACGTGGCTGTATACAGGTTTGTTACCATGGGAACCTTTCCTGTCTCACGCTCTTTGATGAAACCTCTTTCGCATTGCCTCAACTGCCTCACAAATAATTAACTTGGGTGAATAATTTGTAATGATCGTTTCCAAATTGGGTCGTTAATTTGACGGAGTGGTAAGGTAATTAACCAGAGCTTACACACCCAGAGCTAATTAAACACTCACCTATCCTGCTTTCAGTTTGACTTAAGCATTTAGTTTCAAAGTTCTCTCAGCAGAGCACTGCATCAGGTGCAGTTTATGTATTCATTCATCAATCCAAAACTAATGAGTACAGTAATGAAACAACAAACATTTAGCAGATCTTGTTCAAACATCTATCTCAGGCTTAACTTAACAGTCTTCAGGTACAGTATAATGTTTTGCATGTGTACTTTTATGTTACAATTATATATAATTACTCATGAAAGTATTAGCAAAATTCACCTTGTTACATTGAAGGTAAGAAAAAATGAATATGCATTTACATTTAGAAATATAGTTTTTTAAGGGTCCATATAATGGAAAAGGAATGTAATTATTCAATAATTTGTTGTACTTACTGTTAAACATTCATGCCCTGTCTATATGGTCCCATTCATATTAAATTACAAATAAGGCTGGACTTCTTTTGAATGAGGAACATTATAATCCAGACAGTAAAAAATGCGGTAATTTACATATATAACACCTGAAGGAACAGTAACAAAACAATCTGTTTAAATCAGAAAATGGCCAGATAAAAATGAATTCACAGCTGTTTTTGGTACATAACCACTTGAATGGACATCAAGGAAAAATAAACGCAAGATAATTGTAGGATATGGACCCTTTAATAGGTTCATGCCGTTGACTGCATTTTTAAGATGTATAGGTGTGTACAGATGTGTTGTTGTGTTTTGGTAGGGGGTGCGTTTGGGAGTGCGTCCGGATTCTCCTGCCTTGCCCCGCCCCTCCAGAGCCATCAAAGTAGAAACTGGCTGTAACGTTGGCAACCCCTGTAACTCCTCCCCCTGCCCCGCCCACAGCCGTTGTGCTGATGATTGGGAACGGCACACCTGTATTTGCGAGTCAGGTAAAATAGAGGCAAATATGTGTTTATGTGTTTGTGAGTGTGTGTGTGTGTGAGAGAGAGAGATATAGTGAGAGAGAGCGAGAAAGAGAGAGAGAATGGTGTAGTTGTTCCTATACACAGACTTTAAGTAATGGGGTTTTTTTCATGTACTGTACTCACTTTTTTGTATATCCACTTACAAATTATGGAGATTAAAAACATACTATCACGTTTCATTGAGTACAGACCAAACAGCCAGTTTCATCTGAGACCTGATAAACAGATTTGAAACTTTTTAAACTGATTTTTCGGGCAGGTTTATTAAGAACAATGTGCTAAGATTGAGTCTGTACATTAGCCTAGTTAGCGCTCTCCTGAGTTATTTATATACTTTTAACTCATTCTATGTTACAGACACTTACAACACTAAAGGTAGTACTTACAACACTAAATGTATGAATTCTACATCTTAATTTACTGTATAAAAGAACCTGATGCAGTGGTGGAACTACTGGGTAGTTACCAAATTAATGACTCAAAAACTCCAGTGCTGCATCAGGGAATCCTACCTTTTCAAAGAAAAGATTCATATGCAGGTGGAGAGTTTAAGGGCAGTAAGTAGGGAAGGCAGGGAGAAAGCCAGTTAAAGTTTCACAAAGTTTCATTTGCAATTGACTTGATAGAACTGAGGGGTTGGTGGGGGAGTGGGGGGGTTGAAAGAGCCTCAAGGCAAAAGCGATAGATGCTGAGATCCTGATAGCCCTACGGCACACACACACACACACACACACACACACACACACACACACACACACACACACACACACACACACACACACAC
>JBBJLR010000018.1:12926527-12958015 GCA_037577145.1 Brachypetersius gabonensis
GGGAAGAAAAGAAATAAAGAAGAAAACATGAGGAAGAGGAGGAGAGAAAAAAAAGCCCCCCCCCCCCCAGACTGTCCTTGTAGGACAATTCATCCATATTGTTTCTCCTTTGCTTTCTATTAACTCTCTTTCTATCTCTTTCATGTGTCACTGTAACAGAGTTCACAGAAGCGACGGACAGTCCTGATGACATCCTCTCAGTCCTGTGATGCAGGTTTGCTCATGGGCACAGAAGGACAAGAGGCAAAGCAAAGCGATGGTGGCTTCGGGTGCCTCCTGGGACACTCAAGGATCTGAGAGTTTGACCAAGTGGAGAGATGGTGAGGTGAAATCTCTGATCAGATGCAGTCAAGGTGTTAAAATTGCCTAAAAATATCAAGGAGAGCAAAATGGGGGAAAGGCGATTTCCGTCGTTAGTATAGAATTCAAACTCTACAGCGGAGACACTGAGGAACTGACACTGAGAGGATCAGAGTCAGAAAAAAGAAACCAGACTGTACATAACCTTTTTATACATTTTTGTATTTTTTTCATTGGAAACGACAGAAAAAAAAATCTCAAGTGATGTTTTTAAAGATTGTGTCCGGCAAATGGGGGTTGTTGAGTGAATGGATATGTGTTTTTAATGGAGAAGTATCCTAACCCACCCCAAACCCATTCCAAACTGATTGCCATTCTCCTCCATATTTTGTTTTCACTTAAATCCCTCCTACTGACAAACTGATGAACCAGGAGACTGGGATCAGAGGCTTGGATTGGTTAAGTAAGGGTTGCTTGTGAGAGAGTCAGCATGGCTGGTGGGGAACCCCAGCAGTAGTGATTGTAAATGTAAAGTATTTCGGACTAAGAGATGTGATTTGACCGACATGATTGTGAACAAAGGGTTTGTTTTGAGGCAGCTGGTTTGACTTGGAAATTATGAAAGGAAATTTAATTTGCTCGTCACACAGCTGTGCGCTTGCGTGGCTTTCAGTTCAGCAGTTTCAAGAGATGGACAATGAATATTCAGTACTTCAGTTCAAACTAAAAGTATCAGACTGATCTGGGGGTGGAAGGAATAGCAGGACACACCGGGAAATATTACACATGAATTTGAACAGTTAGGAGTGGGACATAAAAACATCCCAAATACTTCAAGACGTTTTCATGATGCACAATGTACCCCAAAATCTTTGGTTCTTTCTGTTGGGATTCAAAAATATTTCTTTAAATCTATAAATAAGAATTTTTGTTCACCAGTTCACAAACTGCATTACAGTAATTCCTGCTGCCCAGGACCAGTAATGCTGTCTTTATAATGAAACATGCAGTCAGTCAGTGTTCTTTGACAAAATCTCTGATCAAATGACTATACTGTAAATGCTGGTAAGGTGGGGTAATTGTCCACACCTCGCTTACATAATTTTTTACAAAGCATAACCTGAAAATTAATTAATTCCTAGTGCAGACATTACTACTATATCTCTCTGTCTATTGGAGATGCACAATATGACATTTATTGTTTTTGTGATCAGTTATGTCACAGAATGCTTTTCTGAGTATATCATGGACATCATTTTCTATTACTTATTACACTGATCGACTGCTTGTTACTTTACAAAGAGAGAGTCTTGTTTAACAGGATTTAATGTTGTGTAATGTTTGAAAAAATGTTTTTTTGTAGTATTTTTTAAGAGGCACCACTGATATACTTATCGTGACATATGATGTATTGCGATCATTTCTTGAAGTATTGTGATGATATATATTTATCACCCGCCCCTACTATCTATTGTGATATCATCCATGATGCGCTGCTTATTTAGAGTACTTTGTTCAGCCTCTGAACTTGCCAAGTTGAAACTCAAGAAGTCGTACTGTTTTCCTCAGCTGACCGGTATGTTTATTTTCTAGAACGTCAAGTTCTAGAACTGAACTGTTGTCTTTGGTATGTATTTGCCTTTCTACACCTCTGTAAAACTACCACTGTGGGTTCGCCGTTCATGTTTATTGGGAGATTGTTTGTGCAGGAGCTGTTAGAATGTGTACGTTTCAATTTTTTATATCTTGAAACCGATGATTCAGGAATGCTTTTGTTGTCAGGTTTATTACGATTCAGACTCAGAATGAGGACAAACATCTGTTCCAGATTAGCTCTAAATGACTCAACTGGTAGGTTCCATATGACAGTATCAATTTATATCAGTGTCAATCAAGAGTTAAGGCCTGAGAAGGCAAAAGCAAGATGTGGAACAAAATACAAGCAGTCTCTGATGCTGTAAGTCTTATAATGCTACAGTATTTTGCTTATTTAAAAGAAAAAGAAAAAAGACACATCACTTGGCTTCATCTCCTGTGTTACCCAAATAAGGGAACCACAATCTTCTCTTTTATACCTCATACCTGTCAAAAAGTGCTTCGGTCCTCTTTTTTTTACGACTTGCTTCTTTTATATTTTATTTATTATCTACCTTTATCATGTACAGACATCAGATTTACTTATTTTATTTATCAATATTTATTCAGGTTAATTTATCAGTGACATTATTCCTGGAGTGTTTTTATAATTTTGTGTGTGTGTGTGTGTGTGTGTATGAGAGAGAGAAAGAGAAAGAGAGTGAGAATGAAAGTTCTGAAACTGAACGTAAGAGGGTGAAGTTTACTTTGTTAAAAATGTATAATGTGTAACATTTTGGTACATGTATCGTTTGATATGAGCCCCACTTGCATCATACACAACTCAAAAAGTGTCTGAGAGAAAATGAGAGAAAGGGAGGGGGCTGTATCACTGGTTGTTTTTATTAAGGGATGTTAACTATCCCGTTTACATTGGGGAGGTCATGGGGGGGAAAGCTGCCCATAATTGGTTACCACAGAAACCGTACAAGAGAAATGTTGGACATTAAAAAAAGAATTATTGCTAACAGTTTTGTTTATGAGTCTTTTTTTCCTTTACCTGAAAAGACATTTTCAGATGATGTCAAGCTTGTCATTGTGTTTGTGGCTGGACAATCTGAAACTTTCAACATTCAGTGATTTAACATTTGTTTCCCATTTGTACAGGAATTTCTAATGCAGAAATGTCCAGTTTCCAGCAGCCCACTGTCCAGCCAAACATACCTGAGAAAGAATAATTACACGGATATATAATCTACTTGAATTCCCATTACAAAGTTCTAAAAACAGAATGCTCTCCTCCTGGCTTCTTGCCCTCTTGACTGAAAGCAAAATCACAAGTTCCATCAAGAAGTCTGCATTGTGTACAGTGTCATTTTTAAAGAGCAGGTATGCCAATCTTTTTCATGTGCATAGCTGCTGATGCAAAAAAAAAAGTTTACAAAATGCACAACTTGGGACTATATCTACTTGGATTTTTAAAAAAATGTCATTTTTATGAGCTAAAATGTGAGATTATGAGGTAAAATGGGAAAAAAATAAGCATTTTAGCACAGTATTCCAGCGGCACCTAAACATTCTGCTCTTCCAGAGTGCAATAAACGTGTTTATAAGATATTTGCTTTAAATATTCAAATCCATACATATGTCTGATACCAAAGTTGCCTTTTCCTTGCTGATATTGATATGATTCCAATGTTGTGCATGCCTATTAAAAAATACAGTATAAAACATCATGAAAGCATTATAACCAGTAATCAGCCTTTGACAATCATGTATCAACAATCTTGAAACCAAATGTGAAATTTGATTTAAAAGAAAAAACAGACATTGAAAGATCATTTGTGTTGAACCCAGAGAAACCTTAAACAGGTTGAATGAGGTAGAGGAGCAAAGGAGTAGAGGAGGCTTGAGAGCATTTTGGAACAGGTTGAGTATTTTCAGTGATATGATCCACATAAATGACACACATTAAAGGACACTCCAAAAACACAAGGGACATACTCCAAAACATATGGTTACTCAAAAATAAAATCATCTGTATTCATAGGAAAATAAAAAAAGCATCAATAGATTAAAAAAAAACAAAACACATCACTAGCGTTCTTAACGTTCTTCATTCGAAAGTTTTTGACAGCATCCATCATGTCTGGTGCTGCTCCAAATCGCTGTCGCTGCTGGAGGGCTG
This sequence comes from Brachypetersius gabonensis, assembly GCA_037577145.1. Taxonomy (NCBI): domain Eukaryota; kingdom Metazoa; phylum Chordata; class Actinopteri; order Characiformes; family Alestidae; genus Brachypetersius; species Brachypetersius gabonensis. The sequence goes on from JBBJLR010000018.1 coordinate 12,930,591, forward strand.
CATGTCGTCCCCAAGCTTGCGTAGTTTGGCCTGGTAATAGCGCTTCTTGGCTCGTGCGGCTTTCTCCTTCTGTCTGGCTGCCCTCCTCTTCTCCTCCCACACACACTGCTGCAGGAGTAGAAGGCTCATGGTCTGCTGGTGCTCCAGCTCCAGCGTCTCCTGCCTGCGCGCCTCCCAGCCTGTCGAGTCCAGCCCACGAGCATCAGCAAATGCAAACGAGTTCTCGGCCTGCGCCAAGGCCGGGATATGAGGTGCTGCAGCTGACCCTCTGAGTTGGGGCTCAAAGGCCACACCCCTCAACACGGACCCCATACTTGCACCTGAGCCAGCCCTGGAGTGGCTGGAATAAAAGATGGAGGAGCGGTGGGGCACGGCCCTGGAAGTGGAATGGGAGTGGAACTGATGGGAAGGGGATGAGGGGGCGGGCCCGGGCGGTGTCCCAGAGTTCTGTGGGTATTCGGTGGGCGAAGCCAAGCCAACGTCAATGGCTACAAGCTCTTTACTATCATGTTCCTATAAAAGAAAGGAAGTAAATATGTTACACTCATTCCAACAGACACACTACTGCTCAAACATTTGGAATCATTGTTTTGCATTGCATCAAATTTTGCACTGATGCTAATAGCTGATGATGAGTGCTCTACAACATTACAGCTTTATGTTCATTTCTAAGAAGTTGTAAAATCAGAATCTATGATGTGCACATAACTGCAAACGGGGCTTTATATGATTATTACATGATCAATCATAAATGACTGAGAAAGCCACAGGCCATCAAGGATGAATATACAATAAAAATAATATCCAAACATCTAAATTGGGAAGAAAATAACTAAATAAAAGTTAGAAAATAAATAAATAAAGCATTACTTCATTTTGGTCAGCATCATCTGGCTCGTTCCCATTGGTACCTCCAGTCACTGACAGAGGACAAATAAATCCATCAATTCATTTTTCTCTCTCCTGATCACTTCTCAAGTAAGACAAGGTAAAATAATGTAATTACAGTGGTTCAATGGCTTACATAATTTCAAACAAAAAGCATGAAAAGCAATTAAATATCTACATGACGGTGCATTCCTAGAGAAGATATTACTACACATGTCTGACTATTGGAGTTATGATATTTATAGTTTTTGGGAACAAGTATGTCTGAAAATGCTTATCTGAGTATATCATTGGTATTTCTAACACTGACCGACTGCTTGCTACTTTTCAAAGAGCTGCTTATTCAAAGTACTTTGTTCAGCCTCTGAACTTGCCAGGTTGAAATTCAAGAGGTATTACAGTTTTCTTCTGCTGACCACATTCAGTTGTGTTCATTCATGTTTATTTTCTAGAATGTCAAGTTCTAAAACTGAACTACTGTCTTTGGTATGTATTTGAATGTGTTAGAATGTATACATTTCAGTTTTTTATATCTTGAAAAACAGAAAAATAAGCAATTTGCAGTGGTTCAGTAAAACAAGAGCTGCCTACCTGCTCCAGGTGAGCTGCTGACCATGGCAAAGCTGCCATCTCCATCCATGTCCTCTAGGTTGGAGATCAAGTTTGGCACCAAAGCCATCACCTCCCGCTGCACCTGGTGGACAGAGAATGATAATACTAACTACAAATCTCAATTACCAATAATAATAATAATAAAAATAATAATAATAATAATAATACACTTTCACAGGAAAGGTGAAAAAAACACAGAAAAGCCCTTAAAACTGTAAACAGAAGATGACAGACATTGCATGGGTTTGAATCCCAAGACTGCTAAGCACCACTTAGTACCCTAGAGTACGGTACCATCCCCACACACAGCTCCCCAGCCTTCACACTGTGTGGTGTGTTCACGTATGACAGATTGTTCACTTTACTTTTATATCTGAGTAAGCCATCTTGAGCATGAAAAACAGAAATGGGTAATTACTCATTAATTATCGAATTTCTACAGAATCTGTTGGGCCTTTTAGAATTAATTACAACTACATAACAGCTACAGTATTGCGACCATGATTCAAAGATTACTACACTCTGAATCATGGTTGAATCGGAATAATGTATCGGAAGTTTGGAATAATGTATTTAAAAATGGAATCAATAATTAGGCAGATACTTGCAAAAAAATAGTGCAATACGTTTGATAATTAACAGTGTTTTACAAAATTCCATAACTACAAAAACCTATATAGCACTGAGAATGAAATTTATTAAAGTGAATTTTCAAAAGCTCTTGTATTCAAACAGCTGGTTAAAGTGCAATTTATAGTTATTTCATGTCTAGAAATTTGTATAATAGAAAGTATTATTTAGTGTCATAAATTCTCATTGATAAATTGTGAACTATATTTCAGTGTCTAATTTGATTCATTACAACATACAATGTATGAGGTACTGAACAGTATGAGGTACTGTGGCTTATTCACCAGGGTCTCAGACCTCGTCTCTGTAAAGCTGCTTTTTGGCAACTTGGTTGTAAAAAGCACTATGGTAATAAAATTTAAGCTGAAATATAAATTAAAATATAAATGATGTATACACACACAATATTAACAGATGAAAAGTGGGAGTAAGTGGAACAGTTGTGGAATAACCTGAGTCAGGGCAGTGAGCGGCATGCCGGCTGCCTGCTGTTCCTGACGCCTCTGCAGCGCCACGCGGCACTCCACCTTCAGCCTCTTCCACAGTGTCTTCAGGGAGCCCACGCTGCTGGGCGGCCGGTTGGGGAAGGCTTCATTAAAGGCCTGTGCCAGTTCGGCCCACACAGCATTGCGGTACACAGTGGTGTTGGTGTCCTTGCGAAAGTCCTGCACAGCGTCAACCACGCTATGGATCTTTTGAAGCAGGTAAAGTTTCTGCTCCAGTGTGAAGTTGGGCATCCGATATGTCATGGTTGTGAGCATCTTCATCTGCGGCTGAACATGTAAGGGTAGATTGGCGAGTGCAGGCGAAGCTGTCGGTGTGATGTCAGGGGGGGTCAGGGATACGGAAGTAAGGCTGTGGCTGGTCAACTCACTCATAGAGTTATAGCTGTGTAAAACGTAGTGTTGCACTTCAGATCCTTTGATGTCGGATTGTGTAATTCATTATCTACTGGCAACAGTACAACAGTTCTGTTTCAGTGTTGCTGTCTTGCTGTTACATAACAGTCTTTTACTGTGTTATGTGTTCATTACAGGGCTGTGGTCTGTTTTGGTCCATTTAAGGTGTACAACATGAGGCACAGTTAAAGGTACAGTTAACATGTGCCTACTCTTAAAAAAAGAAAAATATATATACAAATATATAAACTTATTTTAAGAATATAAATGGGAAAATAAATGAGAAAAAAAATATGTTTAAGAAAATGTGTTTTGTGCTTGATTAACAATGGCAATTTCCACACTCTGGACTTGCCGTCAGCAGATGCATCTGTGAACTGTGAAAAGAAACAACATTCAAAATGCATTACTGGGCAGTGAGTGAACTGCAGTCAATATTTTGAAGCTATTGGCTTCATTGAAAAATTTTGGACTACCCTATATGTCCAAAAGTCCATTGACACCTGCTTATCCAGCTTTTCTAATGGATCCCTGCCATGATTAATTTTTAAACACAAACATATGCTCATGTGCAATAATATGGTTTGCATATACGGTACAATTTTATCATTCTGGAAGTTTTTTTATCCTCTTCATCCTACAACCTTGAAATTTAGTGAAATATTTGTATAGTACAATATTTTATTATTCATCCTGTAAGTTTACACACACTGCCCACTATGTCACACTTCTTTACTGTCTACTTATTGTACGGTCTCAGATTCACATCCAGTTTACATTACTGCTATAATGTATTTTTTTGTATTGTCATCCCTTGCACTTTGCTCAATGCTGTAACTGCCTCTTGTACAATAATCATACTACTCATCACTCAATTCTCATCACTGCTGAAGGTTTACAGATTGTCGACATATGTATATGTGTGTGTGTGTGTGTGTGTGTGTGTGTGTGTGTGTGTGTGTGTGTGTGTGTGTACAACTGGACGTCTGTATCAGCAATGGGAGCACCTTAAAGTAACTAGAATCATTGATTTGAAGAGGTGTCTGGATACTTTTGTGCATATCGTGTAGGCGGTTCCTGCATGACTGAACTGCACTGGACTAAGTGCCCTCAGGAGGGAGCAAGAAAAGAACAGGAAAACGACGGAAACTGGTACAAACCCGCTTAGGCCACACAATGTTATGGAGGATTTTAGGCTGATGTTTAATGTTTCGTTAAACGCACATCATGCACACAAAAACAATGCACTAAAACAAAGGCGTGCATTGCCTTACAGACAGAGCACAAACTGCGTGTATTTTTTAATCCAGTCTCAGTGGCGTTTTGCTGGAAATCCTCCATAGTCTGGAACTAGGCTTAATCCGTCTGTCTCGTCTGTGTCAGGAGCAACAACGTTCATCCGGCAAACCCTGTCCGTCAAACGTTTATACGACCACATGAACAATAATACTGCACAACCATGTCCTTCGTTTTAAAGTTTTTCTGTTCGGTAGCTGCCAGAAAATCCTGCTTTTAGTCATTTGTCTGGCTAGCTAATGCGTTAGCCACCTAGCTAAACCCTTGCATCGTATTAAGTTGCCCGACGACGAGGTTCGGGACTAGGATTAAGGCTAGAACATTTTTTCTCACCCATCCAGACAAGGTTGCACATCTCGCCTACTTTTTATATTCTTCACTAGACCCCGTTATCCACTCACCTGTAAGGATGTATTTTTTAATTCCACAAAAATATACTTTGTTCGTCCCCACCCCTTTATGTTTGAGCGGTCCGCACGAAATTTAAACAACAGAGACACTCGTACGCAGTAGACGCAATTTACGTAAAGCGTCGGGAGGGGTAGCTCGTAGTTGCTACGCAGGCGTTGCGTACTCCTCTGATTTATACATCATACGCCTTCAGGATTGACTGCTGTATTGTGGATGTTGATCATTTGTAGATCGACTTCTCTGCGCCTGTTTGGTTTCTGCATGGCATGGATCTCAGGCTGCACTCACAAGGTTTTGTCTGATGATCTGAGAGATAGATAGTGTACATAATGCACGCAATTTGTTAGGTAAAGCTCTTGCATGCACATTGTGTGAATTTATAGCGCCACGACTTTTGATTAATGCTGTGAAGAGCATCCAATAGCTGTATTGCTAACTATAAGCCAGGGCAGTGTTTTGGCCTCTGATTGGTCAGTGAGGACTGTCAATGCGGAAGAGATCCAGGTAAACGCACATGTCTGCAGCGAAAAACATGCTACAGGAAAGGAGAATGAGAGTTTGCTATCCTTCGAAATTCTATATTGTCAGCATCCTTTATAAACAACACTGTCATGTTAGAAACGGTTCACCTTGAATGGTTTGTAAGTTTACCAGTTCCTGGTAAAATAATTATCTTGTCTTTAATAGTGTTAAATGTGACCAACTGGTAAATGTTATCTTCTGTTTAAAAATATCCGTTACGATTATACCACTGTAGTTAAAATACAGTGTGTGGAGCGACCAGAGAATACCAAACCTGAGAATGCTGGGTATTGTAGTAAGCTGGTTTGTTTATGCTGGTGACAGGACTTGCTATGACAGCAACTGGAGGTACGACTGTCCTGGAGAGCTCTACACTTTTAGCTCCTGTGACAGCTTTGGAGTTCCTTGGTGATGACTACCTGCTGTCAGGTGAGACATATTTTGTAGGTGCTATAATGCTGTACTGTACTGTAGCTATTGACGACTGTAGCTATAAATGTCGTCTTGTCTGGTTACTTTGTTGCTCTTGTGTTTTTCCTGCACTTTTTCGCCCTGTGGTGTTCTGTGTCTCTTCTTGTGTTTCAGCGTGGTCCTGGAGGCACGTTTTGTTTTACTATGTGCTGTGTGTATATGGTTGAAATGACATTAAACCTACTTGACCCGACTTGAAACACCAACACCCATATATCCATATTGTTGTAGTTAGTGTTGTTGTGTGTGTATCTGTGGCGTTTCTGATTTCTACTAACATATTTCCCTTTTTTTTTGCCAGGTGAGGGACCAATCCTGTCCATCTTCTCTCTGCAAGCTTCACCTAAACAATGCATGGCACTCAGTGTTCTCCATAACTACCGCATCCATGGCATACGGCCAAAACACCAATATAAAAGTGGTGATGATTTTCCAAAGAGACCAGCCTGTGATGACCGTTTGGAACTGGTTATTTTTGGTGGGAAAGGCTTGCGTCTTATCAACGTCCGAACTTGTGATCATGGCTTAGAGGTGGCAGGCCCTCTCGTGGAGCTCCCGGATTGGGTGCTTGATGTCTCTTGGCTAAAAGGAGAGACCTGCCTGTTACTGGGCGTGTCTCTTGCTCATAATGCAACACTGCTTCTAGAGCCACAATCCGGAACGGTCCGGGCTCTCTGCTCGTGTGCTGAGGCATGCCTTCTTTACTCTGCACTTCTGATTGGACCGAGTTGGGAGTCCTCAGTGCTGGTGGGAGGAACTGTCTTCAACCAGCTGGTGCTATGGAGGCCCAGAGGAATTACAGTAGACAGTCGGTCCCAGGTTGAGAAACGTCTGCTAGGGCATAATGGCGTGATCTTCAGCTTGTGCTACCTCCAGAGCTCTGGGTTGCTGGCTTCAGCCTCAGATGACCGCAGCGTTCGTGTGTGGCATGTTGGAAGTCTGGGTGGAGCTGGAGGGTGTGGAGTAGAATCCGGCACATGCTTGCAGGTGCTTTATGGGCACCAGGCTCGGGTCTTCTGTGTTAGGCTCTCGCCTGGTCGGGTGTTCAGTGCTGGAGAAGATGGGGCTTGTCTGTTGTGGGATTTGGAAGGGGGTGGCAGAGTGGGGCGAACGTTGAAAGGTCACAGGTCAGGTGGTATCAGGGCGCTGGCTGTCAGTAGAGGCAGTGTGGGTGAAGGAAGTGGATGGCTAGCTACTGGAGGTGCTGATGGAGGGTTACGACTATGGCAAGTCTTAGAGCAGAGCAGCGAGGAAAAACATAATGAGAACCAGACGGATCTGGACTTTCGTGGACGAGGCTCTCCTAAGGTGGTACGTTCAGTGGGTGGTGATGTTCTTGTTTGCACTGATCAGGGTGAAGTCTTTTTACATCAAGACAGATTGTGGACAGCACTTTGGAGTGGTGGTCCAGAATTCCAATCTTATTGCGTGATGGACGTAGCATATATCCGACTGCAGAATTGTGATGAAAGTGTCTGGGTGTGTGCAGTGGGTAACCTCAGTGGAGGTGTCCAGGTGTTTCCTCTCCGCCGGCCTGATGCAGGTATGTTCTTGCAAGCAGGTGAGGGGAAAATCCACTCTTTACAGGCAGTGCAAGTGCAGGGCTCTGAGGGTTTCAGTTGGTGCCTTTTGGCATCTGGCTCGGAAGGGTTGGTCAGTAGATGGACAGCAGAGGTGAATGAAGATGAAACAGGCCCTGTTTTGATTCTGAAGAAGATGAAGCCTTTTCTTCTGCCACCCTGTGCCAAACGATGGCTAACCACTGCAGTTATGTTGCAGTGTGAAAAGGATGCATTGTGGGTGTGTGGAGACCGCCGTGGCTCACTGTTACTCTACAGAGAGGAGACTCGAGGTGGGAGGGGTGAGAAGGAAAAAGATACTAAGGATTCTGCTGAGATACTGGAGAACACTCGGGGTGATGTTATTTCATCAATCTCCCCAGTTAACACACTGTTTGGTATCCATGGAAAGCAAGGCGTTACAAGTGTGTGTGAACGTCAGGGTTTGTGTTACAGCACTGGTAGGGATGGGTGTGTGCGGGTTCTCACGGTAAGAAATGACTCTTTGAGTGTACGCAGGACCCAGCGTGCTTGCAAAGGAATGGAATGGCTAGAAAAAGTACTGTTCCTGCCTCCAAGTGAAGCCGAACCACACAGTGAAAATCAGAGAATCGGAGATGAAAGAAAGAAGAGGACAACTGAAACAGTGCTGGAAATTGGAGAAGTTGACCGAGAAAAAAGAGACAGAAGTGATGTTGATTTGACTGAAGAGGCTAAAGTGAAGCAAAAGTGGCCAGAAAGCAAGAGAGATGGAGACACTGGAGGAGAAAGTGTCTCACAAGCCAGCTTTGTAATGGCTGGCTTCCATTCTGTTCACTTTGTTTTATGGGATCCGCTGAAGCAAGAGAAGCTTTTCTCAGTGATTTGTGGTGGAGGCCACAGGTCATGGGCTTACATCTACCCTTCCAGTGGTGAAGCACACCCTTCAAACCACTCACTCAGACAAGGTACCCTGGTCTTCATCAAGCAAGGGGCTGTCGTAGCATCTCGTCCCTTGTCTTCCCCAGCAACTGAGGTGAGGAGTCACACACTGAGGGAGGGTCTTCACGGTCGAGGTTTGGCCTGCATATGCCAACTTGGAAGCATTTCCAAGGCTGAGAATTCCTCTGAAGCTTGGGAGGTCCTTCTTACAGGTGGTGAGGACACCACAGTGACCGTGCTTGCAGTCAAACCTGAGCAAGGCATGATGAAAGTTCTCACCATTATCTCTGACCACATCTCCAATGTTCGGACCCTGGCTGCAGTCCCTCGAGGAGCAAAAGAACACAAGACCGATTCATCTTCCTCATTCTCCACACTAGTGTTTTCCGCTGGGGGAAGGGCCCAGCTACAGTGCTACCACCTCCTAATTGGCTGTGATGAGCAGTTCAGCTGGCCTGTCTGTCAGGTAACCCAGATTGCTGGTCATCGATTGGATGAGCAGTGGGAGAGGAGACGGAATCGACACAAAACCGTAAAAATGGACCCTGAGACAAGGTGTGTATGTGCATTTTATAAAAACATGTGTGCCTAATGTATTAAACCCAAGCAAATTTGTTTAGGGGACCTTAGTCACACATGGAAATATTTGTGACCGTATTACTGATAGTGCCATCAAAATGACAAAGCCATTTATCCCTTGATATTATTAGCAAAATATCTGCGGTGTGTTTAATTTCAGAAAACTGTCAAAGCATTATTTAGAGGTTTATTTAGGGTTTTCTGTAAAGGTAATGTTTCAGGTGGTTTTTTTTTGTGTTCAGAGAGAAAGAATCTGAGAGAAAAGTGACATGTTGAAAGGGGGCAAAGTGCCCCCAAACATTTTACAGACAGCATAAATTGTAGCAGTTAGCGAAAGTAGCAGGAACAATAACCCTTCTTTGATTTGTTGCTTTTGCATGTTGACTAGAACTACTCAATTTTATCTTTCCCATAGTTTACTGTGTTTTCTGAGAGTAGCCACTAGGGGGTGTATTAGTATTACTAGTGGTCTTCTCACCCCATCCTCTCACACAGTGATTGAGTGTGAAAGAGGCAATTCTATTAATGGGACTGTTGTATTGATTTGCAGGTACATGTCTATGGCAGTGGTGCATGATGGCCTAGAAGAGGTCCTCTTGGCCCTTGCCTGCAGTGATGGTGCAGTAAGGTATGTGTTTGAAAATCAACAAAGTCAACAGTATCTTAAAACTCAGAGTTTGTCATTTCAGATTACACGTTTCTAAGTGAAATTACTTTGTTGCAACTGGGGAGGACCCAAACACCTTTACAGACATCAGAATGATCTCACTCTCACTGTCATTCTTTTTTTAATCCAGGCTTTTTGCTGTGGGAGAGAACAGGAGAAAGATTGAGTTGCTTTGGGAGAGTTTTTACCATCAGCGGTGTGTGCTCAGTCTCGCCTCCTGTAGCCTGGAGGACCAACATGGCAAACGGTGAGTTACTACTCATTACTACTGTTCTTTATTTGAATTCTTCTTGACTTTCTTTCACCCCACCTCTCTCTCACTCCCACCCTCCCCAGGCATGTGTTGTTGTTCAGTGGGGCTACAGATGGTGCTGTAGCTCTGTGGGATCTGACTGCAGTATTGGACAGTAAATCCGAGGACAGCTGGCACGGTGAGTCAGCAGCCTGCTAGAACTGGGTCCACATGTATAAAGTACACACAGTAGGAGTGCTGGTCTAGGGTCACATATATACTTATTTATTTGCACACATTAACTGATCTTAAGAGCCAACAAACTGATGTGACCTTGTTTAGCCCAATTTGTAGCAACATCATGATGTTATGCGGATTCAAAGTCACTGTAGAAGTTAAATGCGGACGCTGTGTGTGGCCTCTGTGGGGAACAACTGTCCTCGGAATGCTGTGAAGTCTACAGAAGTGGAGACATTTTACTGGTAAAATTAGTTTGTTGGAAAAACTAAAAGAGTGGAAAGACTGCCAATCTGTTACAGAGGTTAAGGTTAGGGTTAGGTGCAGAATGACCAAACAGTATTATATGAGACCTTCTCTAATGTACTGTCTTTACAAATACAGTAATACCAATCTGTGTTTAAGGTTAAGAGTTTCACAGCTTTGACCTTTGCCTCTGTTCCAGGTAATATATAATTTAATATAGTATAAAAATATTGATTTTAACTATGTCAAAAATTCTAAATTTACTTTACTTTTACTTCCTATCTGTTTTTTCAGGGGAGGATTTTTTCTTGTCACTAAATAAGCCGAACCTTGTACTCATTTGGTTGTGTGTCTTTTTGTTCATACAGACATTATACAATGTAGTCTGTGAGTAATTGGACGGTGGTGTACTTTTTGTTGCTTTGGCTCTGAACTCCTATACATGAATAAGGTGTTATAAATGCAGAATGTCAACAGATGTGCTGTCAATTGCTACTGAAGTTAGCTGTAGCAAACAACATCACTACATATAGTCTTTTTCAATGTTTTTTTTCCACAGTCTTTTTGTTGACAAATTCATTTACTTAGACTTAACCAGTTTACATGAAATTTGTGTGGGTGGACTTGTCACTTTTTGGACAGCTGTTTCACCAAAAATGGCAATATATATGTGTCAAGTGGGCCAATTGCCTAGAGAATTACATCAATGCAAAATCTAGCACTTCACTAACAAATATCTTGTGATGTAAAAGTTCAAACCACAACATTTCTGTTAAAAGATTTTGTCTTGGTTAAGATAGATTTCAGTTACTTGTCGTCTCCTGAAATAAAGCCACTATGTGTAAAAAGACTGCAATTCTTATGTGGTTTTACATCATCTTGATGTTGAAATTAAAGTTGGTATGTTTTGCTCCATCAACTCACTCATTGTTTCTTATCAAATTCTTTATGCTGTATTCTTTCAGGTTCATCTGCTCCTTGCTTCTCTGTCCCTGTCCATCAAAGTGGAGTGAACACCCTCATAATATCAGACAATCATGAAGTCGGACAGAAGGCCAAAGACGTTATCACTTTGGCTAGCGGTGGAGATGATGGACAGTTGTCAGTAATGAGGATCAGAGTGGAGTTCAATCAACCAGAGACAGCGAATGTGTGTCCACAACTGCTTTCTCATTGGTCAGTTCCATTGGCACACTCCTCCCCACTGACTGCCCTGAGTGCTCTAAATTCAACAATGCTGGTGTCCACCTCCCCAGACCAGCGAGTGTGTGTGTGGCGTTTGTGCGATGACGGACCTCACCATGAGAGGTCAATATTCTCACACACTGCTGACGCTGCTGGCTTGTGGGTGTGGCACAGGGAGAGGCCAAAATCGGTGGGTGGAGCCTTTGGGGTTGTTTGTGGGCAGGGCTTGCAACTCATGAAGTTAACCCAAATAGGAGAGGAAGAGGCGAAAGAAAAGGAGGAAATTAGGAAAAAAGAGCAACACAGACATAAAGTGGTATTTGCGGACTGTTTTGCCAGAGTATGATCTGAGAGAGCATTTATTTAATTCTTTTTTTACACAGGACTGCTAAAGCAAGACATCAATTTTAATGTAAATTAAAGTTTCTACAATCTATGTATTTTTTTTTTCCAAAATAAAGTTTTAATTGGTATTTTAAAATGATCTCATTTCTCCTTTAAATTACCCATCATAAATTGTGATGGCTGGACTAGACAGTCTCCAAAACAGCCAGTCATGTGGTGTGTTCTAGGGATGCAGTGGTTAGTGCCTACAACTGGTAAATGATTGACAGGGTCATGTGTGCCCAAGGGCCCCTGAATGGAGTGCGAAGGCCGGCCAATCTGCTCTGATCCAACATAAGAGCTACTGCGGCACAGACTGCTGAACAAGTGAATGCTGGTTATGATGGAAAGGTATCAGAACACAGCACAGCTTTCTGTGCACCCACTGACCAGGCAGAGTGTCCTTTAATGAGGGTGTTACTTTCACATGTTCTGCATACCAAAGCTTTGTTGCACACCATGTATGTTGCGCACAAGGTATCCTGTAATAGCAGTGGCATTTTTCAGTAGGATGCTTCACCCTGCCACGCTGCAAAAATTCTTCAGAAATAGTTTGAGGAAAATTACAAGAGTTCAAGGTAATGACTTGACCTCAACCTGATTAAACGTCTGTGGGAGGAGCTGGACAAACTAGTCTGATCCATAAAGGCCCCAATTCTCATCTTAAAGGACCCAAAGGATCTGCTGTAAAGTCCTGGTGCTAGATACCGCAGTAGTCTTGTTAAGTCCATGCTTGGTCGGGTTGGAGGAACAAAACCTACACAATATTATGTAGGTGATTGGTCAGTTTCTTTACCTGTGGTTACAATGTTGTGGAGTGTAAATGTATGCAGAGTAAAGTTCATAATGTTTTTCTCCATCTCCTATAAATCACCGTCTTGGAGATGGAAGATTTTCTCACAAAACTGCGGAAATACTGAGGAAGTATTAAAAGTTTTAGTGCTGTTTTTTGGAATGAAAGTTTCTGTGGTAGAATATAGACTCACGCCCATTGCTGTGAGTGATACCTATGTTATGGGGCTGTGGGACTGGATGGATTATGTATGAGTGTGTGTGTGTGTGTGTATGATGGGGGTCAGTATGGGGGGGACTTGGCTGCATTAGTGAGCATTAATATTTCACTCTCTTCTCAGATTCCCTTTTGTTCATCAACTTGCTGGCTTCCAAGCACTCTAACGAACACATGAAAGAATGGGGAAGGCAATATGAAAGGATAAAGAGTAAAGTGTTTTAAAGCAGCCTAAACGCGGGCGCATAGACGCTGCTGGGTTACTGATTTAATGAGCCGGCATGGGGAGATAACATTCAGCTGAATGCTACGTAGGCATGGGGAAAATAGGAATAGAGTAATTAATTGAGAAAGAGTGAGCATGAGAAAATAAGAAGACTGAGATGAACAGAAGACACTCTTCTGAGGCTGCATAAAGAGAGAAAACAGTGAAAAAAGGTAATGCGATTGTCAGTGTTAAGACTATAATAGAGTCAATGCACTTGGGTACTTTTGCCTCAAGCTATACTTTTCATTGTCTCATGTTGATTGTGTGTGTGTGTGTGTTTGTGTGGGTGAGTGGTTTGGAAGAGCGATGTCATATTTTAATAGAGCTTTGAAGGGAGACGAGGCTGACGGCAAAGAAAAAAGCAAGGGAACACCACACGGGCAAAAAAGAAAACGAGGCAAGAAAATCCATCCTGTCAGTCCTGGCAGAGAGGTAATGATTCAAACACACACACACATCCATGCATAAAAACTTCCAATAGAACATAATTTAGCCTGAATGTGAAATGCTCAGTTACTGAGAAACTTCATTGATCACAGCAGGAATTAGACTTAATGTTCTAGAGAACTGAATGCTTCTAAAAGTTTGCTCACAGAAAGCTGTCACATTACACTACAAAATGCTATCTGATGCCTGAGAAATTGTTTCTCAGGCATCAGGCAAATTGTTACAAGGTGTTATAATGTAGTTATAATGAACCCATTTTTCAAATTCTCCACTATTGTACCATTTCAGCATTACATGTACAAACTCAGAAGGCTCATCTAGGTTAGCTGATTATTTCAGATCATAAATTAACTGGCTATAAATGTGTGAAAGACAACAGCTCCTAGTTCCGATTACTGTATTACCATCACAGTAAAGAGACTGGTGTCTGCAAGATTTTCTACAATGCTCCATTTCACATCAAAACCATCTGAAGAACATCCCTTACATCTCCTACAAATTAATTATGTGGGAATTTTGAAAATGTTAAACATTTTTGCTTCTATCAAAATAACTAAGTTTTTCCAAAATAACGATCTGCAGGAGAGGCAAAAAGTGATTCAGTAATTCAGGACCATTTCTGGCAGCTGATGTTCTCAAAAAAATTGACATTGATACTTTACACATGCCGTAGTGCTGGAAAAAATATTAATAAATGTGAATTTATTAATATTTTATATAAATATGGCTTAAAACAACATCAGATTGTTCATAAACGTTGATAATTAATCAAATGGGACAAAATATTTTACTTTGACTTTTATTTATTCAGGAAGCCCATCCAATATTACCTCCGTCATTGACAAAAGAAGTTCATTTGAATGTGAAATTAGAGTCAGGTGTTTTCAAGTGGTAAGATGACAATCTTACCACTTGAAAAGTGGTAAGGTGCGATTGACAATCAGGTGCGATTGAGCCCCTGTTGCATTTGAAAAACAATGACCTGTCAATCTGATCTTCACAACATGACACAAACAAAGTAACTCCAGTGCAAAGGGACCCAGGTTACCTTCTAAACCACCTAAGACCACTTTTACATGTTAATGTTAATGAGTCCACTGTGAGGAGAACACTGAACAACAACAGTGTGCATGGCTGGGCTGCAAGGACAAAACCACTACTCTCCAAAAAGAACATTGCTGTCCATCTACAGTTTGCTAAATATCATGTGGACCATAAGAAAAAAAGTTCTGTGGATGGATGAGACCAAAATAGAACGATGGCGTAAATGAGAAGTGTAATGAGAAGGAAGCAAAGTATTCCAGCAAAATACTATATTGCTGCATCTGAGGCAGCATGGCATGCCATAATTAATGAAACCATAAATTCTGGACTATAATCAGCAAATTCTGAAAAACAATGCCTGTACATCTTTCTGGGAACTGAATCTCAAAGAAAGTGGGTCAGGCAGCAAGACAACAACCATAAGCACTAGTGATGCATGCAAAGTATTGACCTTTACCCAAAAGAAATGTTGCATCAAATATTGATGCGCAGTTTATATGTTGTGTCAAAATTAAGGTCAAAGTATTCACCTTGACACAGTAGAAACTCAACCCACCAACATTGCAGAGCTGAAGCTGTTCTGTAGCGAAGAATGAGCTAAAATTCCTCCATGTCGATGTACAGGACTGATCAAAAGTTAGATTCCTTACTAAGTAAACAACCAAGAGTAATATTTTTTTCTCTCGTTTATTGGGTTGACTTCATACACTTCTGATGACAATCTTACAATATCTGATGCTGTTTTAGGTTAAATTTTATAAAATTCCAAAAGAATATATTTATGCCTACATATCCACAACTTAGACCTTTCCTCACACACATGCATATACATTGACAGCTGTAATGCTAGCATGTTGCATGATGTCACCCCATAGGTTGGTAGTAGGTTGGTGCCAAGAGAGAGGCTTCCTCTCATTGACTCTTCAGGAACTCCAGGTATGCATGCAGTTATAATAAAACATGAAAAACTACTTTGGGATTCACATCAGTATGAATGGTACGTTGCATAATAAATGTGGACAATTTGTTTGACTACATAATGGGGTGATTCATTTAAACGGGCATTTTATTTCATAACCTGCTAATGGGCTCCTCAGTGTGACATGTGAAGTGTTTGCTTACCTTCGTCTTTGTCCCATCTGTCAACAAGTGGATACTCGAGCCAATTACCAAACAATGACACACACATAACAAACATGCACATACTGAGGAAGTAATTGGCATTCACCAAAATAGGCTGCCATGTTTTCCATGTTTTGTTTCTCTAGCATTTATAGGCCCTCTTGCTTCATACACTAAATCTGAATTATAATGAATCCTGGATTTTAACATTTTTTGGTAATTTAACATTTTGTTTACTTATATAGCTCATTATCCTGCACTCAGTGTGTTTTGCAGGCATAAAAGAAAAAAGCATTTAATAAAAAGTAAATAGAAAATGTATTATAGAATGAGGAAAAATAAGTTAAAATTCTCTCTTTAATTTTGTATTTTATCTTTTTATGTTCATCTATGTTATTGATTTTAACACTAACACTAACTTTCATTTTTACTTTGGTAACAGAGCAGGAAAACATTAGAAATAAATTTACTAACAGCACTATTCATGTTATAAATAAAGCTTTTATTACCATTGATCTGCCTGTAAAGCATTTTGAGCTGCAACCTGTATGCAAATAAATGTCTGTTTTTCACCACCCTCTGCAGAAAGATCCACTGCTCAGCGCCCTCCACAGGCTGGGACTAGGCAGCGTGCCCACCCACCTCTCTCTGCTGCATTCTCTGACAGAATGGCACCTTGGGAAGGTTCCTCTCACTCGGATTCCTCTTTCACTAGCATCCCGCCCCCTCCTCCTCCCCCACCTCCGCCCCCTCCTCAACCAACACATCTACCAATAACATCAATCAGCTCTCTCCCTCTTCCAGTGCAGCCAACCAGGGACCCTCAGCCAGAGAGTAGCAGAAGCATTAAAGTAAAGCGGAGGGTCCTCCCGCTCCGATGGCCCCCCAGACCCCCGCGGCTGCCTCCATTGCGCCAAGTCACAAATCTCAGTTTTTCTAGAAGTTTTACGTTTTCCTTTTTTGAATTGCCGGTGCATCAGTCTGCTCATAGTCGAGCAGAGCGACTAAAGGATCTTGTGGTGCTTCTGAAGCAGATACAGTATTGAATGGATCTGCTTCAGAAGCACCTTTTACCCTTTTACTAGATTTGGGGGAGTAACAGGGAATTACACTAACCTTCATTTAGCCTGCTGTCCCAGCTTTACAGTGAAGGCAAACTGAGCAGCAGGACATCAGAGCTGCAAACGGCCTCAGATGACTGCTCTGTGACACTAAATAAAATTATTTGAATGATTTTACCATTTAAAAAATCTAAATTATTGACTTTTTATTTGTTAAATACAAATGAAAAGTTGAAAATGACAGAATAAACCACTTTAAAACATCTACAAGACTGATATTGATTGCCAAGATGGTGGGCATTTACTATCAAAGCCCAGTGGGAATGATAATTTGCAAAAACACCCATGCCAGATTTCATTATCAGCGTCAATATTTCATGAGGAATTCATTCTTAAAATATCCTTTAAATTATTATTTTGACTATTCTTTCCTGAACAGTATTCTGAAGTATGAGCAGGTGTGGTGTTAGATAGAGAGAAAGAAGAAAGAAGAAAGAAAGAAAGAGAAAGAGAAAGAAATCAACCTTCAGAAAAAAAATCAAATGTGGCAAGTGTCTGTTCCAATTGATCAAAGATCAGAAAAAAACAAAATACTTTAAAATTGTTGTGTATCCTGAAAATGTTTTTTGTGATATGTTTTTGTCACATCCTCCACCTCTAAAATATTCATAATTTGCTTACTGTAAGCTAATCCTGGATCGGTTTCAGGCTGGCTCTTTCAAAACAAAGGAAACTTCCATAGTGAAGTTTTTCCAAAACAAGAGGGCAGGATAGATATTTTAGGAAGTGAATGCATTTTCTTTTTTTAGTGATGGCGTCTTCCAAGCTTGCTCATAGTAAAGGCGTCATACCCAAGCTCTTATTTTTTGTGTTTTTACCAGTTATATTTTTTTGTTTTTAAGAAAAATATAGCATATTTAGAGGTTGTGTGGGCGTGATTATGGGGTATGGAGTACCAAATGCAGTTTTCTTGTTTTTTCCACTCCCATTGGTTAAGGCCATGGCCTGAGAGTATAGAGCATGGATTTATGAAGGAGGCAATATAAGTTAATGTGACATTTAACTGCTAAATAAAAAAATACAATCCAAGAGGTGTGTTTGGAGTGTATGACCAGCTATTCTACATTTCAATATACTTTAGAGTGATCTGTATATTTTAGCCTCAGGGTAAAGACAAGGCGAGTTCTTGAGAAGGTAAGAGACCTTTCATTTCGTAACTACTTCTCAGTGCTTTATTACGTAAAGAATTTACAGATGAATGTCTGGGGATCTTTTTCCTGGTTCTCATTTACACACACACGCACACACACACACACACATTCACACACTCTTGCACGCTCACACTTATTGGCTCACATGTGCTGATATGAAGGAAAGGTGATAGGGGTAGGTGTGATCTTTGATATATTAGTGACCTTTGACTGCAGGCATTCATACAGTCGCAAAGCATTAAAAATGCAATGTCAAGCTCACCTTACTCCTTTTATTCCAGAGACGATAGCTTCGTATTATAGCCACACTGACAAAACCACTTTCTAGGCACACATTTATGTTGAAATATGATTCGGTTCTGTAGATGAATGATAGAGTGGTATTAGTGTCACTACCAGCCTTTTATTAAAAAAAGTTTTTCATTTGACTTCTTTATTCATCAATAATCATACTCCTATGCAAATGGAAGGTCCTTAAATATTGATGGTATTGAGGTATGAAGTATTCAGTATTACTTCACAGTGCTAGTGAGAAGTACCGGTGTTACCTTTCTTCAGAATAAATTGTTCTTGACTTGGAAAATACGTATTATAAAATAAGTATTATAATATGAGAACCATGTAGTTTTAATAGTTTTGTGTTGCTTTCATTGCTTTTTTAAAATTAAGCCTACATTAAATGAAAACAATAAGTAGTAAATAAAACAAAAAATGATGCACGACTCAATGTACTATTTTGTTTTTGTCATAAGGCTATTTTAAATATTAAACAGTGTCTGTTATTGATCTGTTGTCTTGTAACTTCTTGATGAATCTTTCCAAAACCTTGAGGACTGAAGGTCAACCAGCTATTGATATTAACTCAGTGCTCGGGATATCTTTAATGCCTTCGCCAAATGGATCACTTCCAGTGATAAGGGCTATCAGGGAGACTCACACTTACTTGCAGTACAGGCATATAAATAAACCATCACAAGTTCTGTTATATAATTTAAATGCTTCTCATGTGTCCAAACATGATTTTCATTAAGGCACAAATCTGAAAGTTCATTCAGATCCTCAATATAAAGTATATTATATGACGAGTATATTATGAGTATATTATTTGTATATTTAGTAATATATTTTCAGCCTGTTATTTATTCATTTGTATTATTCATTCAGGATATCAGCAAATTTCTATAAAACTATAAAATTCAGAGATTGTAACGCTTCCAAATATAGAAGAAATAGTTTATACATTTATGTTTGAGAAAAGAAAATGATTAGGACTGTCAAAGGGGAATCTGACTTTCCACATTTTTCCGTAATTAAGTTGTTCAAATTTAAAGAGTGGTTTGATGAGAAATAGCTCACCGCAGAGACGCTTACCTGAAGAGACTTCTTAGATTTAAAAAAACCCAAAACCTGGTTTTCCCATTCTTGTTAGTGTGCTGTACGATGATATGCTCTTCGTCTCTTTTGCTCTGGTCTATGGAAGACCACTCAGTGTAAAGCATTAGACTCAATAAAGGAGAATAAAGACTCTTTCATCTTCACTGGACAGGGTTAGTGAGAGAGAGCGTGAGCTTGTTGTTCTGAGCAGAGTTCATTGCAAGTCTACACCCTGAGCTACACACGTGAAAGCAATCACAAACACTTTTGGAGTGCCTGTTTTCCTGGGCTTGACATAAGTGCTGATATCTCCTTAAGCTTCAGAGAATATTCAAAGACATGCAATTACTGTAATTGCATTTAACCCAGAGCATCTGAAAAAGATTTTGAGCCCACCTTTATTCTTTTTTTTTCTTAGCAAATGGGAGAGCATAGTCTACATTCACTGTGTGATGCCATGAGACCTCACCAGGCCTTCTGTATGGATGAAGCACAGCTGGATGTTCTGGGCCAGAGAAGGGTCAAGGAGCGCCGCTCTGTTTGGCAGAATCTGAAAGCTGGGCTGCAGTGAGTATGGACTGAGCTATTTTACAGTACGATGCAGTATTTAAATTACTATATTTTATATAATTTTGTCTGTCAATTCTGCAGCCATACTTTTTAAGTATGTGTACACCTGACTATTACTGAGTACTGACTATTACTGACTAGTACTATGAACTATTACTGAAGGACTAATCTTGTTCTAAATCACCCACGAAGGTTCAACTAAAGCTCTTGTTTATTTTTCTCTATGTTTTCAGGTGTTCTGGTCCTCGTGTTCAGAGTTGTTTCTTGTCGTGTGTTCCTCTGCTGTCATGGCTGCCCCGTTACTCTTTCAAAGAAAACGCGTTTGGAGACGTGATCTCAGGAATCAGTGTGGGCATCATGCACCTCCCTCAAGGTCTTATACTCACAAACACCTGGATCTGCAGCCATACCCAATCTAACCCTAAGATGTTGCATTTATATAACAGCAATAACAAATCCATATTGTATTTTATATATGAAAGCAAAGTGAAGGAAAAAACAACACAAAGTGTGTAAATGAGGTATTGGGCCGCTACGAGCCTCCAGAAAAGGTTCAGTGCACCTCGTCAGTGCTTTGTAACCAGATCTTGACTTGAGTTGGGATCTGGTGACTATGAATAGAATAATGAATGCATTTGGCAAATAAAGAATTGAATGTAGAATCTTGAAAATATTCTTATCCAGGGCAACTTAAAGAGTAGGGATGTGTGAGGAATTTTGTGATAGGAAAGAACTCTTATTTGTGTAGCATGGTATGCTTGCTCAAACAGAGAATTGGAGCCCAGTGTGCTCCCTAATAAACAGCAGTGTTACCCTCCGCACTGTAGACCAGTGACTGTGGACTTTAATCCAAACAAGAAATTTCAAATCACATCCTACAACTTAGAAACATGTGCTCTTCTCTTGATCCTTTACTTATCACCAAAAAAAGTCCACATGTATGTTATAGTTCTCGTATAAACAGCTATATGCAAAGGTTTGAATTACATGCTTTGTTGTTGTAAATGAGTACACAGACTCTAAAGAACTTTTCACAGTAGCTGTTTATTTGCAAAATGTGTAAAAGTGGAAAATACTGGAAAAGGTAGAACTATTGATATCTGTATTAAATTGTAGACTTTTAATTGATACTACAAACAGAAGAGGAGATCATTTGTTATCATCTGAATTTAAGGAATAGTTCTAATGCATACAGTTTTGTTTGAAACAAACAAAAAATACAGGAGACAGAACATTATATGCATGTAATTAATGTAATTCATCACTAAATGTTAGTCTTATAAAATTCCAGATTTGTTACACTTAATGCTCATTATTCAGAACCAGTTTACTCTAAGAGTTACTCTTAAGGTAACACAGTGAGGAATGTAAGCCTGGACATGTCAACTGAACCCGCTCTCCTTAAACCAAGAACAGCCCATTATATTATATGTCCTGGAATCACAGTAATATTGCAGTGTGTTCTTTATCCCTGGTTTGTCTTTTCACATGCAGGAATGGCCAATGCTATACTAGCTAATGTGCACCCTGTGTTTGGCCTATACTCCTCTTTCTACCCAATCATTGCCTACTTTATTTTTGGGACTTCTAAACACATCTCAGTGGGTAAGCACGGATGCATACACACACACACACACACACACACACACACACACACACACACACACACACACACACACACACACACACACACCACATAAACTACACAAGATTCCATGCTATACTTAAAAATTCCGTTTTCAGTCTCTAGATGTTCAGCAGTACAGTCTTCTAACAGCTGCTCGGCTTTGATTAAAATTTTACTGCCATCTTAAGACTAGCTTTGTTTGTTTCCAGTGTAAGTTTGGATGGAGGAATTGATTGTCTGCTCTGATTGGCTGGTTGTGTGTCTGATGCACAGGTACCTTTTCTATCCTCGCTATCATGGTTGGCACTGTGATAAACGATGTAGACTTTCCGGATGACAGAGCAAGCAATAAGACTGATGCTGAGATAGACGGAGTAATTTTAGCTGCCCAACTAACTCTGTTGTGTGGATTAATACAGGTCAGCAAATGTACCTTATGCTATATTTATAAGGAATAAAGATTTTAAAATATAAGTAAAAGCAACATTACTAATATTTGTGTGAATGACCATGTCTTCCCTCTCAGTAGATCCTACTGTGTGTGTTGCGTTGTGGAGGTGTGTGTAAGTGGCTTTCTCGGCCGTTGGTTAGTGGATACACCACTGCAGCTGCGGTCCATGTGACCATACACCAGTTACCTTTACTGATGGGCATCTCCACACACTCACACAGAGGATTCCTGGCAGTGGCCTGGGTGAGAGAAAACAAGCCCATATACTGTGTCTATCCCAGGCAATTACTTTTCTTTATTTGTCTATTTAATAGGGACAGTACATTTACAATGATTACTATTTAATGGTGTAACAAATTAGCTTATAAGTTCATTTTCATGTCTCTAAGCAGGCTAATAATTAAACCCATGAATTATACCTCTTATCCAAAAAAACACACGACATCTTTTAAAGGCTGTAGTAAACACATAAAACCCTTGAAATCAGATAAAACAAATCTATTGTTATTATTATTTGGACACTTTAGTGTGCTGTGTCACTACATCTTCTAAACTCAAAATGGTTTGTGTGTATTTCAGATGTTGTTAGATATACTGTATGGAGTGACTGGAGTGTCGATGGGAACACTAGTCGTCTCCTTTGTTTCCATAGTGATCCTCGCAGGAGGGAAAATATTGAATTTTCGGCTTAAAACCCGCTTACCTATACCCATTCCCTGGGAACTAGTGCTGGTGAGTGTATACACATATTCTTCCTGCCACATTTACACAGTAAAATCTTCAGTCTCCAGGGCCAACACAGCTAACTCCCTGCTCTCTCTAGGTTGTTCTGGCCAATGTGCTTTCGGCACAGTTAGATCTGCCTGGACTGTATGGAGTTCAGACAGTGGGGACTATACCCACAGGGTGAGGTGTGTGTGTGTGTGTGTCAGTGAAAATCAAACATGTATTGGTCGATTTATTACATTTGAAGAAGAAGGGCAAAATGTGTTTGTGTATGTGATTAAATGTGTTTTTTGTTGTTATTGTATCTATGAAAACTCTATATGTCATTTGCCTCCCTCTCCTCCTCTTTTCCAGTCTTTCTCCTCCATCCCTTCCTCCGTTCTCTCTGTCTAAAGAGTTGTTGCTGCCTTCGCTAGCTCTTGCTGTGGTTGGTTTCGGGTTAAACGCATCTCTGGGCACCATGTACGCCCTTAAACATGGGGACCACTTCCATAGCAACCAGGCAAACTCTGGTTTTTTTACATTTTATTACACTATTATGTCTTCTCATTCAAAGCCTGCTTCTGATTCATAGTATTTTCTGCTTACTGTAGGAGCTGTTTGCCCTGGGTGTGTGTAACGTAACTGGTGGGCTGTTCCAGTGTTTTGCAGTGAGCTGCTCCATGTCCCGCAGCATGGTGCAGGAGAGCACTGGAGGCAAAACTCAGGTGAGCATACCATCCCTTATTCTCACACACACACACACACACACACACACACACATACACACACATACACACACATACACACACATACACACACACACACACACACATACACACACATACACACACATACACACACATACACACACACACACACACACATATATACACATACACACACACACATACACATATACACACACACACACACACACATACACACACATATACACACATACACATACACACACATACACACACATACACACACATACATACACACACACATACGCACACGCACACGCACACACTCACATTGTATTAGGTAGGTTCATAAATGCCTAACAAGGATTTTGTAAACACCCCTAAGAAGGAAGAATTTATATACAACAAAATTCAAGTCATGTAAGTGTTTACTGTTATTTCAACCACATACACTGTACACAGTACAGATGCATGTCGCTCTGGATCCCGTAAATGTCAACATAGTGAAATGAAACAGGGTTCCTCTGGGACCAAGAGGCAATACAAAGAACAAAAAAGAATCACCACAAGACTACACAAGTGCAGGCAGGACAGGACTAAAGAGTGCAAAAAAACATAAAAAGCAAAACGAAATACAGTACAGTCAACAGGAGCAGCTACAGCAAGACAATAAACATGTGCAAAAAATGCAAAGAAATGCAAAGATTGAGCTAGACAGCAATAATAATTGTGCAAAATTAGCAGGCACCAGCATCAGGAGTAGAAAAGGTACGATATAGAAATAAATTCAGGGCAGAACAGTTTGGTGTGTGTGTATACAGTGTGACTGGAGGCAAGGAAGCAGGCTACATCACTACTGATTACACCATGAAAGGGCTACACATGGGCTTATGGTTCTACAGATGAGCCAACACAACACACACACCTACCCCTGTCCACCACAATACAGGATAGATCCTGATTTTGCCCATAGTTTTGTGGCTGACATTAAAACACAAGGTCTGGCCATGGCTCATGTATCCCTTCACCAGTTCCACTGTCCAAATCGTTTCAACTAGGAACATTCCCAAGAAGCGGTATTTGCGTAAGTGTCTTCATCTGCACTGTTGTATTTTAGCTCTTAGTTTAGCTTCTTTAGATGCTCAAAAGAGATTGCTTACCATCATACACCTTTATACACATGCACTAGCTGCTACACTTGCTGACAGCCAGATGAACTTTATCAGTACACGAGTGGATCATTTACAGCTTTTATCACCAGAAAAAGAACAGCAGAAACCATATATACAGATTGAGGACTGATAACAGTTATAATTTAGACTGAAATTGTAAGTTGAGCAGGGAAAAACTTCTAAAGTGTATATTGATGTAACATTTTATTATATTGAACTGTTTCTGTTGATCCACCATGACAACTGGCATTATCAGTTGGTGCAACAAAATATGAGATTGTGTTACTGAGACATGTTTTGTTGTGCATAATGGTAGAACCTCTTGCTACTTATGCTACTTAGTTTCAAAAGGTAAGTGAGAGAAGTTTTGAAACTTTAACAGCATTTACAAATTATATCAAACTGTGTCAAAAAGTGTGTAGATTTTACTTTACTATGTAATATGGACTTTAAGGTTTGATCCTCTCCTTCTGGTATGATCTGTTAGCTTTGGAGCAATACCTCTACTCAGATCATCACTGTGTTAAAATGATTTCTCTCTCGCTCTCGTTCTCTCCCTCTCCCTCCCTCCCTCCCTCCCTGTGTCTTAGGTTTCATCTCTTGTCTCTGCTTTGCTTATCTTGGCTGTTCTGCTGAAGTTTGGACCGCTTTTTGAAATGCTTCCAAAGGTAGTTACGTCTTCTGCCATATATTAGCTAGAACGTGTTATGAAGGGATTAAGTAAGATTTGATAAGCTGTGTGTGTGTGTGTGTGTGTGTGTGTGTGTGTGTGTGTGTGTGTGTGTGTGTGTGTGTGTGTGTGTGTGTGTTTATCCATAGGCAGTCCTAGCTGTGATTGTTTTGGTGAATCTGCAGGGGACTTTTTCCCAGATCAGAGATGTGCCAAAACTCTGGGCCACAGACCGACTGGATCTAGTGAGAATTCCTTCCATCTCTCCACTCATCCATCCACCCATTCATCCATTTTCCCATGCACTCATCCTTCAGCCCATTCAACTCAGTTCAATCCAGTATACCCTGCTGAGCCCTAGGCGTATTACTCAGTAACTACTATGAGTTATTCAGTAACTACTAAGAATTATTTAGTAAATACTGTGAATTATTCAGTATCATTTTGGAGTATTCATGTAGTACTATCAACTATTAAGTATATTTAGTAAATTAAATATCTCCAATGACATAGTAGCAACTACTATAAATCAATTATTGATTAACCTGTAATAATAATTAAGTACCTATTATAAAGCTAATATGCAGGTTCATTTGTTAAGAGGGAGGAGCTGAAGTTGAGCCCCACATACAGACCCTTAAATTTTCATTTGTATTTATGCTGGGACACCGATCCCCATCCACAGTGGCACCATGCTACAAAATACAAGTATAAACATAATAAAATATGCATACAGTCAAATTTCCTCCTGTGTAAAATGTGCAACGACTCTTTGTGCAACAGCTAGTACAGCACATTTGTTATTGCATTATTGCAGGCCAGGTTTATCCTTGTTTAGTGTATTTTAAAAAGTAAGAAAATATAAGAGTTTAGACAAATTTGAGTGATACACTTGTATTCAGCTTTAACTTTCACTGAAGTATTTTTGGCACCATACATTCTATTCCAGTAATATTGATACCGTCATTAGTGGACAGGTTCTCTATATTTTTCTCATACCTTCTAGTTAAAAAATATGGTGTTTTCAGGTTTTAATATGACAGTAGGCATATATATTACATAACATCTGCTGTAGCCAATTGTTTGGGCATTCATTAATCTCGCTACCTGAACATCATGCCATGCAGTGTGTGTGTGTGTGTGTGTGTGTGTGTGTTGTGCGTGTGTGTAGTTGGTGTGGTTTGTGTCTTTGTTCTCTGCTCTGTTGCTGAATTTGGATGTGGGGCTCGGAGCTGCTGTTGTTTTTTCCCTCTTTACAGTTGTCTTCAGAACTCAACGGTGAGACAGATACACTTGTTCATTATCTTATCAACCTTTTATTATTCATCCAGGAATGGACAGACAAGGCAAAATAAAGAAAAAAACTCTTTCTCAAATGTGTCTCTGTCATTCTGGCTCTCTCTTTCTCTTCCTCTCTTTGTCTCTCTTGCTCACCCTCTCTCTCTCTCTTCCTTTCTCTCCCCCTCTTGGTCTCTCTCTCTCTTTCTCTAGGCCCAGGTTTGCTGTTTTTGGGGCCATTCCTGGTTCTGACTGTTACGGAGATATGAAACTGTACTCAACGGTATTGCACACACACAAACCCATACAGACAGCCTTTTTGTATACATTTTCTGTAAGTCTTAATATATTTAAATGTTTGCCCTATAAACCTCATTAGTAAATGCACCTGTATATCTCCTATAATGCACCTGTATTTGTAGGCGAAGCAGATTCCTGGAGTGATGATTTTCTCCTGCTCAAATCCTCTGTACTTTGCTAACAGCGATCTCTACTTTAGTTCACTGAGAGAGGTACGCACACATTCATAATAAACACAAAGACTGATTTATACTTCTGAATCCATGTATCTGAGTTTGAAATCTATATAAACTTCACATGATGTAAACGTTCAACACAAAGTTTCTTCATATCTTTTAAACATTCTTCAGGCTTAGCACTGTATTGAGTATTGGATTCGAATGATCTACAAAATGCATGGTTGAGATATTGGAGGTGCACACTTCATAGACTCTGTAAGCCTTGGTGAATTACACCTGGCCACAGACAGAGCAGATATGCTATTCGAATCTTTGTAGAAGTAAAACCTTAAGCTTGAATGTTTAGTCGTTTGTCATTTTTCTCAAACCTTAATTGTATGTTAATGGATTTGTTATTGTGTGTGTGTGTGTGTGTGTGTGTGTGTGTGTGTGTGTGGGGGGGGGGGGGGGGGGGGGAGGGGGGGGGGGGGGGGGGGGGGGGGGGGGGG
>JBBJLR010000018.1:12966359-12987321 GCA_037577145.1 Brachypetersius gabonensis
CACACACACACACACACACACACACACACACACACACACACACACACACACACACACACACACATACACACACATATATTCAGTACATTCAATATTACACACAGAAACAGATGCATGTACATACAAGCAAAAGAACACAACAAAAGAGAGTCGGACTCATGCACCCGTAAACACACACACACTGAAAATCAGACACAATGTCATACATAGTCATATATATAATCATACAATCATACTCTCACACAGAGGCATAGAGAATAGTGATGAATTTTAAGGTCGGAGCACATTAACCTAACATTATCCAACAAAGTCAAACACTGTAACAACCGTCTTTTGGAATAACTGTATGATCCCACTGGCAGGCAACAGGTGGACAGACGAGGAGTCATTTCCTATGGAAGCAGACAATTTAGTGACTTGCCAGTAATTAGAGCAAGAAGCGGCAAATCGAGCTGAGATTTTCGTGGGCAGTCGTGGACACAGGGCATGAGGTCCCCAGACACTACTCTCGAAAGCTTTTATTCCTGCTGACATTTTGTTTCAGTCAGTGCTAAAAATAGAAAAGAAACTTAGATTTACAACCACACTTCGTATCTCAAACAAAATAGTGATACATATTTTTAATTTTATTGTCAGAAGCTGTACAGGGCACACGCCCTCATGTAAAAGCAAGAGCTGCCTCAGACCCCCCCAAACAAAGACAAACTTGAGACAGATGTGAGGCAATGTTAGTGACTTGATGTGCTCTGCTAGTGGGAGCATTCAGCAAGGCTGTGTTTAAAAGATATTTTGGTGTCTGTCAATAATACAACACATTGATTCAGTGGGGACAGCATGCCAAAGATTTCCCACCTGTCACAAAAGGATGCAGTTAAAGAGCTGGATTTATTAAGCTCTGTTGTTTAGAAAATTGTGCATCAGTGTGCTTCTGTCTTTAAATAAAACACACATTTCTATACCAGAGTTCATATGTAAATGTATAAACACATAAATGCCTCTGTCTTGAAAATGGGCCACTTGAGTTTAGTCATTTAAGGTCACTGAAAATATGCTCATTCACATTCTATTACTTACACAGATACATCACAGTACAAACATACTTGTGTCAGGTGCAGATTTTTAACATGCCATACCACACATGAACACAAACAATGTGAAAAGTCATCCAGCCAGTAAATCTTGTCTTCCCCATACCACACATTTCTACAGCCACCCAGCCGGGACACCAGATTTTTTCTATTGCTTGAATTTGTAACATGTTAGAGTTTAACATCTTCCAGGTGCTTTCAGAACCGCCAAAGCATTCCAACTCTGAAAGCAAAGCATATGTGGATTGTTTTTCAAGATTGTTTTTCATGATCTCAAAATATATGTTTTGAGAAATATTTTGTGTGTTTTGTGTATGTGTGTGTGTGTGTGTGTGTGTGTGTGTGTGTGTGTGTGTGTGTTTGTGTGTGTATTCATGTATCAGGTATATGAAGGAGCCTACCATGCCCTGCATCATGATTTGCCTGAGACGGCAGAGTCTGTTCTACAAGAAGTGAACGCCTGGATCCTGGAGCGTCTTCCTGCCCCCCCTGCGCCTTAGCTGTCAATCCTCCTGTAAACCACTCCCACTTACCAGACCTCAATCCTCTGACAATTTTCCCTTCTCTCATCTCCTTACAAGACCTCTTCCAGCTGAACTTCAACTAAACTTCTTTATACTCATTATTATCAATCTAGGAGCGGTCAGAGGTCGGGGCTATCTGACCCTTGCCACCAGGGTCAAAGCTTTGATGTTTTTAGTTTAGAGGATTGTAAGAGGCTAATGTGTCAGGCTTGTGTTTTTTTTACCCCACACTTCCAGCTCCATGGGGTGCGGCTCACATATTACCGTGGCAATAGCCAGGAGGAACATAATGAGGCCTGCTGCCCCTGGCACCAGGCTGTCCTTTGTGTGTTGCCGCAGTAACGGAACACAGCTGCCCTTTGTTCTCTGTGTTCTTTTCTTTGATGTTGCATTCTCGTTAGTAAGAGTTGCTGCGTTGCACTCTGCTGCCCCTTCTGTACAAGAATAGAACTGAAGGCTCAGCTCAGCACAGTTACCAAGGCAACACTATGAAATAACTGGGCCTTTGGCAGGAGAAAAAGAATTAATTATAAAAGAGGGTGTCATGGTAACAGAGTAGGAGAGGACAGTGAATAGAGAGAAAAATGGATTCTGAGTAATTTTAACTGGGTGTTTTAGAGAGTGAATGGGAGAGAGAAACAGAGGGAGAGAGAGAGACTAGCTTGGACAGAACGGCCTTTAGGGAACACCCTCAAGCCCTCATCAGTCACGCAGTCACAGAGATTTAACCCACATACACATTCACACTCTTGTTCACATGGCTCTAGGGGAAGACCCTGTGGGATGGTCTCATCAGTCACAGGGATTAAACATGCACACACACACACACACACACACACACACACACACACACACACATCTGACTTTTTCTATTGTCTACCAATATATAATTTGAAAATCACTGTACAAAAAAAAAATATATATATATATATATATATATATTATACACTCTACTGAAGGCCGATGCTCATAATGACACCTACATATATCTACATACATTTATGTAAACATTTATGAAGATATGAAGATATATATACATATATACATATATATGTACAATATATATCCAGATAACTGACTACAAATATTGCAAATACACAAGACCCATTGCTGTAAGCGATAATTGGCCGTTTTACTGACAATAATTGACTCTGAACGGGCTGAGCCTTCAATTGGCTTGTCTAGTTGTTTTTAAACTCATGACTGTTCCAAAGGCTACAGACTGTTCAGTTCTTTAATATGGGGGGTTGGGGTGGCCGTGATTGTTTTACAACATTGTGTCAGGATGCTGAATGTGAATACATCTATTAGCAGTTGACGCCTCCGTGTGAAGTCTGGAAATGTAACGTCCCTTATGTGCAATGTTACTGGTATATCATTCTGTGTGGACTGCTGTGTTACTTCAACGTCTATAACATCAAGATCTGCACAGTTCTTAACATCATTTATAGCATAAGGATGAGGTGGCAGTTCAGGCAGGGGTTACATGACATTCGTTGGTGGAGTTGTGTAGGAAAAAAAGTGTTTTTGTTACAGAGGTTTGCTTCTAATCCTCTTAGAGGCCTTTTAGTGGTGAAATGAGGGACACTTTTTACAACAAAATATTTTACATAGATTTTAAATAATAGCTCATTATTTCTGTAAACCTTTTTATGGAGCCTGCTGGCCTAACCTCTCGGGCCTCTTAAGAACAACAGGCGTAGGAGATGTGTGGGCACTAAAATGTCTTGTTTAAACTTTTTAAGAATATTTGCACAAGAATGTAAATAGTCTTGGAGACGGCTTCAACTGGAAAAAAAACAAAACAACGAATGTTACTAATTTCAGGAGTATAGCCTTCTTTGTTCAAGAGGAAACCTTTCAACAAAATCAAAGTCAACCTGAAGAACATTCACACTGTAAAAAAAACATCTGTAAAAAAATGTTTTAAATAATTTGGCCCTGGTTTCCAGATGACACTGTAGCATTATAAAGCGGAATGCAAGTGATTTTAAGCTCTTAAACATTACTGTGCTTTTGATGATTTGGAACAGTGCTGAAATGCTTTACTCTCTGTCGCAAGGAAGGAGAAAATAAGCTGTTTGCAGTTGTGTCGTTTTGAAACATACTGATATATCCAATAGTGATGTACTGATAGTTTCAGGGACACAAATGCCTCCTTTTATTGCTTCCACCCACAGAGAAAATGACATGCATCGCAATACGTCGTCAACATTTGCCAAAATGCAAATAGAATATATTGGAATATATTTTCAGAATATTACATATTTATAAGAGCTGATGTAATTTGCTGTACTGCTGGAAGATTTAATGACAGCAATTTGAAGTTTTAAATCTGTCCATTGAAATTAAGCTGTTGTTGAGTGTACTCATATTTTTTCCTGTTCAGTTATTTTAGTGTGATCTTTGTACTGTGACCCTTCTGGCAAACCGGGCCTCGTTTTATTAGGACACTCTCAGCTGGTGCTGACCTCACGTATGCATATATATAGTATATACAGATTGTTGGGAGGTACCTAAATGGTCATTCTCCACATGGGTCACATGTTCACTACCTATTGCTCAGCGGTGAACGTTCTTCCCTGTGCAGTGTTGCACGTTGTGCAAGTTGTTCTTGCACCTTCATCTGGTCTCAGGGAGAAAGTGTTTTAGTTCAAATAAATTCACCATGGTAAACAGCTACACACAGCATAATACTCCCATTTGACATACAAGTTAGAATAAAAAGAAAAAATTGTTACCTAAAAACACAAAAAGGCTAGGGTGATGCCATTTTGTGCAGCAATTAAGAATAGCGATGATCCTCTATGACTTTTGACTGTTTCCGTAATCAAGAAACTCTGCAAACATGCTACAACAATGTTGCTAGAGAGACACTCTTGAAAGTGAAGGAGCCTAAATTTTGAAGCATTCTTTGGAATGAAGGAATTTGAAGGATTCTTTTGAACAAATGATTTTGAAGGATTCTTCGCAGTGAATTAAATATATTGGTTCCCTGAAGAACCTTTAAACTAATGGTTCATTAAAGAACCATTTGCGTAAATGAGATGCGGGAGTGAAAAGAACTTTTCGAGAACCATTTAGGAGGCTTTATTTTTAAGAGTGTATTTCGAAGAAATGAATTGAGTTGACTCCAATATGATTGTACACTGCTATGTGAGATTTCATTACGCTCTATATGATGGCATCGATCCTTGCACACATAAATTTGAGCTCTAATGCCATGTTAAATTTTGATGTTGAATATAGACTACTTTCATCCTTAGCTAGCTGGATGAATTTCTGCATTCAGCTTCAGTACATCAGAAGTTTTAGTGCGATGTAGTGAACGTAAGTTCTGACATCACTACATCACACTAAAACTCATAGGCTGGATGGTAAACCACCACTAGCAACCCGTAGCAAAAAGCTCTGCATTGCTCTTTTGAAATCCACTCTGTTACAAGACTATAGGCAGTTATACTAAAAACCTAATATGAACTCCTTCAGACTTACACAACATATTTTGAAGCCTGTGTCTATGAGGCCAGATGCAGAAATGTTTTACAGATTACTGTTTGTATATGCATGTATATTTTTTTTAACTCTAATATACTGTAATATAATACTGAAAAGCAATGTTGTGATTGTTTAATTTGACTTCCTATGGCCAGTTCAATAAATGATCAATAAATGAAGACTGTTACAATACCTCCTTGTGGTGGTCCTTGTTCCTGTACATAGGGTTAAAGGAAAATTCCACATTTCTGCATAATTAAACCAAAACGTAATGCAAACAATGTAAAAAGTAAGAGTAGCTGTTCAATTTTAGAGGAACTTGCCAAACCATGGTGGACATTAAGAACATTGAATGCCTCTTTAAAGTTTAAAGTTTATTGCAGTCTTTTTTTTTTATCTATGAGGGAAACATGCAGAAAATAATTCCCAATGAATCCTTTTATATAGTTACTGCTATTTTACCAACATTCATTATTAAAACCCTACTGTTTGTAGGATGGAAAATGGTTCATTAGCTTTGTAGACATTGAGACGTCTGGTTCCTATCACCACCACAGTAAAGGCGTTTCTCTAGACACATTTCACATCAACATGTTTTACCTGGATCAAGTGCGTTAGCAATGAGAACACAGAGCTGTAGTCCGTGTGGACCAGACTATTAGAACTGAGAAACACCTCCACAGCATGAGGCTTATAACTTCATTCTAAAGTTTCAGTATTTTCATTTCCGTAATAATTTAATCTCCATGTGAATTAAATGTCACCAACAATTTACTTACGGCAGCTTGTGTTGATGTGATATGTTTTCTTTAAGATAAGGTAAACATATAAAGCAAGTAATTTCAGTCACTTTAAGCAAATCCACACTAGCAGTAGAGTTTGATGATGCTTGCAGCTTTTTAGAGTGAACAGTAGATGGTGCCTTCTTACCACACAAGGAATAGGAAAACCCCACCAGCACACACTGGCAATATGTTTGGGGTGAAACCTAGTCTCCACCTTGCTGAGGTGTCACAATGATCCAAATGGCTGCTGTAGTTTTAATTCACGCCTGTAGAATTAAGTGTTAAAATGTTTTAACATGTTGATTTACTGTGGATGTAAAGGCACTCCTGGACCCCAATCTTGTATGAAAGTACTGTATTGGAACCTGTTCATTACTAAATTCAGGTGGTCCCCTTTCACTAAAGGGCAATCTTAATGTTTTGTTTCAGCAGACCAAGACTTTTTGGACAACACCATGCTTCTAACTTTGTGGATACAGTTTGGTGAAGGACCTTTTCTAATCCAGCATGACTGTACCCCAGTGCACAAAGCCAGCTCCATAAAGACAGGTTTTCACACCTTTAAGACATGTGTATGTAAATGAGCTCTTCTGATTGGCTGCAGTGCTCTGCACTTCATTTGAAAAGCAACTCAGGGTGAAACACATTTAAAGGGGAGAGTTAAACTGCTGAAGGCTGAATTCGTGAACCATGCAAAAAAGTGAATTAGTGGTGATTTCAACATGTTATGCCAGCCACTACTAATTTGATGGATATTACATGTTTGTAAGGTATTGTGGGACATGAAGTTTTTGGAATACTAGAGTGTATTTGTACGTACATATAATAAGTATATATATATACAGCACAAACACATAGATACATACACACACATACATACATGTATATGTCTTTAAACACGTGATTCGTTAAGCTGAGTTAATTTAGGTTGTTTTAGGCTTTTTCAGTCGAGGTTTCAGCTAAATTTAGTCACTTTTTATCCTTGTTTTTAGGTTTGGGGCATTTCCATGCTAACCCTCTCGTCCTTCTGATGCTTTTTTATTTTGTTTTTACCCATTTACCCATCGCACTGACTGAAACAACTGAAATTGAAACAGTTAAACTGATGCCTCTACTTAGAACTACAACTGTTTGCAACAGCTGTGCTCAGCTGAGTAAGATGTTGCAAGTAGAGAGAAGAATCTCAGCGCTCTGTCAAATAACAAGGACAACAAAGATCTCCTTGATCACCACCATACCATATATAAATAGGCCTCTCTTTTCCTCTAAAGTCAGAGTCAGTTTTCATTCCCTGGTTTCAACATAAATCCAATGAGTTGTACTTTTTTACCTGGAAAATGTTCACACACTGCATCAAACTCTTTCATTAAAAGGTAAGTAAAATTCATTTTTCCATTACATAGGTTCTTTATGCTTCCCTCAGTACCTGACTGCTCCACTTTTACTCTGAGTGATGGCCTGCCCTAATTCTGATGGGCTTTGCATCCCTCCAGGCTTTTGGAGGCCCAATCCAGATTTGTCCTTGCTTTGGTCTATCTTGTACTACATTTAGGAAAGGGGACATAAAATAGAATAGATGTGTTTTTAAGATTCAAAGTTTTATTGTCCTATGTACAAAGTACAGGGTACAAAAGTACAACTGTTTTCTTATGTGGAGGCATCTTCACAGACTGCCAGTAGATAATATTAGACATTGGAATAGAATACAATAGCACTGAACAGAATAAAATAAGATGAGATAATCCTTTATTACTCCCATGGGTGGGAAATTTGCATTGCTACAGCACCAAAGTGGATAGAACAAAAGAAGAAAGATATATAATGTATGTACACGTGTGTGTGTGTGTGTGTGTGTGTGTGTGTGTGTGTGTGTGTGTGTGTGTGTGTGTTTGCAGGTGCTTAGTAGCAGCAGATTTTAAATAATAATGCACCAAAAAGCTGCACATGCTAAACACAGTAATATTGTACAATACTGTATTCAATAGAATATACAGTATAATTTAATTTCTGTAACGTTGTCCCCTCGGGTATGTGGTTTGTCACACACCAACACACCAATAAAGATAATCTAACCAGTTGTTTGGGCAACCTTATACAGTACTGTACTTCAGGCATTATGTTTACTTTCAGCCACCAGGGGGCAGCTGGATCCATTTGGGGGTGGGTGCGGGGGCAGAAGTGGACGGAGGATTTACAGGTAGGAACTCGATGGCTAAGGCTTTACCTGTGCCCTCCAGGTGAAGAAGCCCGAGATTAAAAAGGCTGCTCTATATTTGCTCCAGTCGTGACACGCAATAGGGAAATCCAACACCAGCGGGCACGCTGTATTACGTAGATAGACTCAACCGAGAACCCTTCTAGGTATCCCGAGAAATGGGTCGTGATGGAAATCCAACCCTTAGACAATCAGCCGATTAATCAATAAACCAGACTGCTGTAATTACCCGGGGTCCACTGCAGCTTTACGGTTCCTCGAGAACATAAACTCTTATGTGTGAAGTGTCTTTTTGTCACGCGTGAACACACCATAGCACAGCACACAGTGTGATCAGCACGAAATTGTTCTCTGCATTTAACCCATTCACCAAGTGAAGCAGCAGGCTGCCCGGGGGCAGTGTGTGGGGAGGGTACCTTACTCAAGAGTACCTTAGTGCCGCTGTCATTAGCGCCACTAGCAGTCCTGAGATTCGAACCTGCATCCTTCTGATCGCATGGAGCAGATCCCTAACCACCCGCTGCTTCATTTGAGAAGCTTCTTTTCTCCTTCTGTTTTCTCGCAGAAAAGTGCCTACTCTGCTGTGCATGTGTGGTTTTCAGCACTCTGCTACCACGCCGGCTGGAACGTCTCTCTGACGTTTGAGTGCGTTGGGTCACGCAGTGCAGCACAGGCTGTCATTTTAATCAGCAGCTACTAAATTCTCGCGGAAACGCCCATTTCGTGGCTGTCTGAGATTTTATTGGCTTTCTTAGTTGTCAATCAAAATTGTTGCGCACTGTATGCATGTGGCCACGCCCCCCCACAGGGCTGGCTGTCATTTTATCAGCCTCTACTAAATTCCCTTTGAAACGCCTCTTTATTTGCTGTGTGAAATTTGATTGGTTTTCTTGGACGTCAATCAAATTGCGATGTAAGTCAGTAGCCACGCCCCCAAAGCCCGGCTCGTGGAGTAGAAGGAGAAAACACGCCTCGGCGAGAGGCAGGAAGGGGCTTTACGGTAAAAAAAGAGCGTTTGGTAAATATTTAAGAGGCTTTTGTTGCATTACGGCCAGGCATATCCCCGAGCGAACACAGCGCTGAGAGTGGAGAAGGAGAAACCATACGAAGGAGAAAGTTTTCGTAGTTTTCTTCGGGTTGGGCTAGTTCGCTAGCTGGTAGCTTGGCTAGCCGACTTGTTGTGTGGTAAGTTAGCTTGACAGGTTGTCGGTCAGGGGCGTTTTCATGCCCTGGTTCTTGGTTTATTGGACTACCCTGTCTGAAGTGAAACCAGCCTTCTGAGGACGGGCGAGTCTAATCTGTCCCCCTGTCCCACGCCCCTCCCCACTTATCTTTATCTCTGGCTAACAGAAGCAAGCTAGTTTTAGCTCTTAGCCCGGTAGCTAGCTTTGGTGGCCTCTTGGGCAAGGCAAGTCTTGCAACACAGCTACCTCTGCTGAGCCTCTCTGGAACAACTTTTAGTAACGCCGAGTTAACAGAAATAAAAAACTTTTTGTTCATATATTAGCAAAGTGAACGGGCGTCTAAAAGAGCAAAGGATCGAGCGAGAAAAGAAAACAACGAGCGTTAAGGAGGATCTGCCAACTGGGAGATAAAGTCCCGGCCAGCTCTGTCTCCTGCTGGTTCTTCTGACAGCACCCGAGAAAACAGCTCAGCGGCTCGCTAATGGTTGTCGCAGGACACTCAGGAAAAAAAACAGAATAGAAACATAGTCCCGTCGGAGTGTTTTGTTTTCCCAGTCTACGGATATTCTTTTGGATACTTGGTACTGAAGCACCAATGTTTCTCAGCCAACCAACCTAGGTAATCCATTGGCCTTATAAATGCTAACCTCTTTAGCTCTCTAGCTAATCCCACACTCCGTGAGAGGCTGAACCGTCGTAGGAAAGGTAAAATATTTAGTCTCTCATGTTTTGACACGTTTACGGGCCAGAAAATTTGGATAAACTGTTGATAAAAAGGTCAAAACTACGTATATTGAAAAAAAGTAAAAACTACGTAAACACTGATATGTAAGTTTAGTCAATTGATCAGCCGTTTATTGATAATTTTTCCTTTAGTTTGGTAAGGCTGGGGATTTTTGTACTTCTCTTGGCACTAGTGCTGATTCCTCCTGGGGATTTGTACGTATGTTTTCAACGTTAGATTTCCACCTAGGTAATTAATTTCAGCCCCTGAGGGCAGTGGCGGCTCGCTTCAGTGACAGCAGTCGTTTTTCAGTACGCTACATGGACTGAAGTTTATATTTTTGTAAGATCCACTTAAGAAAGTGAATTATATATACACGTGTAGTTAGGTGTCAAGATTATTGCCACCACCGTGCAGCCATGAGTATCGAGATCCCGGTTGGTCTGACCGAGTTACTTCAGGGCTACACCGTGGAGGTGCTCCGCCAGAGGCCCCCGGACCTGGTGGAGTTTGCCGTGCAGTATTTCACCCGGCTGAGGGACACGAGGAGCCAGGACGGGTCTGGGGCCACTGGTAAATCTGGAGGAAAGGGGGTGATGTTTGATGGCGAGCCGATGCAAACTGAGTCAAATGGGGATGAAGACGACGAAGAGGACGATTCTGACTTCGAGCGTGAGTACCACCCATACACACCTCGTCTGTTACTGTGATTAAAAGAAATGATTTAAGAGAAGTGTCTTTATCACTAGGAAAAATCCCGTGCATGCTACAAGTAAGAATAAAACATAAGACCACAGAAAAAATATAGACAAGAAACAGTAGTGTAGCAAATAAGTGCAATGCTAACATTGCGATGTACCTTTACTTACTATTTAAGTGTAGCACCTTAAAATACTTGGTTTGCCACTTGAGTTGGATTTTAAAAAATGTGAATTTATTTTATGATCGACATGGTGATCATAAACAGGGCCTGATAAGAGTAGAGCACTGTTACCATGGTGATACCCGTTTGATAGACAGCTGGGAGGGCGGGACAACCGTGTCCATCTGATGTAAATTTTTCCATATTTTAATGTCATCCGTTTTCACACGTTAGTAGAATGTGTGTATGTTGCTGTTCATTGTGAGATTGTGCTCTGGCGTCTCGGATCTGCTTGTATGAGCGGCCGTGTGAATGAATGAATGAATGGATGAATGGATGCGAGCTGGTCATTGAGACTGCTAGCCCGATTTTTTTTACAATGAGGAGAGATACGCACAGTCCTGTATCAAAGGATCCCCTATTCTCTTTCATGTAC
Organism: Brachypetersius gabonensis; assembly: GCA_037577145.1. Classification (NCBI taxonomy): domain Eukaryota; kingdom Metazoa; phylum Chordata; class Actinopteri; order Characiformes; family Alestidae; genus Brachypetersius; species Brachypetersius gabonensis. The sequence goes on from JBBJLR010000018.1 coordinate 12,977,676, forward strand.
GGCTCCTCAGTGTGCTGTGCTGCTCGGGTTTCGCTGTGCATGAGCTGCTCAAGCTGCTTGTGTTTGTTTGGTTTGTGTTTAGGTTTAGTTGAATTATATTGAGTGTGTCAAACTGTGTAACTCTGAATCATCTGTCAAATCAAATTGTGAGTTTACTGAATCATTAGTAAAGTAGCAAGACTACCAACTTGGTCTGTTCTATAAGATAGGAAGGTAATAAATGTTTACTACAGCAGACAGGCCACTGTTTTAAATGTTTTCCCCCTTAATACTGTATGAAAATCTTTACACACTTAGCTAGTTACTGTCTCTAAAAATGTCACCCAAGGATTCTCCTCATGCACTAATAATCTAAATTAGGAAGTAGAGTTTCATCATTGAATAAACCTGTAGGTCTCCATGATGGATTGCTATGGTAGTGAACCTGGCTAAACTGTATTTGCAGAACTCTACAATGAACCCATTTTGTCACTCTTGGTTATGACAGCACTCCTTAGCCAATGAGCAACATAAAATACTTTGTTTTAGTGTTCAGCGGTTTCTTTCAAGAGGCTTTCGCTCATAAATAAAAGCCTCTTAGGTGGGATAACACCAGCTCACCCGCTGAAAACAAATGGCCCAAATACCAAACCAATTAAATATACGTGGTGGGCGTCCTGTTTTTAACATTAGTGGTTTAGCAGTCATTCAGGTTGATTGGCTTGTTCAAGTATTATCGTTAAGAAAATCTTAAAGAGAAGACCAGCAGTTATTGTACAGCATGTGGTGTTTTTACGTATGCTGTTCTTTAAGATCTGCATCCACTAGCAGCAGGAGTTGAGTTTGAAACAGCATGTTTTTTGTAATCAGTGAAGAACTTCACATTTCCTATTCACGGTCTATGATTCCCAGGTATTCTGAGTCTCAGACGTTCAGCACCGACAGAATTCCCAGACATATTATGCTGCTGTGTGTCTGAATAGGGAAAATGTGATGAGAATAGCTTGATGATAAAATAAATGGTAATTGATTTAGTATGACTGAAACCATTTAAAACTGAGTTAACAGCACTAATCCCCTGCTTTTTCACAGGGGTTACGTTCCAAGACCACCTGCATGTATTGAAAATGCGTGCTTGTGTTTTAATTTCATTTTAAATTCAGTTTGATACATTATCCTTAACAAAAATGTAAAGATAAACCGTATCTGTATTGTACAGTTTACACTGAACTCCTGCAGTGCTAGAATGTAAATACCGATATTACAACTGTACAGACTGCACTGTCATTCATGCACGGCGCTGTCATTTTCTTTTGTATAAGCAGGGTAAATGCAGTAATGTATTTTTTAGTAATAAAAATACAGTAAAATTACCAATCAGTAATTTACTAATTTACTATTCATCCTACAGCAAATTGTGTTGTCGGTCTGAGTTCAACAGCTTCTTAATTTAATTTACAGTAATAAAAATATAGGGCTTTAAGGAGGACAAAACAAGAGAAAAAACAAGCATTAACCATCCCAAGGCAGCTTTCTTTGTGTTTTTTAGGCAGTAAACATTTATACAATTATATTTTATTTGGAACTGTAGCTGAATTTACATTTCACTTTTCTTAATAATTTTGCACTAAAATGGATGAAGAATTATATATTGTCACGAAATAAAATATTGTGGAGGATATCTGTTGTTTCCATGAATTTGCTGGGGTTTTTGCCAATTCAGCTTAATACATTATCCATAACGCAAATGTTTACAGGGCGGGCTGGCAATCTGTGTGTTCTGGAAAAGTCCAGAACGGCCGTCAGGTGCATGGCTGTCGGACCTAGATGCCACGGCTAGATGCCTCGCCTAGATGCCGTGACAGAGATAGATGGAGACGGAAAGTGAGGCAGAGAGAGCAAGAGAAGTTTAAAGTCAGCTTAACAGCTTAAGTATGTTTGAATTTATTCATTTCTCGGTGGTTATGAAAATGTAGGTTTTATACTCTACAACAATTGTTGCAGATGGGAAACCACATAGTCTAAATTCGTCAATTTGACCTATCTACACCCACAATGTGGTGAATGGGTAGGGAACCCCTAGACCCTCTGCGACCACTTACACAGCGCAGGGCCCCCCCGGTGGAGGGCCATCCATGCACTGAAGAGATCCAAGCCAGGGTAATGTATTAAGCTGAATTTTAAATGAAATCTCAGCCCATCGAACCACAGCCGTCGGGCCTTTAAATCTCGCCTGAGATGCTGAGCTGCATTGCCAGAAGGTCAGGGGGTTTGGGCGGCATAGGGCTTTTAGAAGAATAAAACAAAAACAGGAGGGTACAGCAGCCAATAACTGGAATTTTAGCAGAATTATTAGTTATTAGTAAATTATATTTTTAATTATTTAGAACTAAACGTGTAAAAAAAAATCTAGCCACGAAAAAAGCAAAAAAAAAAAGCAGAGAATATTTGCTGTTTCCGCGTTGTTGTGGAGATTTCCGCGTAAAACTACTAGTTTGGTTCTCATAAAAATCTGCGTGTGATTGAATCGGCGACTCCTGATCCGCGTAAAATTGAGGGGGTGGGGGTTTACTGTGCAAAATGTGCGGTGTATTAAAAATAGTTTACAAATATAGTCAGTGCATCTCGTCTTGGATTACAATCAGTAAATACTGGAAGTGTTTCAGTCTAGTGTTGTCAAAAGTCCTGGTACTTCGGTACCAAGACGGTACTAAAAAATATAAATGTTACGGTACCTGGTTTTCTGAAGTACTGGTGGTACAGAGCACCCGATCAGCCCGGTTCTTGCTGCGCTACCCAATAGGTGCGACTGGCGTTGCTGCTGATGAGGCGGCTCTGAATCCGCACATTGGAAAGAAATGGGGAAAGAGCCTCGTGTGGAAGTATTTTGTTTTTGCGGCTGATGACAAGGGCAACATAACTGATCACCAGAAACCCATTTGCAAGCGTGTCATTGAAGTTTTATGTCAAAAGGAGGAAAAATATCAAACCTTATAAAACACCTCAAAGACCGTCACCCAGATTGAATGAAAGGATTCAAGCAGGTAAGTTTTCATTTAATTTTATATGTAGAGCTTTTGTTATAAAAAAAATGTACCCCATGTTAATTTGAATGTCGGATTGATATAAACATTGCCATTTGCTTAGTTAATCATTAGCATAATCGTGACTAATGCTAACGCGAGTATCAGAATAGAGTTTCTTAATTAACTATTTAATACTCCTATGGTGTTTGAAACAGGACATAATAGTGTACTATTTTTACACACCAGAAGCTTTTAAATGACCCATATAATCAACATATGTGTGTAAGAGAACAAATGTATGGTTAATGTTTGTATCTTTAAAAGCGGTCCATCAGAAAAGCAGTTCTAGGTTATGAAATATGGTTTGCGAAGTAAAAAAGGACTAAATAAAAGTCCTGTATGGTTTGGTAAGGCTTTACAATAAGATACCATTCATTTACATGACTTTATATGTTATCTAACATCAAGTTAGTCAGTGAACATTAAGTACCGGGTCTTTTGACAGCACTATACAAAAGTTTAAGTTTATAAATATGAAGAGTGAGTTATTCAGTCATGTTTGTTTACTTATTGATTGTTATTAATAAAAATAGCTTGTTGTTCAATTCATGTTTTTTGTGTTTTGCTTTGGTACCAAAATTGGTGCAGAGAACCGTGGATTTTCACTGGTATTGGTACCAAATACTGAAATAGCAACACTATTTCAGTCCTGTTCGTTTGATATTAAACTGTGTGTCACTCCATATGTTTTGGATTTAGGACAAATAAACATGTAGATGTGTGATTGGATTAGATTAGTTATTATTTCCAGTGGTTTTAAAATTTTCAAAACCTGCTAATTTGAATGTTGAACCTAATTGGCAGGGTTGAGGCCAAAGAACACAGTACTCTCCGTATCATGCATGAATATTTTTTCAAGAAATGAGCCATTGTTGTTTTTGTTGCCATGGAGACACGAGGGCCCATTGCCAAAACGTGTATACTTCTTGCATATGTGACATATGGCATGCTGAATGACATTCATCACCAAATGCACGTAAGTTATAAAAGCAGGGCTTTCATTATTGCAACTATTTTCAATAAATTAATGTTGGCTCAGATCATAATGTTTATTTTTTTAATGTCATGTTTATAATATAAGCTATACTAATTGTATAAATTATAGCTAGATACTCTAAATGCAGTTGTAAGTAATAGCAGGTATGTGATTTGAATATGGGTTGTTTACAATTTTAATGTAAAGACAAATCATTATTCAGCCAATGTATAGTGTAGTACATTTGCAGTGACCAAAAAACATGAACAAAAAGGTGCAAGAAGGATCCAGTATTAGTCTATGTGATGTGTCCTTTTTAAATGTGTAAATGTATAAATAAAAAACAAAAGATAATAATTACATTTTCCCCCCTTAATGCAAAGTAACACTTTTCTGACACATGGTTTCATGCGTCACATTGCACTGACCTTTAGAATTACCTTTTGCACCTGTTATCATGCTGTCATAAACTAATACCATGACATCTAGAAGAGAGTATTAAGACAAGTGGAGCGACAGAACAAGGGAGGAATTGTTGTCACACGCAAGCAAATCTCTTAATCGTATTGCATCAGGTTGTGTAATATTCTAATATGTGCTTGTACCTGAATGGATTATGCCTCAGCTCAGTTTTCTATGCTGCTGTCTACTTTACACTTTCAGCAAGCATATTCCAAAAAAAAATTCCATTGTATTAAATCTCACTCCACATTTCATGGAAAACTTTTTTTAAAAAATAAAATGTCTTGCAGTCTTCTGAAAAGCCTGTTCTCTGTTAATCAAGACTTGTCAATGCAGGAAAAAGTCTGCTTACCTATAATTCATCTCTATGGTGTTTTAAGCAATAACTAATGCATTAAATTGATGTGTGTAGATTTAAATTATGCCTACTTAGACTGCAGCATCCTTTAATATTTTAAAATGTATGGCATTTTTATTTCACTAGTTTGTCTGCTGTGTTTCCTGGATGAGCTATTTTCTTTAAATATTAAAGCTTGGTTAAGAGATTTAATACTTCAAACTAATTAACTTTTAACTTTGTTTTTAATTGGTCAATAATGTATTTAACACTGCGGTGGAATGAGCTGCTGAATGTTTAGATGTTTTTCAAAGTAGCAGTTACATGCTCCTAATAAGAGAGCCACTACAGCTGTGAACATTCCAGCGGCAAATCTTAGTAATGTAATGTGTTTCAGCACACTCTGAAAAATCACCTGCGGTATGAGCTATATGTCATCAGAGAGTGGTTGTGGTCCGTGGTTTTCTGTTGATGCTTGTTACCTACATGGATTAAAGTTCTCCGTCGCTATGATGGATTTCTTTCAACTGAGGGCACTAAAGGTTAATAATGAGATTGATGCAGATCCGAATGGAAAAAAATGGGGAACGAGGGGTGGAGCTGAACAAGCTTCGGCAGACAAAGTTCTGGAAAGGCTGTCTTTTTCTTTGGTTTAACTACGATTTAATTATTTTTCCTAAAAATAAAAAGAAACATTATGGTTTCGGCAGTTCTCTTAAACATTGATGGCAGCGGAGTAGCCTATTGGCTGCGAGCTGTTTCTCGACTTTATAGTAAGAGAAAATAATTCCTTCTTGTTGCCTGGTGCATCCAGTAATAGTTATCATAATAATAACAATAATGATGATAATGGGGCACAATAATAGGCTAGTAGTAGTATATTTTACAGTTTTAAAAAAGATCGGAATAGAACGGAAGTTTGCACCTAAATGATGTATTTAGCACACAGTGTAAAGCCATATGAGCGTATGTTGCTGCTCCAGGGTAATAAATGAATGTTTTGTCTTTGTTGTTTTAGCCAAACTGTTACTTGTCCTTGATTAAAGGGGGCAAACAGATATTTTAATTCTTTTATCTATGTTTTCCACTTTATAGTAAGTACTTGCATAAGATGCAAAATATGACATTAATCTTATTAAAACCTACAACATGTTCAGTCAACATTCAGTCCTAAGTTTAAGGTAGTACTTTTTCACTGGTAGCACAGCTTTAGTCGATGTAATGATGTGTGAAATAAGCAATAAACAGCATTGCTTTTTAACATAGCAACAGGCAGTTTTCTTGATGAACAGGCAGTGGGAATTGTGGGACACATTTAATTTGCCTGTACTGGGACCAGGTCCAAGAGGTTAAAATGAGAGGAAAGCATGTGTGCAAACAACATAAACATTTAAGCTGCCTGATTGCATAATAAAATGCAGTCAAAATGCTGATATGAGAGTCACTGTTGATTTGAAGTAGCCAAATGTGTCAAATGTGTTCTTTCGTTCCAAACGAAATGTAAGCCACAGTAATTTCCTTGAAGACACAGTAATTAAAAACTAATAATAGTAAGGCTGTTCATTATCTTTTGCCACCAGCTTCTGGACCACAAAAAAGGAGCTTAAGGAGTAGCCTGACCACAGCTCCCCAATTCTGTGGCGACAAATCACCCTTTAATTCTCAAGACAATCTTCCATTCCTTGTATACTGTTCTGGGATGCTCATTTTGGTGTTAATCATTATTTATTATAGTTATGTGATGATCTAATGGACAGACCATTTTTCATTTTCTTGATTTGTACTTTTAAGCACTTCGTATTTTATGGAATTATTGCATGATAGGTTGATGTGGGTTTTTTTTCCCTTACATAAATTCCATAAGGGATATTAAGTTATGTAAAATTCTATTTATCTTCAACTTAATTTGCGTAGAATTTACCTGATTAACCTGAGACTGACTTCGTCCCTCAAGCATGCAGGTGAATATCTAAAATAGGAAACAAAATAGTAACTAAAATAGGAAACATCTAACAGTGACCGTGCTATACCTTATGGGTTTTTCCCTCTTAGAAATGCACTCAGATGCTTAAGACCTTGAAACCTGAAGCAGTTTGGAGTGTGTAGAAATATGCAGAGCATTTTTAAACCAGGATCCTTTTAGAGACCTTAAAGTAGTGCTGTCTTTTTGTGAATCTGGAGTAGAGTGCAGCACCTGTGTTTCTGATGTTCCCTGGAATGGAACTACTTTTGTGTGATCTTAGCAAGAACCTGTAGCAAGAACTTTTGAGTCATCTGTGAAGCTGAACGACATGTTCAAATGTCCTTTATTGTGTATTGGGTGGATATACGATGTAGCAGTAATTCTTTTGAAGTATGGACTTAAGGCCCTCAATGGAATTTTACACCTTCCTTTTACTTGCTGTCTGCATTTGTGCACTGAAGTATTCCCGAGGGAAAGTGTGCATGTACAGAAACGACATGTAAAGTGTTTGTGTGTGAGTAAGGGAGTTAATCTACTGTAGTTCCTGTGTTTAGAGTGTTGTGCAGCGATTTGTTTTTAGAAGCAAATTTTGAGTGAAACGTTTCAGCCTGTCTCTTGAAATGCCTTGGATGCTGAGTCAGTCAGGCCCTGTTTATGCTAATGCCTCCAAGCGCTTTTTGCTGGCTTTTGTTACATGTCTGTGTGGTAATGGAACAAACCTGTTTGGGTGCTGTGATAGCTGAATAGATACCAAATTACATGGGGAAATTGTGTCTCCTGTGAATACCAGTCTGCAGCGCTCTCATGCTTGTGTTTATCCCTGTGTGTTTGCTTATGTGCTGTTGATCCTGCAAGCTGAACAGATGTAAAGTCATAGGTCAGAACTTTTAAACAGTCCTGTACGACACTGCACATTTTAACGCTCTTAGAAGAGCACTAATTGCAAATAAATTACTGTGTAATAAAGCTATAATTAAATATTTTTATTTAAGATGAAAGGTCTTCTTAAATGTATAAAAAAGTATGGCGTCAATCTGATTCTTATAAAATTGTCGTGTCATTTTGGGGTTTTTTTTGTTTTGTTTTTTTTTTGTACTAAGATTGAGTGTGAAAGTGTACCTTTACATTACACCGTGCTGTAAGTGCAGTCTTTGATCATTTCTTTGTGGTGTATTACCCTTCAGAATTTTTCTTTATTTCTCAATAAATATGGCCTAAAGCATCATTAGATGTTCATACAAGTTTTAAAAATTGATAAGGAGTGCCCAGTTAATCAAATGAGACAAACATATTCTGCTTGGTCTTTTATTTACTGAGTAATAGGATCCAATATTAAATATATGAGTAACAAAAGCATTTAATTTGGCAGTGAAATTAGAGTTGTGTGTGCGTGTATGTGTTCATGAGTGTTCACTAAAAGGAGAGCAGCAATAGGCTGCAGGGTTGCAAAGGGAAAGCCACTCTCCTCCGAAAGGAACTCCAGGGTCAGAATGACATGACATAATTTATCAACCATTAAATTGTAAAGGAAAATGTCAATTTGTCTGTGATCTGAATCCCTGGGGAAAGTGGTTTACACAACAAGACCCTTAAACACACAAAATGTTCTACCATGATGGAAGAATAAAGTCCTGACTTTAACCCAATAGAAATGTTGTGGAATGACTTGAAGTGAGCAGTTCATGTGAGTAAACCTTCATTCCAGCGTTGAAGCAGCGTTACTGTGGATAACACCCGAGACTGAACTATCATGAATTGCTTTCTCGATAGGTTATTGACTGGCATAAAACAAAAGAAAAAATACTCCCCTATGCTAATACTCCACATTTTGTATACACAAAATATGTCTAAATGTACACCGATTAATTTAGTCAAGCAGTTTTGTTGTGATTTTTTTTTTCTTTTCACATGGAAGTATGATGCTTGTAAATATTAGCTATTAGCTATCATGCTTAACCTAACTTAACATTTCTATTGTGAAAATAGAAACACTGGTTCTGTTGTCTCTTGCATAAATGCTTGCAAAAGATGGCTCCCATTAGCTAATTCTACAGTTGACGTATCAACACATTGTTCTTGCTCACATTCTTAGGCACTTATTGGTCACATAGTCCGTGGTAACGTTTTCTAAATTGATGTTTGCTTTGGCTGCGAGTGCCACCAAAGAAAGAACTTTTGATTTTGTTTGGGTCCCATTGATGCAAATGGATGGAGATTTTTAAACCATAAAACTAGAACATTTCAGTATTACACTAATGTCCACTGGGAAAAGCCCCATTTTTAAATTTCATTGTGCAGTGAAAAAAAACAGTCTACATAGTCTATAATTAGTCTTGAATGCCTGGACTGCTCTCAAGCATACTTGGTTTAGTTTATGTGGAGATTGAGTTATCAGTATGTTCCAGAAATCATGACTCTGCTTAAGTGATACGATGATTTGTCTGTTTGGTGCATTATGTGATGCAACCCAAATAAGGAACACCTGCAAATGGGTTTTGTTAAAAATGTTAATTTTATCTATCTTTTTTTTTTTTTAAAACAAGCTTCCAACATTAAGAAAACACTATTTAAGACTTTAACTGAGTATTCCAGGATCTTGATCAGTTTTTAGCTGAATATAAACACTTTATATTTGTACTTAGTAGTGCTCCATGTAGGGGTGGGCTTTATAACCAAAATCTTCTATCACGGTAGAAGCAATTTTCTACCTCTAACGATATATATCACAATATAGCAATTTGTATCTGGAAATACATAAATAAAAAATCAAACACAAAGAAACTGTTTTATGTAATGTAATTTTATTTAAACTGTGAATTGCAGCATTACTTTAAGTAAAAAAA
>JBBJLR010000018.1:13006158-13016169 GCA_037577145.1 Brachypetersius gabonensis
TTTTTTTTTTTTTTTTTTTTTGTGTTTTTGTGTTTTTTTTTGTTTTTTGGTTGTTTGTGCGCGCGCGCGCGCATGTGAAAGAGAGAGATATTTATGACTGAAACCAAACAGTATTTGGTGTAATTGTTCTACTCTGTTTCTCCCTGTTTCCTTTCCTTTCCAACCCCACCAAACACACACACACTCCACAGCGGCGGTGTCTTCTTCTCCGTGACTACATAAACTCAGTGTTGGGTGTGTATGTGGACATGTTACGCCGGGGCGTGGTGCGCTGCAGTGAGAGTGTGTGCCACGGTAATGGACGATGTGTCAGACGCAGTCCTCACTCCAATCACATGATCCCTCTCCTGGACCCCAGACATAAATTTGACCATGACTTAAGGTCAAATTTCAAATGTATGTGTCATGAGGGATGGAGCGGAGAGCACTGTGAGAAGACAACCACACCTGAGTGAAGCAAGAAACAGCAGAGCTGAATCACCAGCCACTGCCGTCTTTTAATAAATTTGTTACAGCATAAGCATTCGTCTCTCATTCTTTATTTATGCAAAATTCATTCTGTTCAAACAGAATGTGGTCCTCATGCACATGGTTTAGAAAATGCATTTAAGAAGCAGTTAAGACCTCCATAAACACACGTTTTATTGACCAGTATTAAACTAACCTCAGTACTTTACTTAGCTGATCTGAGACCAGCCTTATCTGCTGTTTTTTCAGAAGAAGACCCATATTGTCTGGAGTAGTATATCAACAGGTAAAAAGCCAGAATTAACCTGAGTGGATACTTGTCATCTACTCTCCCTGACCAGATGTTAAAAGGCTCATTGTTTACATTCGAAATCAAATGGACATGGTAAAAAAAAACAAAAAACATGCCAACTAAAGCAAAATAGTATAAATGATGATAAACAATGCACACCTAGTGTGGTACATAGAAAATCACATATAAGAGAAACGAAAATGCACATATAAATGTGTTTACAAGCAGTGTCACAAGATAAATAATAAATAAAACTATTCATTTAAGTTATAGCCTTGGGTAGATTTAGTTATGGGGCATTTTTACTTTACTTCTCCCAGTTCAGATAGGCCTTTTTTCTGTACACAGGCTTAGCATTAGAAGTTTTCAAATCAAGAAGGACCCATTTAAATGACCTAACACAGTCCGTTCCAAAATAGTTGACACCCTTGGTAATAAATGTCTTTGTGGTTAATTATTTCAATATCACAAAAAATACAAATGAGTATTTTTAACAGAGAACATTTAACAAATTCAGATTAAAAAAGCAAAACCACACAATACATTTATTGACTGTTGATGAGATACAGGAAAGCCACTCCTCAATACAAAATCTTTCCAGAGATTTTTATAGTGGTCACGCTATCATAATTATATAATATATACTGCCATTACATTATATAGAATATTTATTTGGCCACCCCTTATTTGACAACCTCTGCTTTAGATCAATGTGTGTTCTTTGGTACGGTCCAGTTTCTGCACTGAGCCTGGAGTTCCTGAATTCTCCTCATCTCCTCAGAGAGTCTGTGCAGAGCACTGCTCTGTTGAACTAGAAGAGTCACACACACACACACACACACACACACACACACACACACACACACATGCACAGATATTATTATTAACAAGTACTGTTACCATCACAGTTTGCATCTCAATACAACAGTTGGAGATACTGATCTTATAGTACTTGATGGTCTTTCCTGTTATATCCAGCTTTACAGTTTTAGAGGGTTTGAATGGTAGACATGCATGCTGCGTGCACCAACAGGCACAAAAAAGCAACAAACTTTCAATATAAAAGGTTTTTTAAAACCTGCGCAATAAAAATGACTGTCACCATTAAGTAAATAATGCATTAACACGATAACACATGAATATACCCAACTGTCACGATTGGCATGGCTAAAGAGGAGATACAGGATTCCAATTTTACTTAGACTTTATTTACACACTTTGAATTTATTTACACAAGAACTCAATAAAGGCACAATGGGCCAAACCACAAAGAACATGGAACCTGGTGAACCAAACACATAAAGACGGTGCACCGACACAAAGGCATGACATGAGGCACACTGAATACACAAAGGACCAGGACATGAACCAGTCAACACACACTCAGTTAAACTAAAACACTAAACAGCTGTCACTAAAGACATCATGAATACATAGAACACAATTTGAAAATAAATAACCTAGACAATGGTTTCCTGTGTGGATCTCGAGTGTTTCACTAAGTCTTCTCATTTTTAAAGGCTGTATTTTTATTACTGTAAATTAAATTAATTTATTGTTGTATTTACCCTGCTTATACCAAAGAAAATGGCAGTGTGTACCAAAGAAAATGTGCCTGCATGAAATACAGTACAGTCTTTGCAGGGGTACTGTTGGTATTTGACATTCTAGCACTGCTCAGTTTTCACTGTACAGGACCAATACAGGTTTACCTTTACATTTTTAACACTAGTGTATTAAGCTGAAATTAAAATGAAATGGACGTGTTTTGGGAACATAATTGGGAGCATATTTAAGATTTACGCTATAAAAATTAAGCATTTTTAGGCGTTTTTGTACCACATCACAAATTTGCGTTTTTTTCACTATTCACTCGTGAAACTTGGAATGTCGGGGGTTACTATATATATATATACATACACACACACACACACACACACACACACACACACACACACACGCACGGAGAGAGTACGACTGACAGAACAAAAATGGACTTACCTAAGAAGCTGAACACAAGGATTAGGGTGAGGAGAATGAGAATTACAGCCGCACATACCGAACAGTAGCGCCACCTAGAGGTACTGCACACACTGCTAAACTGATTCAAATAGGACCTTCTTCTCTGATGACCTGTTTGAAAGACGACCGGTCTGTCCAGAAGTTGCAGATTTCCGTTGATAGATGGAGGTCGGGGACGGGGTGGTCTGATACCTGGGATGAGTAATAAGTTGTTTCAGAGCAGCAGTGAATTCAGTGAAGCGTACAGACAGATCTAAAACATTTTTGCTTAAAAAGTTATTTACTGATTGTTATTTATATATAAACTTAATTTATATACACAGATTTTAATCCGCACTTTAAAAAATAATTAATTAATACATTCTGGGTATTTTTTTTGTATTTGTATTTTTTATTCTAATTTTATTCTATTCTAATGCTAAATATGATTTTAACCAGAATGTTTCTTACACCACTTGAAAACACCACACATTCCCATGACAGTACCTTTGCTTTGTTGTTCTGTGTGCGTGCGGTGCAGGTCACTGATAGAGTCCACAGAGTGCAGTTCAATCTCAGTCAGGTCTTTATCACTGATGCGCACAAACGCCGGGGAAGGAGACGAAGAAGGCTTCACCATCACTCCTGCTCAGAGAGAGAGAGAAAGAGAGAGAATGTGTGTGTGTTGACCGTTTTCTTCCTCAAATATTTATGATGACATTTCTGAAAATTGTCAGTGAACATAGAAATAAAGGACTGATCACATCATTAGTAACAGCAAAACAATGTCCAAATTCATGATGCCATTTTATAATAACCTTAAAATAATGGAAAGACAAATAAAGCTCTAAATGTCTACATCTATATAACTTCACATTATTGCACTTTTGCATTTTCAAAAGTGCCATTGTCGCTTTGGCTCTGCATTTTGTTGGTTTGATTTATACAGTGTGCAATCCTTACATTTTTTTTATATTGTGATACATGTTGTGTATCATTATGGTTTTGTGGTATTTTCAAGAACTGTGGTGTGTTTTTGACATATCGACCAGCCTTACTTGATAACTGGACCAGACACAGCCAGTTTTTTTTTACCATTTAGTAGTTTAAAATGTTTAAAATACAAATCAAAACTTCTAATGCTGCTTGTTGATGGGACAATGATATAAATCTGAATTGTTTAACTTATCAAACAAAGTAACAACATTACAAGTGATTCCGAATCAGTGTGTAACTTAAAAGAGGCCTGCACATTCACTCCTGTGTCTAATTTAAAAGACTCAGTCAAAGCCATCACACTCAGTTTTATCTCACCTTCGGAGTGCATTCTCACCAGACTTTGTAGAGAGGAGGGGTGGCTGTGTTTAATCCGGCACAAAGGGTTCCATAAAACTTCCCAAAAATAAAGCAACTTTGACAAGGCAGCCTTAAGCTTCAGTCTGGATGCAACACATTAAAAACTAATAAAAATGTTTTTGTATCATGTCTGTAATAGAGGTAACACTACAGGCTTTAATATGTTTGTGGTGTAGAGTATGAAGCTGTTCAACTCTGTATGCTCAGCCCCAGCTTGGACTGTCCGAAATTCCAGGTCTCAAAATAGCTGCAGCAGCGTGGAGGCAGAGACAGATATTAATAGATTCTGGGCTGAGAGGTGATTCCACTAAACAGCATAACAAATGGGCACCCACTGGCGTAATGGTGTCCAAAATAGGTGAGTAAAATATTCACTGTATAATTAAAGGGCACATATTTTGCCCATTTTAAATAGTTTCCTGTGCTTCTTAAAGGCAACGGTGAAAAGTATAGAATAATGTCTGTGTTTGTAGGATGAGTATTTTGTCTCAACTGCTCTGATTGGCTGTCTCCACAGAGGGGATGGAGTTGGGGGTATGTCCTTACTGCAGCAGGGGGGACTCCACAAAGACTGCCGGAGAGTACAGCACAGAGAGATCATATGTGCAGTTTTGTCATAGACATGCTGAAAACTTCCCTTATACCCACATAGTGACTTACACAACAATTATAGCGGTGGTCCCTGCACCCAAATATTGCATAATATGTTTAACAAATAGCAATTTTACTGTATTTTTTTATAAAAAAATACAGTATTTTTTATACTGTAAAAAATATTTTCTTTTGAAGGCCTGGGGAACCAAATTTCTACATGCTGTGTTTTTTACAGATGTTTCAAACAAATCCTGTTGATATTTATCTGAACAGAATTGGAGACATTAACAGTCCCTGGTTTCAACAAAAGCATTTTAGGATTGAAAGGATTCTGAACCACCTGTAGTAAATGGTCTTGAACTTTCAAATTTTGCAGGAAGTGTGAACTTCAACATCTAATTATAAAATGCTTCATATCATACAGACTCTTTGCTAAATGTGTTTCTCAAACTATGGTGCATTTACCACTGCGGTACCTGCAGCACTCTGAGCTGTTACTTATATATATTATATTTGAGATATGTGTATATAAAGCCTTAGAAACCTTCTGATATGACTGTAATAATAAAAATCAATGCATGTTGTGTTTAGTTTAATAACAATACTGAGAATATGGAATAAAATTCTTTAGCTGCCCTGCAGGTTAGCTCAGCTAAATGGGGTCACCTCACCCACTGTAATGGTAAGTGCGTAGAGGCCCCTTGGTCTAAAACAGAGACCAAGAGGCATCTATGATCAAACCAAGTACAACAGGAACGAGTGTGACACACACATTGTATAGGACTGTGCTGTAATTCATGCACACCTATTAGCACTCCTTTACCCTGAAGTTCAAGAAGATCAATCTGGCATTGATAGGACTTCCAGCCAACAGAGACGTACTGACAGAATATCTCAGAATGATCTACAGAAAGGAACATATAAACCAGGCTGGAGGTGTGTGCATAGATGTCTGCCAGATGAAAGGACACAGGTGATGGCATGGGTGTATGGGGTTTGAAGCTGCTCATCTTCTTCACTGCAGTTCTATTATGTTGAGGGTGTAAAGGACTGTTGTCTCTTACAGAAGTCCACCACCAACTCCTTGGTTTAGCAGATATTTAATGGAGACAAGTCTTCTGACACCACAAAGTCAGGTTCTCCAACTCCTCCATGTATGCTGTCTCATCCTTGTTGATGAAGTCCAGCAGTACAGTATCATTAGCAAATTTGATGATGGAGCTGGAGCTGTGTGTGGCTATGGGCACAAGGACCCCCTTTTTTAAAAAATCATTTGTTTCGTGGTCGACAATGGACTTAGGGCTCGAGCTCTGCACACTCCATCTAACCACGCCCCGGGACATAGGCCACCAATGGCCCCCCATCCTCCCCTGGACAGTGGCCGAGACGTAATGCTTCCAGTGCCTATGGACTATGCAGTCTTGAAAGTAGAGGCTGCAGAGCAGAGGGCTGAGTATGCAGCCACAAGGAGCTCCTGTGCATTATCATTGTTCTTTTACCTATAGTTTTTGTAACTGATTTAGTGTGAGTAGGCAGAAGAAACATGATATGTCATCTCTTCTGTTGAGAGGTTCTTCCCATCCAATTTGGGTTGGACAAAATTTGGCGAACGTTGCACCAAAATGGAAAAGAACCAACAAGAAGTAGGTACAGCAGAACCAGGAGTGGGATTTAAGGAGTTCTGTCATTTGGGCTCTTCTGAAACAAAGGCAGCACTAAAAGAATCTCCATTTTGATAAATAATCATATTTTGGCCACAGCCCTGAGATAGTTGTGTATGGCACTGTCAACTCATATGATTAGTTTGTGTGACCTCAGTTTCTAGATAACTCTTATTCAATTAATTACTTTCCTGTAACAAGTTAAAACAGGCATGATTAGAGAAAACAGGGCCCTATATGTCACGAACAGCTATCTATGTGAAAAGTGAAATAACTCACCAAACTCTGTTCTGAACGAGATTTATGTTCACATATTAAAGTCAGAAACAGAATGAATTTAGCTTTTCCTTTGAACTGCTAATATATTCAGATTTGTTTCTTCTTTATCCGATTTTTTCCCGTGACATACATATCATTAGAATAATCTTTAAACATTTAACCCAAGTTGATAAAAAGCTTTATATGAGAACACGTCAAACATGTTTTTCGGTCTATAATAGCTGTATAAAATCGTATTATGCACTTTGCATTGCAGAAGCACGTTTGTAGTGAAAGTGACTACATTTCCCAACATTCCTCGCTCTTCACGGTCGTGTGGTTGATTTGTTTTTGCAGCGGCAGCAGAATTATGGGAGCGGAGTCCAGACGGGCACAGTCCGGTTCAGTGTGTTGGGTACTGTGTGCTGTAGTCTGCGTCTGCAGGGTGTGAAAGTGTAGGAGGTGTAAAATGTTGAGTCGAGTCTTCGTGCCGGGCCGCCTGGGGCTCAGGAGCCGAGTGTCGAGCGGAGCTGCAGGGCTGGGTGTCCCGGGACAGCGGGACAGGAGCTCCACAGCAGAGGTACAGACCTGGAGTGCAAAACGTGTTCAGTTGATGAACATATGAAAATGAAAGTTGTATTAAGGGCTGAAAGCTGTGATGATTCGCATAGAATAACATGCAAAATGGCTGCAGTTCTGCAGGTTTGTGTGCTGCAGTTTGCTATTTTCGCTGCTGCAGGTTGAGACATTCATGTCCTCTGAATTCCAGGAGTCGTGTGTGTGTGTGTGTGTGTGTGTGTGTGTGTGTGTGTGTAGGAGAGAGAGAGATGGATAGAGAAAGAAGAGCATGAGTGAGAGAAAGAAATAGAGAGAAGTGTGTGTGTGTGTGTGGGGGGGGTGACAGAGAGAAGTATGTGTGAGAGAGAGAGATGGGTGGAGAGAGAGGGTTGTGAGTCAGTGAAAGAAAGAAATAGAGAGATGTGTGAGTGAGTTAGAAAGAGAGGTGTGTGTGTGTGTGTGTGTGTGCGTGCGCGCGCACGCGTCTCATTCATGCGAATATGCCCCTTCCTCGTGCTCCATCTGCTACACTGGGGACAGTTAATTAAGAGCACGAGTGCGTCCATGCGGCGACAACACACACACACACACACAGTCTCTCTCTCTCTTTAAAAAGCAAACACATTGCTTGGACACATAATTACTTTTTCTGTTGCTTTCGCTCTGTCTACCCATTCTCTTTATCTCTCACTCTCTCACTACCATATCGCTGTCTCTACCCATCTCTTTCTCTTTCTACCCATCACTCTCTCACACACACACACCCACCACTGTCTCTACAATCCCTCTATTCTTTCTCTCTAGCATCTCTCTTACATTCTCTCTCTCTCTCTCTCTCTCTCTCTCTCTCTCTCTCTCTCTCTCTCTCTCTCTCCCTCTCTCTCTACCATCTCTGTGTTTCTACTATCTGTCTCTTCTTTCTCTCCATCCATTTCTCTGTCTCAACCTGCCTCTCTCTTCTTTCTCTTTGGCATTTCTTTCTCGATCTCTCACTCTCTCTTCCTTTCTGTTTCTTTCTCAGGTTCACAAAGAGAATATAGTGTTATTTTCTCAGTGATCAGTCTTTGGCTGTGATTTTGGACAGTATTGCCTCACAGTGACTGACAGAATAAGAATCAAATCACTCCTAGTGTAAACATGTGGAGATGTGTCTGTGACTTTGTGTGTGATTTTATCTCTATGTTGAAATAGACTTAGTCTTTAAATCTTTTTTTATCCAGCAGAATTGTGCAAGCGGGCCATTGTCCTGGAAATGAGACCGGTAACCTGCTCCAGGGCAATGAAGTGCATTTGTCAGTCACTGTGTGTGTGTGTGTGTGTGTGTGTGTGTGTGTGCGCGCGCACGCGTGTGTGTTATACAATAATCACAGTTGCAGACTTTTTTTCCATCAACTAAAATTCTGCATGCTCTGCCTGGCAGCTAGGATGGTTTTCATCTTGCTTTGTTAGAGCCAGGTCCAGAGCCCAAAGGTCACTTTCCAGTTTTCAAAGCACAGTAAACCGCTTCAGAGGCTCCTCACACTGAGCATTAATGTGTCTGTGTGTGTGTGTGTGTGTGTGTGTGTGTGTGTGTGTGTGTGTGTGTGTGTGTGTGTATACATGTGTATGGGGCTCACTTGATTGTTTATGTACACATGCATAGGACTATGTAGCGTGTGTGTAAATGTGATGTTGCTTCTTAAAAGGCCTGTGTTTTTCACTCTTAACAGCACAGCATCATATAGTTCATTGCTATGTATTATTTGAATGGTTTAACGGCTCTGCATGATGAGAATTTTGATATTAAAAGTGTGTCGTTTCTTCTGCGTAGGCCTCTCTGAAGCGGACGCCTCTGTATGACTTCCACAGAGCTCAGGGGGGGAAGATGGTGGAGTTTGCTGGATGGAGCATGCCTGTTCAGTACAGAGACAGCCACATCACCTCCCACCTACACACACGCCAGCACTGCTCTATCTTTGACGTCAGTCACATGCTACAGGTGTGTGTGTTTTGTGTAAAGCTGTTTAATTTGGTTGTGAGTTTTCGAATTATTTCCTTCCAATCTTTCAACCTCTGTTTCATATTTTTTTGGTTAAATTTAATAAGTTGATTAATAAAATGATATAAATGTGATGGATATTTTAGTTTGTTCTGTAGTCCTAATGCAATGTTTTCCAAATATTAAATTTTCTTCAGACCAAAATCTATGGAAAGGACAGAGTGAAATTCATTGAGTCTTTAATTGTTGGAGACGTTGCAGAACTTAAGGACAACCAGGTGACACATGTTTATTTTGTTCACATTTTTGGCCTTAAATGTGATGTTATTTGCACGTCTAAAATAAAATAAATTCAGTCATTTTGGATTTCACACATATTTGTATTGATCAAAAAAGGCATCATAAAACTATTGGTGGGTCGGGGGACAAAGCGAAGTAGTGCTTTTGTAACTGTGTGTGTATGTTTGTTTGTTTATGTCAAGGGCACCCTCTCTCTGTTCACCAATGCTAAAGGAGGGATCATGGATGACCTGATAGTGACTAAGACAGATCAGGGGTATCTGTATGTGGTGTCCAATGCTGGCTGTGCAGACAAAGACTTCAGTCATATGCAGGTGAGACACATGAGAAAGAGTTGTGAGAGAATGGAGTCAATTAAAATACTTATCACAGATGTATATAGACTGAAGAGGTGCACTGAGGTAGAGACTTACAATCTGAAATAAATGATCAGATATAAAGATCGTTCTTGTATCAATATTGCCCATAAACTACTGTGTGTGTGTGTGTGTGTGTGTGTGTGTGTGTGTGTGTGTGTGTGTGTGTGTGTGTGTGTGTGTGTGTGT
>JBBJLR010000018.1:13016269-13038238 GCA_037577145.1 Brachypetersius gabonensis
TTACAAACTCAAAATGAGTGAGGAACAAAGAATGTCTTTATTTCTTGATATTGGGATTTTTAGTGGGTGGTGTGTTATGGTGCAGTTATGTGCTTAATTTAGTTACCTTTCTTAGCTGATCTACTAAGTATGTCAAGCTGGAATTGAGATGATTATGCATTGGTCAAATACACAGAACTGTCACATCAATTACCATTTTTAAAAATTCTACCTAGAAAACACTAGTAAGCCATTGCTGTAAATGACTCACAATGTAAAACCTAATCCGGCATAATAGGCAACTCAGTACTTGAAGCTGCTCAATTGTTGGTACTTTAGTTTTTGGTTACTCCATGCAACCAGAGAACCCCACCTCAGCCAAGTCTTGTTTGTTCTGTAGTATCAAAACCCAAATGCCACTATCATAGACCATAGCTCTTTGCACAGTGTTAATTAATGAGGAATAAGCTTCAGTTCTGTGTTAGGTACTTTAGTACTGTAGACTAAACTAACATCTTGGACACCAAATAAGGCTTGACTGATTGACATTGCGAGGATAAGAGGAAAAATTTGATTTTATCTCCCGCCTTTCTCTGTCAGATTTCAGTTCCAAGTAAGAGTGCGGTTGCATTGACAGAGAGACTGCTGGTCAATAGCGAGGTGAAACTGGCCGGCCTCGCGGCTAGAGACAGTTTGAGGCTGGAGGCAGGACTGTGTCTCTACGGCAGTGATATTGACGAAACCACAACCCCTGTGGAAGCGACTCTCGTCTGGACTATAGGTACATCTTCTCATATTCTTCATGTATACCTGAGTAAGTGTTGGTATACTGTATCCAGTTGTATTGAACGGTTTAGACACCTCCTGACAAATGACATATGAATGTACAATTAAGGGAATTTACATATTGGAAAAATGTAAAAAAAAAAAAAAAGAGAGAGGGAGAGAATTTTGCAAAAGGTGGTGTCCACGATGTTAAACTAATACGTAAATGAAAAAAAAATACAGCAGTATTTATTTATTTATTACTGCTTTATTTTGGGTTCATTCCTTGAGGAGGATGTTTTCTTATTTTAATTCTGAAAAATCAACAATTAATTTTGCATTTGGTTGTATATTAGTATGTATTATATTTTTATTTTGTGTGTGTCCATAGGTAAACGTCGTCGGCAGGCGAAGGATTTCCCAGGAGCTGATGTCATTATTCCGCAGATCAAAGCAAAGACTCAGAGGAAGAGGGTGGGCCTGATCTCCAGTGGTCCCCCTGTCAGGCAGCACACCCCCATACTCAGCACTGATGGCAGAGTTATAGGTACACACACTCAAAGCACTACTCGGGCCTTTTGGCAAGCCATTGTTAGAAAGCAATATCACTATAACAGAGTGATCTATAGTCATCTATAGCAATTTTTTATAGGCTATTTTATAGGTTAGGGAATAAACTGAGCAGGATTCTTGAACATAAAACTGAACTAAGCCTTAGGTAATTACAGCCAACGCTATATGTCTGTGTAGACACCTGCTTATTCAGTGTATCTTCTGAAATTAAGGTACACTTAGACTCATGTACATGAGGTTCTCCAGAATACCCCACTCTGTGTGTGCAGTTGAACACCTACTTCAGCTATTTGCACACGTTAATGGAGCTGAATTGACTAATTAAAAGGGTTTGTGTGGTTTTTTTCACTTTTTTAAAAAGTGAAAGTGACCATTCTGTCATACATGAACACACCACAGCATCGTGTGAACAGCATGAAATTCTTCCTCTGCATTTAATCCATTCACCAAGTGAAGCAGCGGGCAGCCAGGAACACAGCGCCCGGGGAGCAGCATGTGGGGACGGTACCTTGCTCAAGGGGACCTCAGAGGTGCCTAGCAATCTTGGGATTCAAACCCACGACTTTCTGAACGTCTTAACCACTAGGCCACCAGCGGCACTATATTGTACTTGCTAAAACAATAGTGCACAGATTTAGTTTGGCAGCCTACAGATCATGATCATTGGCCTAATGGTCATTCTGTGTTTTTAGAGCTTTCTGTATTGTTGCTATCCTATTCTGAAGTTCTCATAACTCTCTCCTTTTCAGGCGAGGTCACGAGTGGATGCCCCTCCCCTTGCCTCAAGCAGAACGTTGCCATGGGTTACGTGGAGACAAGCTTTAGTAAAGTAGAAACACCCATTCAGGTGGAGGTTAGGAAGAAGACAATACCGGCTGTGGTCAGCAAAATGCCATTTGTGCCCACCAACTATTACACTGGACATTAAAACCCTATCTGGACTAATGATAAGAAAAGTCACTGGCCTTTAAGTTGGTCAGTGGCTGTTTTCAGACCAACTTGACAACTTTTAGCACTTCAAAGGCACTGGACAGGGCTAAAATAATTTACTCATATGACACATGTGACAAACACACTAACATATCTTGACAGTGGAAGTTACTGGAAGTCAGAAACACACAAACCTACATGAGCATAAACACATATCCTCATGCTGTACATTTATAGAGTGAATAGCTCCATTTGACAATTTGATGACATACAGTTTTATGCAAAAATATGGGTGCCTTTAGTCAAATTACATATTTTTTAAGAACACATACTCTACAGAGAGCTCAGTTCTGCACATTTGAATGCACACAATTACTCTTCTTTTGTTGGGCTGAACATACTGAGAGATAAACATAACAAAAACATGTGTGGCTTGTGCAAAGGTAGAGGCTCATTTCATACAACTAAAACTATATTGCAGCACTTAATATTACAACAAAACCAGCGAGTCTATAAAATTTGATTGTACCTTCTCTTATGCAACATAAACCAAATGTTGGTGCAGTGTATTTGTTTTAGTCTGTGTTTTGTGTTTCTGAAGAAAGCATCTGTTTGAAAGGACACTATTTGGCCCATTTTGTCATATTGTAATTATTTCTGCTATCCAGGATCAAATGCAGGCAATTATACCTGAGTCTATTAGCACAT
This sequence comes from Brachypetersius gabonensis, assembly GCA_037577145.1. Lineage (NCBI taxonomy): Eukaryota > Metazoa > Chordata > Actinopteri > Characiformes > Alestidae > Brachypetersius > Brachypetersius gabonensis. Next base: position 13,019,225 of record JBBJLR010000018.1, read on the forward strand.
ATAACCATGTGCCTTGGTTTGTGTAATTGTAACATAGGCCTATAGTAAGCAGGTAGAACTTTTAAAATATTTGTTTATATAAGGACCAATACCTAGATGGCCTCTCTTTTTCCCTGGTTCCCCAATAGTGACAGAATTATAAACTTTATAGTGATGCTTTTGATATATGTTTGTGTGTTTATTGTTAACTCTTGCAATTCCTGAAGCCAAACAAGTGGGCCAAAATACTACTGTATTATCATGATGAATTTTAGCATGAGTCTATTTTAGCATACTGATAACAGTAAACAATATTTTAATGAGATTAATGATTTACCATTGTCAATAAACTGTTAACAATATAGTTTTTTATCTTGTAACAATATTTCAATGTGATTAGAACTTCAAAACAAAAATTTAATTAAAAAAATATTCAAAAAGATAACACCATTGTAAGCATTTATTGGGGGTAATAAAACTTCTTGGTATTAGTACACCTAGTTCTGGTGGTTACAGCACACTGGAACTCCTGAGAAGGTGGAGCACGCATTACTGCAAGGAATAATGCAATACCTGAACTGACTAATAATGCAACCAGGGAAATTACCACAGGCAGCAGCAACAACACAGCTCTTGCTTACTTTTCTCTTCTCAGGCCTCTGCAACTGTCACACAGCTACATGACACTACGCAATACAAAAGCAATGAGTTAAGCTATAACGGCCTTTGTAACACAGATACCACAAAATGGCCTCAAAATGAGCCCATTAAAAAATATATTACTAGATGCTATGAGTATCATGGCCAAATTTCAAATCTAAAATGATATTCTCATTTAGCAAGCAACTCGTCTGCCTTGAACCAAGATTTATCAATATTTTATTGTACTTTATACTGTTATCGCATTGTGTAGCACATTATAATATAATGTGGTATTTTTCCATATCATGCAGACGTACACACCCAAAGCCCCACCTGGACTAATACTCGATTTTGAGGAGTGCTCACTATCTTGCATTAGTATTCACTCCAGGTAACAAAAAAACATGGTAATTTATCCATTATGATTTGTAGTGTTTTGTACCACGCAGGCAAAACCTGAATAGGCCTACAGTATTGGGTGGCATGGACACCAGCTTCAGAGATGAGCAACTGTTTTCCTAAGACATTTCTTGGTGGTTCGTTTTAAAATGATCTGAAAACATTTGCCTAGATAAATGTGAGTGTGCAGTGTTGGTAAGGCTGTAACCCAGCCTGTTAACTGCTGTGCAATATGATGGTCTGACAAAACCATTCTTGTCCTATGCTGCATAGGCAGGGACTTGAATGGGGGATAGGGTTTCTTACTAATCTTAATAACTTGGCCAAAGTGTGGTGATTGTGAACTATATGGACAAAAGTATTGGGGCACCTGACCATTACACCAACATGGACTATGCACTGAATTATATTGCATTGAAATGGTGCTGGTCTCCCCTTTGCATCTAAAACAGCTTAAAATCTTTCTGTGGGAATTTGTGTTCATTTATTCTGTAGCACTTTTATGCGGTCAGGCACTGATGCTGGACAAGGCCTGGCTCACAATCTCCGTTCCAGTTCATCCTGGATGTGTTGGATGGGGTTAAGGTCAGGGCTCTGTGTGGGCCAGTCAAGTTCTTCCAAACTAAACTCATCCAATGTCTTTATGGGCATTGCTTTGCGCTCTGGAGCACAGTCATGCTGGAACAGAAAAGGGCCTTCTCCAAACTGTCAAAGATGGAAGCACTGCCTTGTCCAAAATGTCTTTGTATGCTGAAGCATTAAGATAACCCTTCACTGGAAGTAAGGGGCCTAGCCCAAAACCCAATACTTTTGTTCATATAGTGTTGGACAGGGTTTGCTGGTGGTTTTCTAGTTAACAGAAACGTCATGCTTGGTGCAGTTTCATGCACCCACACATCAGCAGTAGTGTATTGTGTTTTTGTTCCTTTTTGGGGTTGGAATAAAGTCACGTGTGCAGTTTTTGCCTCTCCATTCCTCTTCGAACGGCATTCACAAGAACTCTTCTTGCGATTTATTGGGAAAATATCATTCTTCCGTCAGAGAATACTAATTGTTCCTAACTCATAATTGTTCTTGGATAAACTACTTTTTCAGCAAAATGAGTCGAGCGTGACAAACTCTCTCAGATAAACTACTACTGTTTGCAGAAGACGTCATCACCCAAACATTTCCAAACAGCTGATGCTGGCTTGGAACTCTAGGAATCGTAGTCTCCGCCCTCATTCACACCAGTTGGGAAATGCCGATGGAAACTACATTACCCGTGGGCACAGTGACAGTCTGGAGCGTGCCGGGTCTGAGAGCGGCTACAACGGAGAAGATGGTGGAATCGGCAGCTACAACGTGCACTATTCTCCGTCCCAAACGCTTCGAAAAATACCTACCAACTCAACCTGGCATTAGATATCGGCTGCCTGGTGATAAACAGAGATAATACATCCTAAAAAGAGACACAAAAGTCCTGCAGTGTTTGATGCAGAGTGGGGGTCACATGGAGATTAATGCTGTAACAACGTGGTGCTGAAGTGAGACAAAGTTACGAGATTAGCGTGAAGTCGTGAGTGAGGTGACCACCCTTCCACCCTGTTTTGGGAAGGATTTCGGTGGCTGTGAAGATCGACAGTCCTTTGACTGTAGGGCGAAACTTGTTTTTGTCCTATCTTTGATTTTCCCCAGTTGTATTGGCGCCATAAAAGGTTTCCTGCTGGGTTTGGTGGTCAGTTAGCCGTAGCTTCTGTAGGATCAACCAACTGACAACATGCCACGGAGCAAAAAAGGGAAACGTGGTGGCACTTCAGGCAAGGGTAAGCTCGCCAGACTGTTCAATATTTCTGCACAATGAGACCTGTTAAAAAAAAATGAATGGCATGTGATAACGTCTAATAAAGAAAAATGCAATATAGCGCAGTTAATTAGTGTTTACACTGTTAAACCCCACCACCTTGATACATCAGGCCTCGTGCAACTTAGAAAGCAACATGTCCTACAACAGCACAATTATCAAACTGGTTTTATTAGCAAGTTTCCACCTACGTGCTCTTTACATTAACATTGAAACACTGGAGGCTGTAACTGTTAGCAGTTTAACTCCGTGACATTCATTTAAACATGCCATTCAAAATATTTTTAGAAAGGCCGAACTGAAACACAGCTCTGGCCTTGGTTGGGTGACTTGGTTACATGAGCAGCTGTTACATGTTAACCAAACTTATTTTTGTTCGTTTGAAATGTATTTGTCTCTCATTAGAATCTGATCTATTGATTTTTTTTTTGTCTCAATACAGAAGTTAATTTTCTTATGTTTTTGGTAGCTTAATTTACTGCCATATGGACATGTGTATCAGAAGGTTTATTTGCGCGGTATGCATTGGTTTATACAGTGCAACAACAACTAAACACAATAAATAAGTAATATTAATTTAAATTGTACCTATTTGAAGATACAACACATTTAGGACATAGATCCTAATTCGGAGCAGCACAATTTGATATGCTTCAATTTGACTTTCCCTGTTAATGAAAAGTTTCTCATAAAACATAGTATTTTTAACTCGATTGCAGTAACTTTCTACTGAATATATATGAACTCTTGAGCTTGGGTCAACTTGTTCTAACGGGTTGACCCCTGCATTGCTGCTATGATATTAATCACCCAGGTTAGTTCCTGCACAATATTTATTCCCTGACACCTGATCAGGTCTCATGATTTTACATTAAATCAATCCTAGACGCATAGAAGATTTTGGTAACTGTGGCTCCTGATGTAGAAAGGTTGCTGATGGTGGGTGACAGGATTATACAGATACAGAAATCTCCGATCAATAGGTTAAATGTGGAAGACCTTCTAGAGGCTGTCCTGGGATTTGGAGTCATGTGAATATTTTTTTTTCCTCCCGTTGGCTTGTAATAGGCTCACTTCGGCAAGAAGTGCTTCAGTTGCAGCTGTCAGCCAAGACTGCACTGTCACGTCCAGGTAGCGTGACCTTCGTATGGATGTTATCATAACCTAGCACTTTCATTCATATTCACTCTCACGCTAGAGCGAATGTCACACATTAATGCATTTATTAACCTGATGCAGCCATCAGCCCACCCCTTCATTTTCGTCTGGGAATATTGACCTTATCTGTGGTCCTCCTGACCGTGCTCATAGGTTCCCAGGTGTGCATGTAGAGCTTCTCAAATCTGCACATTTTATTTAAAAATCATAGAATTCCCAGATATGACTAGACTAACTGTTAACACAGTAGCGAAATGTAAACAATAAATGATGCACTGACTTTTTACATTTGGTGATCGCCTGGGGAAAAGAAAAATGTTGTACATAAGTGCACACTAAATGTGTACTGTTGATAGTAAAGCTTACACTGGCTTTACTTGGGCTTTCACATATTCTACTATATACTGTGATTCATTTGTCACATTAGGATTAATGCAGTTTTATTCCACTACTAATTTGTGACTAAATTTTAATGTGAGATCAGTTTCAATGGTGTTCTTTCATGTCTGTTCCTTCTAGTCAGACTTCCAAAAAGACCTTGATTAGCTGCATCAGATGTGCTTGATGAGAGTTGACCTCTTTCCTGGATGAGCTCTGTGCATGGTCCACTCAGTGAAAACACTGCTTTTCATTCTTATCCCATCATTTCCACACTGTACCAGACTTTGACACCTGTCATGCCGTTCATGAAACACTAACCTCACTTCTCAGCTCACCCCTTCTGTACCCTAGAATGTAAAAGCGTGATGCATTTGAGGGTTTCAGCCTCAGACAGCCTCATTTTCCACAGATTTGCACTTCCCCTCATTGACTGGTATCTCATATCTAATCATGCTGACAACAGTTGTTCTATCTATTGTTGCTTCATTTGACATCGGTTTTGTTGTAAGCTTCATTAATGTGAGATTTTTGAAAGTCCTTTGTAACCATGGAAACTGTTGCAGAGATTTAACACTGGATCAAATCTTTAGTTGCTACGGACTTGATGAAAAGCTTTCTCAGCTGTGCTGCCTTCGTTTTATAACCTCATGTTCAAAATATCACTGGTGGTGTTTCAAGGTTCCCCTCTTCTGTTGTGAGTAGAAATGCCTCCTGTGGGTAACTGTGTGTGTACCTTTACTGATAGTGGAGGCAGGATTGAACTTTGCCCCACATCAGAGCCCTTTACCTGGATAGAGTATAGGGGTCAGAGTGTCCACTATTGGAGAGATGTCGAAGTGTGTGTGCATTTGTGTGTACGAGTTTAATGATTTCAGTACATTGTCCCTTAGTCTGCTTAGATTGCCTTTCGTTTGCCATTGAAACCAATGTAAATGTAATGTAATATGTTAAAGTTCCAGTTGTGTACTTATCTAACTATAAACAATAATCATATGTTTTGGTCCGAATAATGTCCAGTCTGACACATTGGTGTGGTTGTGTCGTCATAAGGTGTGTGGATGAATATAGTTGTACAGTATTTAGCATTTTGTGATGAGTACATTGGATGGTTCATAGATTTGATGAAAGATGGTGTGTGGGTGTGAATAGAGTTTGTTAAGCAGTGAGCCAGAGTGAATGGGTGTTCAGAACTTTCTAATGTTTTCAGGATTAAGGTGAGGGGGTCATTGTGTTTCTGACCCATTGTGTCTGGAGTCAGCTGGTTTGTAAAAAGTCATGACCTCAGAGAGAAATCTGAAATGCAAGCGTACTATGGTGATTGTTTCTTTCTCTAAGCTGGTGGTGGATTTGGTGGAATTTTAGTATGTTTAGTACAGTTGAGACTGACTGACTGACATGCATACACTAAACTAATGGTCTGAGGGCAACAAGTACATTATGCTGTGCAGTGCATGTGATTGTGTAAGTGTGTGTTTACATAAAATAAGTTGTGAATACCCCATGCTCTGTTTATACATTTGCACATACACACGTGATCATCTCCCATGTGGATGTCATGAGTATTCATTTAATAATCCTTGTAAGATTACTCAGAAAAATCTATTCATACCTTCTTTACTGATGAATTGGCAGTGATTAAAAACAGGCTGTTTACAAGATGTATGTTTTAAATTCCATCATGATCTCTCACAGTAAAAAAAGCCTGATGGAGATTTTTACTCTGATGTTGTCAGTGCAGTGAAGTCTATTAAAAGGGCTCCTTATACATCTGAAAGTATGATCTTATGGAATCTTTGTAAAGCAATTAAACTGATTTTTTTTTATTTGTTGCACAATTAATAGTTAACATGTAAAGTCATGTAAAGTGGTTTGATGCTGAAACATATGGAGTCTGTTTGCTATGGCAGTAATAGAAGCCAGACATCCAAAGCGTTTTAATGACTGCAGAAACTCTTTTGCATAATGTTGGTACAGAATGTTGATATCTAACACATTACGAAGGTTTTAGATGAGGTTTTGGCCGGAAACATTTGTGAAAAATCATTCACAATGCAGTGATGCATGCAGAGCAGGAAATTATTCCCCAAATAGTATAAATATTTAAATCCATTTTAACTGTCTGCATTTTTAACCCTCTGAATTACATGGTTACTAATACTGATAGCCACTTTGTATGGGCATAATCTAAGATCCGTTCTCTCTCTCTCTCTCTCTCAGGAAAGAATGGAGGAAGAGGGGAATCTGGAGCTAGTGATGATGACTTGGCCTCTGATGTGCTCAGTCATTACAGCAGTGCCAGTGAGAGTGCCTCAGTGTTGGACGAAGGAACAGGTGCCACACACTCACCCGCCCACAGCAGTACAGTTCAGTGTTGTTTTCTCTTCTCTTGCACATCTGAATCATCAGACATTAAAAATGATGTGTTGGAAAATGGAAAACAATGTTATACTGTACTTAAGTGCTCATAGGGTAAAATGTAACTTGTATTTAAATCTTACTTAAACCACCTTGTTCATGTACAAATGGACAAATGAGGCTAAACACCTAAACATAGTCAACACAAATCTAGTGCACGTTTCAAGTACCAAGACACACATTCCTCACTAATCGTGTTTCCTGCTGAACAGGTGAGGTAGTGGATGAACAGACTGCTCAGGAGGAAACAGAAGACAAACTGAGGCAATGTATCGACAACCTGATGGACAAGAGGTGACACAACCACACTAAACTGCTATGAGCACTAAAACAAACGATGCACATGTTGAGACATGTATTATTTTATTGCGCAACTGTAACTCTGTAAACTGTCTGTCGTTAGTGCTAAGGTGCGCCTGGCAGCTTTGGAGAGCTTGCGCTCTGCTTTCTTGTCCAGAGTTCTGTATGACTTCCTGCTGGAGAGGCGCCTCACCATCAGTGACTGCCTGGAGCGGAGCCTGAAGAAAGGTGAACACTAGAACTATGCTTTGGTTTTGAAGAGAATTTGGTTGCCTTGTACTGTTCCCGATTGTGCCCTGTTGGACAGCACTCACATTGTGCTTAATGATTTGGACCTGGATACACTTATGTCCTCACATTACTTACTGCTTTATGCTTTCATTCAGTAAACTGCTAGTTTTACGGCATGCATCAGTTTTTCAGCTTATCATAATTGTTTAATGGCTCTTTTTTACCAGTCTTTCTAAAGCTGGAAATTTGTGCAGATGTTAAGTGGGACAGCTGTGTTTGAGTTCCATGCTCTGAACCTCCTCAGACCGAACTATAGGCCGATCACACTAAGCAAACAAACAGGACTTTAGGGGTCAAACCAGCTTGGACGCGGTAGGGATCACCTAATGTGAGTACACTCTTAGAGCTTGAAGAGAGGTTGCAGCTAGATCGAAGGCAGGGAAAACCACAGCCTGGTAATTAATTTGTGTTAGAAAAGGGTTTTGCAGCTCTAGACCTGAGGATCCATGGCTCTGCACTTGTCTTCACACTGTTATAACATACCTGAACTCATAAGGAATGTGATCAATACCGAATAACCTGTTCCCAATTTTCAAATTACCTGTCAGTAATTTAGGACTGAATTTAAGGTATGGAATTAAAGAAGTATAATTGTTTTTCTCTCTGAAGGTGGAGGCGAGGAGCAGGCTGCAGCAGCTACACTGTGCGCTCTTCTTTGTGTACAGCTTGGAGGCGGAGTTGAAGGGGAGGAGGGTTTCAAGCTCCTCCGTCCCATCCTCAGCTCCATCCTGATTGACAGCTGTGCCAACTTGTCAGCTCGCCAGAGTGTGAGTACTGTCCTTAAACTGTTGAAGGCATTAGTTTCATAATCTTACTTAAACAATTTCCCCCTTACCTCAAATGTAGTCAACCAGCAGGGGCATGTCTGGGCCCTTGTCTGTAGATAAATGGACAAAAGCAGTGTCACATAGCTAAAAATAGGAGTAACACTCATCTCAAAGCCTGAATTTATCAGTATCTGTATTTGTATAGATAACATTATGTTAAAAAAAACCAAACTTGTTAGCCTCACATTCTGCTATTTTCAAACATGTCTTGGCTAAGAAGGGGATATTGTGCAAATTGTCACAAGTATTCTTCAACAGAGTTTATTTCATGTTCAAAAATAGCTGCAAAGTCTGAGCTAATCATTATGCTGAGATTTTTATTGTTTTTTTTTTTGTTGTTATGCTAGTGTGCCCGTGCCTTGGGCATGTGCTGCTATGTATCTGCGCCAGACAATATTGAAGTAAGTATTAATGTCACAATAAGCTAATTTCTGGTGAAAGCCTTACATGTTAGTTTTGTATGATGTAAGAAATATCTGTATTAAATCTATTTGCCTTCCACCTTTCAGGACCTGTTGAAGTGTATGGGGCATTTGGAGAGTGTATTTGTGGGTGCGTATCCACTGGCTGATGGAAGTTTGCCCTCTGTTAAAGCAGGACTCCCTGCACTCCACAGTGCTGCTCTACAGGCCTGGGCTCTGCTCTGCACACTTTGTCCAGCATCACGCATCGACAGCATGGTCAGCTAGTGAGTCACACACACACTTGCCCACCCATCCACCCACCCATATGTCAGTACTTTTAAACAGTGGGCCTTGTATACATGTATACTTAAGAATACTGCTATTAGCTCTAAAAAGCTTTAACCTAAGTAAAACAAATTTCTCTCTGTCTCTCTCAAATTCTTCTCTCAATCTCTCTCAGTCATTTGCCACGGCTGCAGGCCTGTTTAGAGAGCAGTGATGTGAACCTTCGGATCACTGTGGGAGAGACAATAGCTCTGTTATATGAACTGGGACGAGACATTGACCAGGTGAGACATTCTTTAGGGCTCTAGATATGTCAAAAATACAGTGTCTTGAGACAGGGAGAGATTTTCATAATAATCAGTACATGGTAGTTTTTCTTGGAGTAGGCAACAAATCATTTTACGGACAATGCACAAGCAAAACAGGGCCCCATTTAAATTAAGGCAATGGAAAAACAGCTTAATCATTGTTTTTTAAATAGCCATTTACTTATACTGTATGTTCACTGTTTTTTGTAAATATCCATTATGAGCTCTGACAAGCATGACATGCAATTTGTTACGATGCGTCAGTGTCTCATCCAAAGAAAATAGCATTTTATCTTGTCTTCCTTCTGGCTTTCTGAATCAAACATTAGGAAAACTTCCACATAAACACAAAGGAAACAACCCAAAAGAACCTGTTCCCTGTTGCATATGCAGATTGTTGTGTATTACTTCTTGTAAGAATTATATTTGCTTGATGTTTGCGAGTTTGTAAGCAAAACAAGATGTGTTCCTAGGAGTTTGAGTATGAGGATTGCGACGTTCTGTGTGACAGTCTGAAGGGATTGGCCACAGACGGCAATAAACATCGGGCCAAAAGCGATCGCCGGAAACAGCGCTCCATTTTTCGCGAGGTCTTGCATTACATTGAGGTGAGACAAGAGTCATGACCCAGAGATGTAACCTGCTGGCTGTTGGCTGTTTCAGCCTATGTTCACTTTCCCTGTGTTGAAAATCCTTAGTTCATTAAAAGGTTCAGTGTCTTTTTCCTGGGTATTATGTTGAATATTGTGGAAATATCCAACAGTTCTCTTCTCCTTTCTTTTATCTAGAATGAGGAATTCTCAGAGGAGAAGATCCGCTTTGGGGTTGAGGTGGTCTACATTGATGGCTGGATGCGTCACCGAATTTATGATGCCTTTAAAGATGTATTGGAGTCTGGAGTCCGCCACCACCTTCAGGTGAGGAGAACTCATCGCAGCTCTTTTTAAAACTGAGTTCAATATATCTGTCATAATGTGCATAACATCAGGTCAATATCAGACTCATGATGAGGTAAGTCAGGTAGGTATGTATGTATGGTTGATTTTACAAATGTCTTTCATATCATTGAACATATTATTTCTGTTAATAGTTCAATCCACTGCTGAGAGATATTTTTGGACTTGGAGCTCCTCTCATTCTGGACTCTTCTGTCAAAGCCAACAGGATCTCCCGCACAGAGAGGGTAAACTAGCCTTTCACCTCCACAGAAAACTCTTTATTTCATTCTTATTTCATGTTTGGGTTAGAAACAAATGTGTTCTTGAAATTCCTGAAATGTCAAATGTCAGTGTTTTTCCCCCCATGGTGTCTAAGTATATTTAAACCAAGCCAACTCTCCTATTGTTAGTTACTCAGGAGTGTAGGGTGAGCTGTATTGATACGTGCTTTATTACAGTGGTCTAAAGGCTTATTGCAATTTGTGGACTACTAAAAAAACTATTTGCTAGTGAAAGGGGTCTGGATTTTATGACCCTAATTTCCTAGTTAAAGGAAGTTCATGAAGTTCTTTGCACAAAATCATTCTCCTATAAAGAGATCTCACCATCTTTTTTTATTGACCGTTCCAGTCCCTTTCAAAATGAGCCATTTATGGGCTCTGTCCCTTTTCTGTAAATAAGCTGTTGCTGGCCATGCCCCATCCATCCCATGCTAACGCTGCTCATTTAAATTCTGGATTTTACACATTAGAATCCATGTCCTTAACACCAGTGAAAGTGTTTCTTTCTTTCCATTCAATCTGTAACAGTGGTTCTAGCCTGTATGGTGACCAGGCTGAAGGAAGGAAGGGAGAGAGAAAGAAAGCGTGAGCGATACACTAGGTGGACAAAAGTGTTGAGACACTTAACAAACATGAAAAAGACAGAAAACAACCCTATATGTTCAAGCCCGAGTCAGACCCAGAGCAAGATGAACACAAGACTTTGTGTGACTTGCCTCTGCCTGTAGCCATATCGCTCTTTGTCTTATGCGTGCTGGTAAAACCAGCAGGCAAAAATGGCAGATCTTCAACTAATCTAGTGGGTGGGGGCTCGACAGATGATTGGTGGTTCTATGCAAATTTCTTTGTGATGTCACAATAAGGGAGCCGTCCAACAGCTCATTTTGAAAGGGACTGAAACTGTTAAGTACAAAAGTGGTGAGATTTCTTTGTGAGAGGGATTTTGTGCAAAGAACTTCATGAACATGTTTTGTATAGCCCATAGACCTATTATAACTTGTTTTTTTTTTTTTTTTAAAGTGAGTTTTGCATATGTCCCCTTTAACTGACCCAAACCTGTCTGACTTAGGCATCACAAATATTTGCATACTTTACTGTAATACTTTACTGTACTACTTTACTGTACTACAGACATGCTCATACTTTACATGCGTGTTTTAACCTTTCTTTACAGCACCTTTTCAATTCTGCTGCTTTCAAAGCTCGGACGAAACTGCGGAACAAAGTGAGAGACAAACGAGCCGATGTGATGTAATGAGACAAAGTTTTAAATACTTAGAAAGGTGGAGAGGTTGGAGAGATGCAGAGAGAGGAACACTACACCCCTCCTATCAGCTCACTTGAAAAGACAAACAGCGACTGCCAAACCAGGGACATGACAATGCAAAGAGTGTGTGTGTGTGTGTGTGTGCATGCGTACGCGTGTGCATCAAGCTGAGTGAATGCGTGTATGGTGTGTCTGTTTTATTTAACATTACTAAAATGAAATAATAGGAAGCCTAAAACAAATGATGCAATAAGCAGCGTTTCCCATTAAATAAAAACAAAAAAACTAAAAGCGCGCCCATGCACATGACTACAGGTTGATGTGCGGTGATGGTTCAGCAGAGGCAGGGAACTGACAAGAAAAACTGGAAAATGCTACTTATTGCACCGTTTAACAAGCCTCTTAATCTTGTACCTTTGTAATGACCTCTTGTATGGCTGTACTTAGCTTTTCTGTTAAATTGTATTTTACTTTCTAACTTATTGAGAGTTTTGGGAAAACAGAAGCGCCTTTTTAACTTTTGAGATATATGAGCTGTAAACACATCTACAGAGTGGGAAATGGCCAAGGAAATTAAATGCTTTCTAATTTTTCTATGTATATTTTATATACAGACTGGTCATGCATCTCAAATCTAAACTTGAAACTATTTGAAAATGTATTTAATAATGGTTATATTAAAGTCTCCTCTCACTGCCAGCAAGCCATTTGTTTCTCTCATCAGAATGCTTTTGAACAGATTCAAACTCCAGTCAAAACATTGTCGAATTATGCACATTAGTCAAAGGAATTTTCAAAGAAATGCCTCAAACATCTTCAGCCTAACCTCCATCTGCCATATCTGTATTACAGAAATAACAATTCAGTGTTTCCTGTGGAAAAACCCTTTGACTTAATAAAACTCACAATAAAAGCGTTTGGTCAGTTGCCTCAACAACTGCCCTTAAACTTGAGTAGAGTAGAGGGAAACGGGGAACAACATCTAAATGATAAAACGTAGATAAAGGTGGAAAAACACTGCAGTGTTCCTTGAAAATATTTTGAGACCTGCTATAATATTTGAGAAATGTTCCACTCTTTATATTAGAGCTACTCTATCAGTGGTTTGGACAGGACAGAGCCATGGTGGGTGGTTTCTGTCACAAAGTTCGATAATAAAACAGTAGGCCCAAATATCTAATCAGTAAAGGGATTACTGAATACTTTTTTGCAGTTAAACCTTTTATTCTCTCCCTAAGAAATAGTAAATGGATAATTATGTCAAGTGTAGGAGACAAATGTTTCTGCATCCAAAGGATAAACCTAATCCAATGGATCATGGCTTTCAATAAAAATGCTTAAAGAATATCTGTGTGATTTGGGTTTTTTTTCTTCGTAAAAGTGTGAACCACATAATCAGCTAATTTAATACATTGTGCGTTTTAAAAAAATGTGTACTTAGTTGAATCGCATGAATATTAAACAGTATTTTTTTCCAATAAACACATACTATTAATATTACAAGTATGGATATGTATGGTATGCATACATATAGGTAATGCATACTTTAAAAGGTGGTATGCATCCTTAAGCTTGCATGCATACTTAAAGCTGTATGAATACTTATGTAGTATGCATAATGGTGCATACTAATCTTTTGTAGCATGCACGGCTTGGGGCTTGGACACACCGAGCTGACAAATTGCTTTAATATAAATATTGTTTGAATTTTATTGACAGCTCACAAAACAAGGTCCATAAAGACATAGTTGGATGAGTTTGGTGTGGAAGAACCTGTCTGGCTCGCACAGAGCACTGACATCATAAATGCTCTGCACACTGAATGGGCACAAATTTTCCACAGAAAACTCCAAAATCTTGTGGAAAGCCTGCCAAGAAGAGTGGAAGCTGTTATAGTTGTAAAGGGGTGGCAAGCTTCATATTCAAGTCTATGTATTTGAATGCTATGCTATTAACGTCCTTGTTGGAGCCACACTGCGAATTACTCCTCCATAATTGGGGGGTACTGCCTTCATAACACTTCTATGACCATTATGGTCTACTACTGCATAAATATGAATAGTCACCACCAGGATCAAAGTTAGAGTGCAAGTTGCGCTAGGGGTGTTTACTAACCTGTATGCAACACACAGTCATGGTCTGGACATGCGACAAAATAAGAGTTATTGAAAATAACTGAGTCTTGATCGGGGGGTCATTCGAACCATGGTTTGAGCATTTGGCAGGCGTCCCAGTCTTTTTGTGCATAGTGTGTGTTTAGTGAATCGTATGGATTCTGTCTGTGGTTTCCCCTCCAGCTCAGTAGATGGCGTTATAATGATGCGTGATATCAGGAGTGTGAGTTAAAGAAGCCACAGTTGGAGTCTCTGGTAGGAATATTTGATTCGTTTATACATTTTAAGGTACATTAATTTATTTACAAGCCATTTTCACATGATCTTTGTGAGCTCATTTTCATCTAGTTTCTGTCTACGGGCCAGTAAAACGACCAAATGAAGGCACGCAGTGTTTTATGTTCATTAGGAAGCTTTGCAGTTTGTCACTGGTTGCTGCTGCCAAAAGTCAAGAAGATGTAAAGTACTTTGGTAAAAATCAAAAATTAATCTCAAATAAGTAGATTTTTCAACAAAACCCAAAAACAAAGTTTGAGTAAAAGGTAGAATGTCAAAAACTCAAGTTCCCCATTGAACTGCAGTGGACGTTTTTAGTACATCCAGCCCCACTCCATACAGGACCTGAAGTTTGTTCAGTCGTTCTTCTCTTTTTAGTCTAAAATAAAATAATAAGGCTTTAGAAGTCACCAATCTCAAAGCCTTATGGTTAACGTGGCATAATGTATGTTGGCCCACTACGTACAAAATCAATTGTCCTCGGATAGGAGATAACATTTTCAATAACTTTTTTTTTTGTTAAAAAAAACAAAGTAATAATTAAATTGAATAATATCTTTACCACATGAAAGAGTACATTGATATATGTATTTAAAAACTACAGTCAGTTTTGAAAAATATTTACTATTTGTGGTTACTCAAATGTGTCCCACATATTTGTCACCACTGTCAGATATTTATAAAAAAGCAATAAAATCATGCAAATACAAGGTCAACTTCATTCCTGAGGACCCCATTTTCAAACCTTTAGCTCTATTGCAGGCTGTAAGATCACATGTAAGTTTGTTATTTTCTCTTAAACCTGTTCATATTTTTGGACACTGCAAAAAAATTAGATTATTAGATTAGATTATGACATAAATGTATACTTTTTAAGAAACATCACAGGTCATATTGGTATTTATTGTGATAAACAATTCCAGCCCCTGTTGAGGATCATTTGGAGGTTTTTGTTACCACCGTCAGACGTCACCACCTTCAGGTTTTCTGACAGTGGTGACATAAACCTCTGCTCTAGATAAGCTTCCATCAGTACACAATGTGTTGTAAGACCATTTCAAGGTTAATAAAATATATATAGTAGTATAAAAAAAACAATAGTTTATTGTAAAACATTACTTCATAAATATAATGCCACTTTTATACACCCCAACCCCCCTAGTGTTGCTAGTCAACAGTCAACTCTGTGTGGACCTTCCTTCACTTTCTTTGTTTGGAGGAACAGAGCTGGAACCATCCCTGTTAAAACATAAGCATGAGAAACATCCAAACAGTAAGTCCAAATATATTAGTAAATGGCTATTTGCATCAACTTTAAGTAGCAGTTTTGGCTTTCTTGGAATAAAAAAGAAATACATGACTATAATTGGATTAAAGAACTAATTTTATGTGTTGAAGTGTTGTAAGTTTACATAAGTTTACCAGATAATACAATTGGGACAGTCTCATTCAAAGTATTGCCAGACGGGTCTGATCTGATCTTGTTCACCTTTCTCCTTTTTTTGTCAGTTGCACATCACAGTTCTGCGAGGTGAAGAGCGGCCCTCTGTGGAAAAGTGTGTAAAATGCTGTTCTCTGTACCACTGTCCTTTCTGTGTGCCTGAAATATTCAAACCTACTTCCAGAATCAAGTGCTGGAAACACTTGGAGGGTCACAAGCGGAGAGCAGTCCGACACAAAGGCATGTCTGTTTATTTTTAAAGTGTATTGAAACTATCACTATGATCTGTATCTGTATGTGGCATAGACCTTCTCTCAACAGGAGTGAATAAATAAACGCTGCTCTTTGTTTTGATGGATGTGAAACTAACAAACAAGCCCCAATTTTGTCCACTCACCAGAGTGCTGTACTCCTGTCCAATCCAACCAATATTTACCCAGTTTATTGTGTAATTTCCTAATCTGGCAACCCAGAATGAGTATATTTGTGCCAGTAATTTTTTTTTTTTTTTCGGTTTTGTTTGTTGCTAAAAAAAAAAAGTGTTTGATGCCTAATATAATCCATTTTCATACCTTTCTTTTTACATTTTCAGATTACTTTATCTACAAATGCAATTTAAAGTGCAGCTCCGTGGCACATTTCCATTGTGTTACCTGCACATCAACCTTTATAAGAAGAGAGTGGTTTATAAAGCATCTGGAGAGATGTGAGGACAGAAAAACTAGGAGGAAACTCTCTGAAGTGATCCGTGGAGAAAATCCATCTCAGAAAGGTGGTCCTGGAGCTTCTGGAGTTAGAGGAAAGGACTGTGCCGATGTTTCAAAAACTGTCTGCAAAATCAGCGCAGTGCAAAATCCGCGGGACAAACGGGTAATAAAATATGTAAACCTATAATGGAGAAAGTCCATTTTTAAAAACCATTTGGATGGTAGTGCATGTGTGTGCTCAATTAAATGTATAATACGTCTGTCATTATCAACTCACTTGTTTACAGTCAGTTGAATTGCTGTCTGATAATTCATGTTTAATTAAATGTTTTGGCAACATTAAACCATCATTGAATAACTTTTAAAAGCAGTAGCTCTGGCTATGTGAATTGAATGCTGAGGTTTAAATGAATTGTCTCTGTTTTAAGCCAAACATTATCTAACCTTCACATTTCCACATGTGCTTTTGTCAGTTGCACATCACAGTTCTGCAAGGTGAAGAGCGGCCCACTGTGGAAAAGTGTGTAAAATGCTGTTCTCTTTACCACTGCCCTTTCTGTGTGCCTGAAATATTCAAACCTACTTCCAGAGCCAAGTGCTGGAAACACTTGGAGGGTCACAAGAAGAGAGCAGTCCGACACAAAGGCATGTCTGTTTATTTTTAAAGTGTCTTTTCTTTAAGTGTTGCAAGATGATCACAGTGAGTTAGTCAATGGCAACATTAGTAATCAGCTCTTATCTCTAACACACTGTTAATTTTGGTGCTTCTTGAGAGGTGCTTCACGTCAGTGACACTGTCCTTGTTTGTAATTGCTGTATTTTCTTTTTCAGAGTACTTCATCTACAAATGCAATTTAAAGTGCAGCTCTGTGGCACACTTTCATTGTGTTACCTGCACATCAACTTTTGTAAGAAGGGAGTGGTTTATAAAGCATCTCAAAATATGCGAGGGCAGAAAAACTAGGAGGAAACGTTCTGAAGTGATCCATGGAGAAAATTCTTCTGAGGAAGATGGTCCGTTATCAGGAGCTACCGGAGAGGTCTCGGCCAACAGCACATTTGAACATTTGACTGACTGCAAAAGCCTCACAACCGTGGTGAAACCTCTTAGTGGCTCTTCAGCTCCTCACACACCAGCTGCCTCTCCTCTGCCTACCTGCACAGACTCCTATGTGGAGAAGGGCACTGTGCCTGGTGATCCAGAAAAGGAGGGAAATTGCTGTGGAGATGTATGTTCCAATACTGAGAGCATTTTGCACATCCACTGCTTTTTTGTTTTATTTTTTACTCATTGTAAATTTCACACAATGTGTCTTTTGTCTTAAAGATTTCAGCTTAAAATCAAAGTCAAAATCAAAAACACATTTTACTCACATCCAGTGGAGTATAACAACCAAAACACTTAGGTTGGAGGTGATGCCAAATTCTTGCCTAGTGGTTTCTGATAGTGTACAACATACAGTAGTTAATAAAAATGGACAAAAGTTAGTAACAGTGGTAACAGCTGCATTGGAGCCTGAATTTTGTCCATACTTCTATTCAGACACCAAACATATCTTGCCTGATTTACTACATTTGAAGTAATTAGAAAATTATATACACTTAATTCTAATTTCCCATTGACCTCAGTACTACCACGAATATCTGGTTCATACATCAAAAATACGCCAAATGTAAAAATTTCCGGTCTGTAAGCATAGTAGGACATTCTTGCACAGTTAGTTAATACCAATTTCCCTCATAGCTGCTGCTGATTACATGGAGCATTTGAGACTCTAAAAAGCGAGAAATGTGTGAAATGCAAACGAAAATGGTAAAGAAGTGGTTTCATGGCTGAAATACCCAGCATTGTGACATGATATGCTTAGAATTCAGCAAACTATAATAGTTAGGAAATTCTGTTTTGCAGAGGAGGCCCCAATTCTCTTTTAACCCATCATAAAACACACAGTGAAAATTTTGAAATAATAATTTCTTTTTTTTTTTAGCTTCAACTTACTGTTCGGAAAGTGAATGAGGAGCCCCTGGTGCTTGTAAAATGTCAGGAGTGTTGCAGCTCTTACTGTCCATTCTGCTCCCCCGAAGTCTTCAAACCCAGTGAGTGCAAGGATGAAGTACAGAGACACCTGAGATTGCACTGTGCAAAGGCTGTGAGACGTGAAGGTACCTTTGACCTTTTTTGTTTATAACTGGTGCTTCATTTAAACAAATCAAATTCTCCATTCAAGTATGAAGTTTTTAAGAGATTTTGTATCAATCATATCAATATCGACAGATATTTGTGTGTGTGTGTGTGTGTGTGTGTGTGTATTAGTGGTGGGGTGTTGTTGGCGTTAACATGCTGCGTTAACGTGAGACTCTTATCGGGCGATTAAAAAAAAAAATCTATTCACAAAGTTGGGTTGGGAGCTGGGTCTAAACTATGCTATGATAGTTTAGCAAGCTATGATGACTTTCACTTTGATATTTTAGCATGGATGTATACCAAGCCAAATTGCACTGTAGGGGGCGAGAACGAGTCTTCGAATTGGTCTGTTTGCCTACTGTAAAACAGGGACGTCACTAAGATGGAAAGACAAGGGGGGCTTAGCCTTAGCCCCCAGGCTTGTAGGAAGGAATTAGCGTGTATAGAGGGCTGAACACTTTTCACCAAACCATTCCTGTCACTTACGGGAACAAGAAAAGTTAAGCAGTGAACAGTTATGGACACTCATAGTATTGTTCTGTTGAACTGAGTACAAACGGCGCTGCCAGAGAA